>JASAUF010000331.1:0-284088 GCA_030180095.1 Magnolia changhungtana
TTGGATGTCCTAACAAAAAATTGGAGAGATGTAAGTAAAACTCACTTGGGAGGATTCTAGACCAAGATATGGAAAATCTGTAGGAATTCACTCCAAGGGAATGCATCAATTTAATGTTTTCCTATTCATGTCCAACAAGTTATCATTATGTTAGTCTTTTTCCCTTTTTCTTTTTCTTTTTTCTTTAATTTTTTTTTTTCTTTTTGTGGACTGATAGCTATATGACATGAAAGGCCAACTCAAGCCCATCTGACCATTGTACTATCTGTGGGGTGAGTATTTGGCTTATGGGTTTAACTCTAGTGGCCCCACCATGGATGGAGCCAGCTGAAATCTCCTAGATTATAAGATCTTGACCCTTCAATACTTAGAGTTTCACATTCTGATGGATGTAGACTGTCTCCATATTTTTCCTGAATATGGAGACAGTAAAATTCAATGAAATTTTAATTTTAAAATTGTATTGTACTATACCTAAAAAATTGAATTAAGAGAGAAAGGAAAGGAAAAAACAAAACCAACCTGGTATGTGAGAGAAAACATCCCAATTGCTTATACCTTTGTTGCCTTCTAAGTAGGCCCCTTCAATCCACAAAACAAAACATAAACAAAATAAATCAATCATAATACTGTCTTTTCCTGTTTTTCCAGACCAAAGATACTCTACTCTGGGTGGACCAGGTTGGGTTGGACTTGTGCAGTCTAAGGACCCATGATCTGGGCATCATCTTGATTTGGACTTGTGCAGTCTAACCCAATATGTTTAAATAAGTGGGACTGGGTTCCATCATGTCAGGTTGAGCCTGCTGGGGTGAGCCTAGGCACATATATTTAGCTCATGGGTTGGGTCAACCTGTCATTTTCACAAAGTGTATGTGACACATGTATACCATGAGAAGGTATACACATGTATTCACCAGAATTCATAAACTTTGTACTGGATATTTGCAAAGAGACTAGTCATTCTCACATAAAATTGACTGCCCATGTCTGTCAATGTTAAAGAACAAGCCAATGATGGGCTAGGATATCGAAATGGGATTGTCTGGGTTTTAGATTGGAAAAAAATAAATAAATAAAAATAACCTAAATACACATGTAACTTCCAACGGCCACAGCTTTGATAGGATAAGATGTCTTTTTAATACTTTTAGTACTTTTTACTATTTCTTATTTTGGAGTTAAATTTGGAATTTATGGATTCTTTTGCTTATATAAACACACCAAATACATTATAATCAATACTTCACTAAATAATATTAATCATATTTCTTTATTTTAAGGGAAAAAAAATTCACCAAGAATTCAAGGGCTATGCTTAAAAACAAAATGATGATATGATCTTCTCTCTTATCCATGCATTAGTTGCATTATTTTATATTAGATCCACCATCCTCTATCACATTAGCACCTATCCTTGTGGTGCAAGGCATTTTCAAGTGATGGATGCAGTAAATAATTATTTTTATCCCTAATTTAATACATCCGGTGACTTGAAAAAAAAAAAAAAAAAAAAAAAAAAAAAAAAAAAAGCCTATAATAGTGAGGGGTGCAAGCGCTTGCAAGGCATCCCATAGAATGCATATTTGTTTATGGTAATGTTTGGTTGCAGACATATCATAAAATTTTATAATATTTTACCTATTTCAAGTATTTATGCAATCTATTATCCAAAATCCCCGTCACCAACATCAACTTTTTTTATACTATTTTCTATTGCTAGTAGAAAATACCCAACTAGTTAGCCTCTTCCCACATAGGCTAAACACATGCATGCATTATCTTCCCACGCAAGCAATGAACCTGATCAATGCATCACCTTCTTTGGATGGTTACATGCATTTGGATTATTTCATCTAAGAATATGCTCTGACTCGGGCTCTTCAAAGATTGATCAAATTCCAAGATTGAAGGCAACTTCGGAGACTTCGAGTAGTGAGCAAATTCCAACATTGATTCTACTCCCAATTCCCAAAAGCGAGATTAACATGATTTGGGTCTTGGAATTAAGCAATTCTAAGATTGATGAGCCCACCTACTTGCTCAATTCCCAAGAGTATAGATTGACAACTTTGAAACCTTCACTAATTCTTATAAAAAGGGTCATATCCCACCATCCTAACCAACGTGAAAGAATCCATGAAATGTTGGCAATGTAGCGTAAAAGCTAAAATCAGTGATTACATGCTTTTTACCTGATAAGATGAAGTTGAAGTTCCAAAGAGGAAATCTTGAGGAAATTGGCTTTGATGAAGAAGGCAATTGATCAATGGAAAGAGATGAAGAACACACTGCTACAAATGCAAAGGCCATCTTCACAATATTCTATAAACTGATGTGTATTGTGGATATATAGTTAGGTTGAAACCATTACGCTAGACAAGCATTAATCCCCTTCATCAAAATTTAAGAATTACTTAATAAAAAGCACTTTCGGATCAAGAGGGCTATATACATTCCACCTAAAGCGTGATAACTCAAGCATCTAGTGTTGCTTTATGCAACAATGGCAATAACAGTCTGTATAGCAACGGTTCTCGACAACAATGGCAATAACACCTAAAGAACATAGAGTATTCAAGAAGCCCTTTTGAAACAAATGAGAGGTCGAGAATCAAGTATAATTAAATAGTAGAACATATTACAAATGCCCACTTCTATGATTTTCTTTTATGATTCAATGATTCAGATATGCTAATTATACCTCAATAATATTAATGGTGAAGTTGACCATGGACAATAAGCTCTACCAGCAGCATAGGCTTCTGCTTCGATATTTAAATGCTTGAATTGGACTTCAACTGTGAGAACCTCGATTTTGGCTCTGATCAAACATTTGAGAAACACCCATTAACGATCCATTAGCAAAAAGGCTACAGAAGGTTTGATAGAAAAAAGGAAAAAAGAAAAAAAAATAATAATAAAGAGGAAGATAGAGGAGCTTACCGGTCGATTTAGTCTTTGAGCTTCAACAGGAACTTCTCATTGCTCTCCTCTGTAACTCTAATCAGTCTCTCTAACAAATTTCGAAGTCCATCTCTAGCTGCAATCGAGGGTAGCAGTTGGCCTCCCCTTCTCCATCGTCATCCTCCATTAAAATCAGAGGAGAGAAAGGGAAAGGAGATCGGGACGAAGAGAGAGAGAGAGAGAGAGAGAGAGAGAGAGAGAGAGAGAGAGAGAGAGCAGAGATCGGGTGAGAGAGAGAGGGAATAAGGGAACCGAGAGAGGGAGTGAGAGGATTAGGTTTTTTTTGGGGGTTTTTTTGGGCGCGGCTCTGTTTTGAGCGCGCGCCCATTTGGGGCGTGAAGTGGGTATTGGACGGTCCTGATAGGGGCTACGTGAGGCCCACCATGATGTATGTGTTTCATCCATTCCGTTCATCCATTTTTAAAGATCATTTTAGAGCTTTATGCCAAAAATTAGAGGGATATAAATCTCAGGTGGTACTACTAAACAGATCAATACCAAATTAAAGAATAAATCAAGTATGGTACTACTAAACAGATCAATACATTTTATTTTCAAAGAACTATCAATGCGAGAAATCTCTACTTGAACAAAATGCCCAAACCTTTCAAAGTATTATGCAACTTTCATCATTTTATTAAATCAAAGTCAAAGAAATAAACTACATCATGTTCAATTTGAAGAAGATGATCCACTCTTGCATGACATCAACTTTGAGCAGTTGCTCCAGCTAATGTTGTGAAATGGGTCGAAAAAACTAAGATTTTCAGTGACCACATCCAAAAAAAAAAAAAAAAAAAAACTGTCGACATACCCCAAAATCATGCCTGAGTAATTCCATGTCCTGCTTGCACCAAAGCAATTATCTAATGCAACCTAAACATGTTTCGATTTTCCTTTTGGATTGGAGGTGAAATGGTTCTTTTCTTTTTATTTTTTCTTTTTTTAAAATTATTTGTTGTTCTTTGTAGGTGAGGTCAAGTTGGACACATTAACCTCACATTGCACATCTTACATGGTAACTGATATGAAATAAGGTTATGGCTGGCTAGTTCCATTTCCTAGTCAAAACATAATATGTTATGGCAACAATGAAACAACTAGTGTCGTAATATGTTATGGCAACAAACATAATGCAGATTCTTGCTTCATCATTTCAAAGGGTACACAAGAAGCAACTCAATAGTCAATGTAGGTGGATACAAAAAATGGTAAAGATGAGAATAAAATCAGATTCAAATTCAATAAAGAGTAGATGACTGAATTTCAGTTGCTGTAGTTTCAAATTCAAATTGAAACAACTAAATTAGAATTCCATGTTTATAATCTAGGATAGTTTCAAGGATCTCAGATGCTTCTATCACTTGCCCTAGTTGCCAGATCACAAATGCAACAAAAGGACCAATCTGCTTAAACTGCAAAGTGCAAACAATCTCATATCCCATGGAGGTGAAGCAATACCTTTACCATCACTCCCCAAAATTTCATCTCCCATCAACCAGTAACCCAAGGCACCTGCATGACGACCATGAGATTCTGTCTATGTGCATGACGACCATACTGTTGAGATCAATCCGTGGCCATCTCTCTCTTTCTTGTATGTATGTTTGGACAGCTGAACATGTTTTCAGCTGTCCAAACATAGATGAGCCATTGAAGAGCCACTCCCATGTACTGTTGAGATCAATCCGTGGCCATCAATCCATAGATTGCATGTAACTATGCCTCATGCAGCATTGAAGAGCCACTCCCATGTGGGCATGCATGTGCGGTCATCAATTTTAATGGTCTTAGATTGAATGGAACTTTGCGAGCACTATGTAGAAACTGCTCTGTACCCATCTCTTAGAAACAACTTGGGGTCTTCTGGGACCCACCAAGTACTTGTAGTTACTCATCTGTGGTACAGTCAGCAAATCTAGTCCATCTAGTATGTTTGATCTGAGGTGGATTAGGATAGTTATGATTTTTCATGTAGTGGCCAATCCATAATAGTTTCAATGAGATGGGTAGGTGTACTATACTAACAAGCAATGGCTGGAGTGCACAAACAAGAGGTGTCCCAAAGCCGGTGGACCAGGCGAACCGACTCATTTCCCACATTTGCATCAACTCACGTCCTCCTTGCCATGGAAGTATCTTTCATTTCACACCTACGCGAATTTTGTCCTTTTAATCATATCCGAGACAAAACCACACGAGGGCCAAGCCCACTTAATCGCATCCGGTATAAGCAAGTCTTCAAAGACATACCATGAAAAAGCATAACTGACGTTGCATTATACAATGTGAGAATGATGTGGCTCATGTTTGTTGCAAGTAGAGGATCCGGATTCCTATTTAAAATACACAAAAAGCATATCATGGAGATGGTTTCTGAGGCATTCTTGAGCAACAACAGGTAGCAAGAGTAGCTAGCAGACTTAAACTGTGGAAAATCTGGTCGTATGGATTTTTGGCTTGAGTGGAGACCGTGGTATTTATTCAAAAATACTCAACAAGTAAATGATTTCTGAGGCATTCTTGAGCAACAACAGGTAGCAAGAGTAGCTAGCAGACAACTGCGGAAAATTTGGTGATGGATTTTTTGCAAATGGAGATGATGGGAACAAAAATATTGTATTCAAAATACTTAAAAATCAGATATGGAAGTGGTTTCGAGGCATTCTTGAGCAACAAGTGAGATAGCAAGAGAAGCTATCAGACTAACTGTGGAAAATCGGTGATGGATTTACGGCGTGAGTGGAGATGGTGCCCACAATTGCGAGGTTTGAGTGTTAGAAGTAGCAAAGTAGATTCTCTGCGACGACAAACTTCGGAGCGATTAATAATGACTAAAGGAGACAAATGATGGTGACAACAACTTTGGATTGATAGGAAATTATAACAAACATCGACTTAAGAACCAACGGACAATGCAGACGAGGATGCAACATGATAAACAAAAAAAACTAATGGAGATGATCAAATCCAAATTTAGGTGCCAAGTAAAGGACGATTCAATCAAATATGGTAGGTGGGATGAAACAAGCTTGCAGATAGCAGTTACTAACTGCATTAGGCACAAGTGCAAAACATATAGATTTTACTATTTTCAATCAAATTAAGTTTTTTACTATTTTCTCAAGTCTCAACATGTGTGTTAAACATGGAGTGTCCTTTTTGTCAACTGAAGTTTTCAGCTCTCATTGGTCAGTTTAATACTTCCCTCCAAGGGATCACATGCTTCTATGTTTTCTGTCTCATCTTCCCATCATTAAAAAAAAAAACCATCTAAATATATAAAAAAATGTTAGCTATAATATATGGCACAGGTGGGATAAGGAAATTGATTCTATGTGCTACAGTGGCAACATTGAAGCAATTATAAGACATGGCATCATGATATATAAAGTAACACCCATCACAAGGTGATTGCAATGACATCCCATAAAGGAGAGACTTCCTCCAGAAAATGATGGGGGCATTTGGCATCTTTACTTATAAGAGCTTATTTGATTATTCTAAAAAAAAAAAGCTCTTATTTTGGAAATATACTGTTTGGTCAAGTTCTAATTTTAGAGCCTTTTCTAATAAGTAAAGTTCTTATTTTAGAGCCTTTTCTAATAAGAAATATGGCTTTTCTGGTGCTGTTTGGATATTAATTGCAACTTGTAGAAAGTTGACATATCATATGGGCTTTGGATATTAATTGCAACTTGCAGAAAGATGTATTTAAATATGGCTCTTCTGGTGCTGTTTCTGTGATGCAGTTCACATGAGATTCGAATCTATCTTATTTTTGGTCTCATGCCATAAAATGACCAACAAAAATGGATGAATGTTGATGAAACAAATACATCATGGTGAGGCTCACAGAGCAGAGTCAGCTGCCAATCTGCGTCCTTTTAAAATACACAGTCAAAGAGAATACATCCATCGTCCATATTCACCCGTAAGTCTTCCAATAGGGGTGACTTCAAGGCACCCCATCAGTGGGGCCCTCTAGATGGATGGTCTAAGCATAACAATTGAAATACCAAACGTGTTACATAACAAATGAAAGACTTTGATCTCATAAACATGTTGCAAATTTTCAATCTCATAAATCCCCAAATGAAATACCCAAATCCCTAAAATCCCCAAATCACCAAATCCCTAAATCGGTATTGAGATTGAGAGAGATTGAGAGAGAGAGAGAGAGAGAGAGAGAGAGAGAGAGAGAGATACCTCATGGTCATCAATGAGCTAGCCTTCAACGGTTGGAGAGCTTCAAAGAGAGAGAAGGCGTGAGAGAGGAGTAGGAGCGTTCAGAATGGTTGGAGAGATCGAGAGAAAGAGGAAGAGATAGAGAGAGAGAGAGAGGAGAGAGAGAGAGAGAGAGAGAGAGAGAGAGAGAGAGAGAGTTCTAGGTTTGGGTTTTGGGAAGATGGCGCATGGGAGGATTAGAAGGGATTTGATTTTGGGGCGGTGAATGATGGAACGTGATGAGATTTGTGGGGCCCACCGTGATGTATGTTATTGATCCACTCCGTCCATTCATTTTAACGGATCATTTTAAGGGTTGATCCAAAATAAGTCCGAGAGGTTAAAAATCAAGTCAATCACGTGACTTGTGTGGGCCACACCACGTACAATAGTTGAGAGGGTTACCCTCCATTAAAACATTCATAATTATTTTTTGGGCCCACCGAGATGTGGTCCACAAATCCAGTCCATCCATTATGTGTGTACCACTTGTATGAGGGGTTATACCAAGTTCCAGACGCATCCAAATTTCAGGTGGGGCCCACCAAGTACTTTTATATGTTTTAGGCATGTCTTCACATGATTTTAGATGGTATGACCCTATACGGCTGATTTTTGGGATATCCCATAATTTAATAGGGACCCATCAAATGCATGGCGTTGATGTTTGACACACGTCATGGTGGGGCCCACACAGCTTGACCCCATGGGTGTACTAACAAGCTAATAAAGAAAGAAAAAAATAAAACTTATCGAAGTCGTGCATGTACGAGGCAGCTCATGTAGGGGCCACACGTGCTAGCATGGCACACATGAGCTACATTCTACACACGCGTGGGCCTTTGGTGTAACCTTTGTGGATTGGCGAACCTGTGCCAACCAAAATCATAATGTTAAACAGACCCGGCCTTAGTGTGGGGCCCACCTTGAAGATTTGTTCTATATTTACATCGTCCATTTATTTTACCAGTCCATTCTAGGACGTGGTTCCAAAAATTGAATAGATCCAAATATCAGGTGGACCACATCTAGGAGAAATTGTGGTGTTACCAGTCCATTCCAGGACGTCGTTCCACATGGACCACATCTAGGGGAAATTGTGGTGATCGAATGCTCACCATTAAAAACTTCCTAGGGCCTACAAACCTTAATAAGGTCAACCAGACTTATATGAAGGGAAAATACAAAGAGTCCCTGGCCCAAAAATCAGGTCGTCCGCCTCAGTTAACCAAACAAATGTCTGGTTGTGAAATGTATGGCTCATCTGATGGGCCCCACAGTACAATTAGTAGGGCTATGCTGGGGCCTGCCAAGCACAGCCCACGGGCGCCCACCTTCCCGAATGAGCCCATGGCCGATGATAGGCCCTTGAAGTTGTTGCTGCCCTCGTTAAAATTCTTGGATTTTCTCGATTTCTTTATCTTCAATGCGCTGCTGTCCTTGTCTATATCAAGGTTCTTGATCTTGGCGAGCACTAGCTGGGCTATGTTGTCGCGGCAGAAGGGGCAGACACGTGCAGTCAAGCACACAGTGGTGGGGTTGGGCTTGTTGTGGCAGCATAGAGCTAATGTGCAGTGTGCGCACACATCCGGTGGCCACAATCCTGGACCTCAATCGTGCACACCTGATCAAAGCAGATGCAACATAGCTCGTTGTTGTTGTCCCGTGATACGAGTCCCAAGTGAGTTAGAAGAAAATACTACTTTTGCTTTTCTTGCTCAGTGTTGTATCATTTAGGGGGGTTAGGAGCAATTCAAGCAAGGAATCAAATACTTTTTACTTCCATCAAATTAAAATCTTCGCAATTGTTGAAAAATGCAAATAAGTGAATCAATCAACATATGGTGGAAAGGTCGTATCTACTACAATGATGTTCATATTAATGCACATTGCCACTACTAGAACCATAATTCTATTTGGGAACAGAAAATCTCAAGACATCGGATACGGACATGGGTCATTGGACACAGGGAACTGTAGAAAACTCAAGATGCTAGCACAAGCCAGAAATGGGTTCATCTCAATTTAGTTAATCTTAATTAGGTATTAGAGAGAATGATTTTTTTTTTTTTCCATCCAGCTCGTTGAACCGAACATGAGACTTTCTTCGAATCACGATCAATGCATCACAAATGGGATGATTAAATAATATTACAACAGCACATTTATTAGATAAATTGTAGGATTTATCGAATTGTGTATATATCATACCAAGTATATGTATCTTTTAGGAGAGGATGATTCGAAGAGGAGAGTGCGCGGATTAGGTAAGGCAATAGCTTAGTGATGAATTCATGAATATGGGCCACTTAAATGTATATATTATCTGTCCATTTGGTACATATGTTTTTCTGGATCATTTAAGCCATAGGCGTTGGTGTTCAATATGCATCCCTGAATATGGCCATTTAGTCAATCACCTAGGTTGCAACATTGCAATAAGATTTATATTAACGAAATAAATACTAAAACCATATATTTTCTTATGGTTTTAGTGCAACATTAGCAGAACAAGCTAATTCTACAATTAGGCTGGTTTCTCTACAACATTAGCAGAATAAGCTTATTCTACAACTACACAGCTTCATAGTGGCATTTGTAATTTAGTTTTACAATTTACAGAGACATCAATCTTGTTTAAGATAATGAACTTACACTGACTTGTCCATATTGCAGAGTTTTAAGCCATGAGTGTGTCATGTCTTGGTTGGTGTCCTCAAAATTGAACTTATTGTTGCATTTCTATGCAAGTTTCAACCGGCATCAATCTTGCTTTTTATGTTTGTCTGTATTCATTTTTAAATCATTCCATTCTCTCACTTGTAGATTCCAACCATATCAAATGTTGAAAAAAAAACCTCTACAGTACAGTGTTGTTGCAAAATAAAAAAAAAAAGAAAAGAAAAAAGAGGTAAAATGTATTACCTTTTCCCGCTGTGTTCTTTATCAGGCACTGTTCGAAAGTTAAAAAATAATACGTAGATCATACGACTAATGTAGTTGAAATAATGCGCTCTTATGATGAATGTATTTGAAGTCTTAGATTTTAATGAACATAGACCATATATGTGTTATAAATGTGGGATAGTGGAAATCTTGTTACAAACTACAGATGGACTACAAGGCCAGAATGAAAGTCTAGATCATGGCACAAGTAGCTTTAAGTTTAGATCCTCTTCATTTTCAGGATTTTGAGATAAAATGGGAATATGATCGGCTGCTCCCCTGCCACCGGCCAATGGCTAGTGGTCAGTGCTCTGTGGGCCCCACCATGATGTATGTGTTTCATCCATGCTGTCCATCTATTTTTTAGATCATTTTATGGTATGAAACCAAAAATGAGATATAACCCAATCTCAAGTAGACCACATTATAGGAAACTGTGTTGAATGAACATTGACCATTAAAAACTTTTTGGGGGTCATAAAAGTTTTGGATCAATCGATCTTTGTTATTTCCCTTCATCTGGGTGTGTATGACCTAATCAACAGATTGGATGTTAAATCAACAATATAGTGGGCCTTAAGAGGATTTTAAAGGAGGATATCCAATCACCGTGTTTTCCTGTGGTGTGGTCCACATGAGATTTTTATCCCTCTAATATTTTGGATTAAGCCTTTAAATGATCTGTAAAAATGGATGAACGGCATGGATGAAATACATACATCATGGTGGGTCCCATAGATCACCGAACACCGACCACGGGGAGTTGCCAATTCGTTTCCCATGAAATGAGTGCGCCGTGAGAGAGTTCTCACTCTCATTCTCTGTCTCACACCCTCCCGCTCCTCTCACTCTCTATCTCTCTCTCTTCCTCTCTCTCTCGATCTCTCCATCATGTCCTCTCTCATCCTCTCTCTCTCTCTCTCTCTCTCTCTCTCTCTCTCTCTCTCTCTCTCCCTCCTCAGAGCTTGGAAAGCCAATTGGAGATCTCTCAGCCCAAGCCTCCTCTCGTTCTCTTCCTCTCCCCTCGAAAGGTAAAAACCCTACCCCATGACCCAAGCACACACCGACAAAATGAAGGTGGGCCCTAACCAACTTTGAATTAGGGAATTTTGGTACCCTAATCCCAAACGAATTTGGGATTAGGAATTTGGGGATTTGGGTACCCAACTCCTGCTTCAAATTTGGGGATTATGGTACCCTAATCACATTTCGAATCTGGGGGTTTTGAAATGGCCACACAAGTAGATTTATTGAAGATTCGATGAATCTCACTAGTATGGTTAGATGAAACTAACGGATGACACTCCATGTCTTTGCAAGTGGTTAATTGGTAAGAGTTCTTTCCCCGCTTCATATGTTTTTATTTACCTCTCAATCCATACTTCAACTTTCTATGATCAAATCTTTCTTTTTTTATTTTTATTTTTATTTTTTTTTAATAATTTTGTGAAGTGTTTAATTATTTCTTTATATAGAAATCTGCACACTAATTGTTTGAAAAAAATGCTTCAACCAAGATCCTTTTCTGGATGAAACCATGCTAGCGATCCTCGATTTTGACATGCATAACTCACTTTGTATGGTTAGATGAAACTACTATCGTCCATCTGGTTGACCTGACCTTTCTTTGGTGGACTACTGTATAAATTCACAGTGGTTTTGACGACTTTAATTGTTAGATTAGTGACAATTTTCTTATTAAATTTGATGACTTTAATTGTTAGATGAAATGACTATCGTCCATTTTTTTTTTTTTTTTTTTTTTGCATATGCTCATCTTCTATATAATTGTTTGCATGTGTTCCTTAAGCGGTACCTAATTTTTGTTGTTGAGAGAGAACATTGATGAACCAAGAAGTTTGAAATTTATGGTCAGTCCAAACTTTCAAGCCGATACTAAATGGCAATGGTGATAAGCTAACCAGGACGAAAATTAATTTGCATCTATAATATGTCTACAATAACTAGTTCTCATTCTATTGAAATCTAACCCAAGCGAAAGTAACTAACCTCCCCATCTTTGGCCTTTTCTGTAGGCATATATCTATATTTGTTTTTCCTTAAGTGTTTACTTTTAGGACACTAATCGAAGGATTAGAAACTTCCAATTTGAGGGAAGCATAACAATCTAAACATTTATGTACTCTGTTTTGCCGAGGAGCAGCTATAGTATGTCTTTTATTTGGAGCCATAAAAAGGAGCCATACGATAGGTGAGGCCCAGTTATTTTGTGGCGCCCACCTGAAATATATACAGCCAAATTTTTTTGTCAAGAGAAAAAAAGAGTTTGATTCCATCATGTATGTTAAATGTTGATTGTCAATTTTGTTCGTATAGGGAATCTCTGTAATAGCATGATGATAATAGCATTACAACTAAAATGCCAAATTTAAAAACAAACAAAAACAAAATGCATGTATATGAATGTGTGTGTGGATGTAGGAATATATGAAACACTACAACAAAAAAGGGATTAGTCCGCACTTTTGGAGTCGCATTGTACTTGTGTGAGCAAAATAGGGAGCTGCTAAATGAGGTGTATAAATACAAAAAAAAGGGGTGCATTTGAGTAGTTTTGTTCAATGATTTAAGTGTTAATCACAGTCAGTTTCAGAAAATTTTCAGCAACAATCCATATTCAAGGAGGAAACGGCAAAGGATCGAAGGGTTAGAATCTCCTAATCCAACAAAGGGCGCACCTGATCAATGATCTGAGTCATGGAAAGCCCCCTTTTTCTATTTTTTTGTTTCTTTATTTATTGATTTTGTGGTTCTAGAGTTGCAAATGTGTGTTATATGAACTTATGTAGAATTGGAGTGACTTTGAAAATGTGAATGATTTTAATAAGGTTTTTCTTCTTCTTCTTCTTCTTCTTTCTGGGATTCGAATTTCCTTGTTTGGTTTTGGATCTGTGATCGAATGGTGCAAGAATTTCCAGAGAATAGTGGCGACTTTGAATTGGATTTCGTTCTGTTGGGGTCTTTTTTATTGAACTATTGAGGTTTTTAGAGAGAGTTTTCTTCTGTAGTATGTGACTTTGTTTGGGGATTGGGATTTCTTTCTTCCTGACTTGTGTTTGTTGAGAATTGTTGTTTTTATTGATTTTCATTTTCCTTTGGGTGCAGAAAAGCAGTATGAACCAGAACAAGGATATTCAGATCTAGGTATTATCGTAGAGCTTTTTCTTTTCTCTTTTCTTGATTTTAATTAAAGAATGAACTGTTAGTGATTTAGCATGAAATAGGGGAATGATCACATAGCTGTTAGGGGCATTACCATATAATGCATTACCATATTCATCATGAGATACCAACTTATGTACCTATCATTGCAGTTTATCTTAGGTTAAACAAAGTTTTATTGCATTAGTGCTATCGATATCAGCCAGCATGGATTGGTGCTGTTGTTGTCTAACTTGTATTGATTATTAGGCTTTGGAAGAGTGCTTTGTTATGTAAATTGCATTCGAATTTTTTCCTGGTAGCATCATGGAAAAACTGTCACACTTAAGTGTGTAGAACTTAGTTGTATTACATAAATAAAGTGACGGGGCCTTCTTTTGTTCTAAAAATTATATCATTTACAAGTATGAAATGAAAAATTCAGTTGGACTCCTTTCACAAGGCTGTGGGTGGGTCATTGAGAAGAAATTTCTACATGCAGGTTTTTTGTATCTTGTTTCTATGTGTAATCCCACTGCTACTTGACACCCAAGCTATGCGTTCTATTGTATTCCTTCTAAATTAAATAGTGAGTCGAAATTATGATGTTCTCTACATGGTTTTCACTTTGGAAGTGATATTCCAAGATTAATGCAATAGATGAATTTCTTTAAAACATTTGCAAAGGCTTCAACTTCAACAAAACACAGGGAGGACTCGTAGCTGCAAATTCTCCAAGATGGAAGAGGATACTTCTTCGAATCTTCTCTGAGTGAACAGGGCATCAAGGTGAGTTGTGTCATTTTCTTTTCTTTTACATTGTTAGGCATTGACCGATATTCACATATGTCTTTTCTTTTACATTGCTAGGCTTTTATTGCAGGTCAGTGCATACTCATCCTTTGTAAGGATGGTGGGAGTTGGAATTGGTTTGAAGCAACAAAGAAGGAGAATGGACCCCATGACTAATGAACTGTAGTTCACAAACTACACTTGAGATTTCATTGGCACAGTTGATTACATATTTTACAGGTAAATTTCCTTGTTGCAAGATGACTTTGCACGAGCTTTCTTTCCCACCATCCTTGCAAAGGATGAGTATATACAACTATGCTTATCATGTTAGACCACATTTTTCGCAAAAATGTCACACATGTAGAAACACCCTAGCCGAGAAAGCAGTGGCTTACTCACCTCTATTAAATCGAGTTGAGCCACCGATCGGGTGGGAATCAAAATTAATAGAAAGCGGACCGGATGTGCGTTGGAGCTATCCGGAAGAGCGGGGTCCCTGGAAGGTGGAAACGCATTGTTATAACCATGATGAAATTTGTCCATTTCCTATGGACTGACATTGGAAGAACACGACCATTTGGACATGCCATATTTATGTATTTGCTCAAAATTAATGGAGTAGACCGGATGTGCGTCGGAGCTATCCGGAAGAGAGGGGGTCTGGAAGGTGGGCTGGCATTTGTTATGACCATGATGAAGTGTCCATTTCTATGGACAAGATTGGAAGAACACGACCATTTGGACAAGCCGTATTTATGTCGTATTTTAGGTACCACACCCTTAACCTAAACCTATAACCCAACCTAAACCTATACCTATAACCTAATCCTATTCTCAAATCCCTAAACCTAAACCTAATATGAAAACCCAAACCTAAACCCGATCCGAACCAGGAACCCGGTTTCTAAACCTAAACCTTAACCTATTCTCAATTCCCAAAGCTATAACTTATAACCTATAACCTAAACCTAAACCTAACCTAAACCTATAACCTTAACCTAAACCTAAAACCTTAAACCTTAACCTAAACCAAAGCCTATAACCTTAACCTAAACCAAAACTCAGTAACCTAAACCTTAATCTAAACTTATAACACGAACCTAAACCTAAAACCAGAACCTAAACCTATAACTTATAACCTAAACCTATAAACTAAAACCTAAACCTAAACCTAAACCTAAACCTATAACCTAAACCAAAACTTATAACCTTAACCTAAACAAAAACCTATAACCTAAACCTTAACCTATAACCTATAACCTAAACTTATAACATTAACCTAAACCTAAAACAAAACCTAAACCTATAACCTAAACCTAAACATTAACCTATTCTCAAATCCCTAAACCTAAACCTACACCTAATCCCAATCTCAACTCCCTAACCTAAACCTAAACGTAAACATGAAAACCAAGCTTAAACTGATTTCGAACCGAACCCGATTCTTAAACCTAAACCTTAACCAATTCTCAATTCCCTAAACCTATAGCTTATAACCTAAACCTAAACCTTAACCTTAACCTAAACCTAAACCTTAACCTAAACCTATAACCTTAACTTAAACTAAAACCTATTACCTATATAACCTATAACCTAACAAAACTAAACCTAAAACCTAAACCTAAACCTAAAACCTAAATGTATTCTCAAATCCCTAAACCTAAACCTACACCTAATCCTAATCTCAACTCCCTAACCTAAACCTAAACCTAGACTTGAAAACCCAAGCCTAAACCCGATCTGGAACCTAAACCGATTCAGTAAACCTAAACCTAAACCAATTCTCAATTCCCTAAACCTATACCTTATAACCTAAACCTAAACACGAACCTAAAACTAAACCCTATTCCTAAACCTAAACCCAAACCAATTCTTAATTACTAAACCTATACCTTATAACCTAAACCTAAACCTTAACCTAAACCTATAACCTTAACCTAAACCAAAACCTATGACCTAAAACCTTAACCTATTACCTATAACCTAAACTTATAACCTATTACCTACCATTCACCTAAACCTAAATCCTAAACCTTAACCTATAACCTAAGATCTAAACCTAAACCTAAAACCTAAATATATTCTCAAATCTCTAAACCTAAACCTACACCTAATCCTAATCTCAACTCCCTAACCTAAACCTAAACCTAAACTTGAAAACCCAAGCGAACCAGAACCCGATTCCCTAAACCTAAACCTAAACCAATTCTCAATTCCCTAAACCTATACCTTATAACCTAAACCTAAACTTGAACCTAAAACTAAACCCTATTCCCTAAACCTAAACCCAAACCAATTCTTAATTACCTAAACCTATACCTTATAACCTAAACCTAAACACGAACCTAAAACTAAACCTAAACCTTAACCTAAACCTATAACCTTAACCTAAACCAAAACCTATGACCTAAAACCTTAACCTATTACCTATAACCTAAATTTATAACCTATTACCTACCATTCACCTAAACCTAAATCCTAAACCTTAACCTATAACTAAGATCTAAACCTAAACCTAAAACCTAAATGTATTCTCAAATCTCTAAACCTAAACCTACACCTAATCCTAATCTCAACTCCCTAACCTAAACCTAAACCTAAACTTGAAAACCCAAGCCTAAACCCGATCCAGAACCCCATTCCTAAACATAAACCTAAACCCAATTCTCGATTCCCTAAACCTATACCTTATAACCTAAACTAAACCTAAACTCTGAACCAAAAACTAAACCCGATTCCTAAACCTAAACCCAAACCAATTCTCAATTACCTAAACCCATACCTTATAACCTAAACCTAAACCTAAACTGAACCTAAAACTAAACCTAAACCTTAACCTAAACTTATAACCTTAAACCAAAACCTATGACCTAAAACCTTAACCTATTACCTATAACCTAAACTTATAACCTATTACCTACCATTCATCTAAACCTAAACCTAAACCTTAACCTATAACCTAAGATCTAAACCTAAACCTAAAACCTAAATGTATTCTCAAATCAGTAAACCTAAACCTACACCTAATCCTAATCTCGACTCTCTAACCTAAACCTAAGCTTAACCTTGAAAACCCAAGACCTAAACCCGATCCCGAACCCAAACCCGATTCCCAAAACCTAAACCCAAACCAATTTTCAATTCCCTAAACCTATACCTTATAACCTAAACCTAAACCTTATAACCTAAACCTAAACCCGAACCTAAACCTTAACCTAAACCAAAACCTATGACCTAAAACCTTAACCTAAACCAAAACCTATTACCTATAACCTAAACTTATAACCAATTACATACCATTCACCTAAACCTAAATCCTAAACCTTAGCCTATAACCTAAGACTTAAACCTAAACCTAAAATCTAAATGTATTCTCAAATCCCTAAACCTAAACCTACACCTAATCATAATCTCAACTCCCTAACCTAAACCTAAGCTTAAACTTGAAAACCCAAACCTAAACCCGATCCCGAACCCGAACCCGATTCCTAAACCTAAACCCAAACCAATTCTCAATTCCTTAAACCTATACCTTATAACCTAAACCTAAACTCGAACCCAAAACTAAACCTAAACCTTAACCTAAACCTATAACCTTAAACCAAAACCTATGACCTAAAACCTTAACCTATTACCTATAACCTAAACTTATAACCTATTACCTACCATTCACCTAAACCTAAATCCTAAACCTTAACCTATAACCTAAGATCTAAACCTAAACCTAAAACCTAAATGTATTCTCAAATCCGTAAACCTAAACCTACACCTAATCCTAATCTCGACTCTCTAACCTAAACCTAAGCGTTACCTTGAAAACCCAGACCTAAACCCGATCCCGAACCCAAACCCGATTCCCAAAACCTAAACCCAAACCAATTCTCAATTCCCTAAACCTATACCTTATAACCTAAACCTAAACCTTATAACCTAAACCCTAAACTCGAACCTAAACCTTAACCTAAACTAAAACCTATGACCTAAAACCTAACCTAAACCAAACCTATTACCTATAACCTAAACTTATAACCAATTACATACCATTCACCTAAACCTAAATCCTAAACCTTAACTATAACCTAAGACTTAAACCTAAACCTAAAATCTAAATGTATTCTCAAATCCCTAAACCTAAACCTACACCTAATCATAATCTCAACTCCCTAACCTAAACCTAAGCTTAAACTTGAAAACCCAAACTAAACCCGATCCAGAACCCGAACCCGATTCCTAAACCTAAACCCAAACCAATTCTCAATTCCTTAAACCTATACCTTATAACCTAAACCTAAACCCGAACCCAAAACTAAACCTAAACCTTAACCTAAACTATAACCTTAACCTAAACCAAAACCTATGACCTAAAACCTTAACCTATTACCTATAACCTAAACTTATAACCTATTACCTAACATTAACCTAAACCTAAAACCTAAACCTTAACCTAAACTTCAAAACCACGATCTCGAACCCGATTTCCTAAACCTAAACCTTAACCTATTCTCAAATCCCTAAACCTAAACCTACACCAAATCCCAATCTCAACTCCCTAACCTAAACCTAAAATCTAAACATGAAAACCCAAGCTAAACCCGATCCCGAACCCAAACTCGATTTCTAAACCTAAACCTTAACCTATTCTCAACCCCGAAGCTATAACCTATAACCTAAACCTAAACCTAACCTAAACCTATAACCTTAACCTATAACCTTAACATAAACCCAAAACCTAAACCAAAACTCAACCTTAACATTAACCTAAAGTTAACCTAAACCTAAAACCAAAACCTAAACCTATAACCCAAACCTATAAACTAAAACCTAAACTTAAACCTATACCTATACCTATAACCTAAACCAAAACCTATAACCTTAACCTAAACAAAACCTATAACCTAAACCTTAACCTATAACCTATAACCTAAACTTATAACCTTAATCTAAACCTAAAACCAAAACCTAAACCTATAAGATAAAACCTAAACCTAAACTATAAGCTAAAACCTAAACCTAAACCTAAACCTTAGCCTTTTCTCAATCCTTAAACCTAAACCTACAAGAAAATCTATTCTCAACTCCCTAACCTAAACCTAAACTGAACTTGAAAACCCAAACCTAAACCCGATCTCGAATCCGAACCCAGTTTCCTAAACCTAAACCTTAACCTATTCTCAATTCCCAAAGCTATAACTTATAACTTAAACCTAAACCAAACCCTAACCCAAACCTATAACCTTAACCTAAACCTAAACCAAAACCAATATTTATAAGCTAAAACCTAAACCTAAACCTATATTCTCAAATCCCTAAACCTAAACTCTCTAACCTAAACCTAAACTAAAACCTAAACCTAAACCTAAACCTAAACCTATAACCTAAACCAAAACCTATAACCTTAACCTAAACCAAAACCTATAACCTATTACCTATAACCTAAACTTATAATCTTAACTTAAACCTAAAACCAAAACCTATAACCTTAACCTAAACTTAAACATATAACCTAAACCAAAACTTTAACCTAAACCTTAACCTAAACTTATAACTTTAACCTAAATCTAAAACCAAAACCTAAACCTATAACCTAAACCTATAAACTAAAACCTAAACCTAAACCTAAACCTAAACTTATAACTTTAACCTAAACCTAAAACCAAAACCTAAACCTATAACCTAAACCTATAAACTAAAACCTAAACCTAAACCTAAACCTAAACCTTAACTTATTCTCAAATCCTAAACCTAAACCTACACCTAATCCCAATCTCAACTCCCTAAACCTAAACCTACACCTAATCCCAATCTCAACTCCCTAACCTTAACCTAAACCTAACCTTGAAAACTCAAGCCTAAACCCGATCCCGAACTCGAACCCGATTTCCTAAACCTAAACCTAAACCTTAACCTATTCTCAAATCCCTAAACCTAAACCTACACCAAATCCCAATCTCAACTCCCTAACCTAAACCTAAACCTAAAATGAAAACCCAAGCCTAAACCCGATCCCAGAACTCGAACTCGATTTCCTAAACCTAAACCTTAACCTATTCTCAAATCCCTAAACCTAAACCTACACCAAATCCTAATCTCAACTCTCTAACCTAAACCTAAACTTGAACTTGAAAACCCAAACCTAAACCTGATCCCAAACCCGAACTTGAACCCAGTTTCCTAAACTAAACCTTAACTTATTCTCAATTCCCAAAGCTATAACCTATAACTTGAACCTAAACTGAACCTAAACCTATAACCTTAACCTATAACCTAAACATATAACCAAAACCTAAACTTATAAGCTAAAACCTAAACCTAAGCCTAAAACCTAAATGTATTCTCAAATCCCTAAACCTAAACCTAATCCCAATCCCAATCTCACGTCCCCAACCTAAACTTAAACCTAAACTTCTAAACCCGATCCCGAACCCGAACCCTATTTCTAAACATAAACCTTAACCTATTCTCAAATCCCTAAACCTAAACCTACACCAAATCCCAATCTTAACTCCCTAACCTAAACCTAAACCTAAACATGAAAACCCAAGCCTAAACCCGATCCCAGAACCCGAACCCGATTTCCTAAACCTAAACCTTAACCTATTCTCAATTCCCAAAGCTATAACCTATAACCTATAACCTAAAGCTAAACCCAACCTAAACCTATAACCTTAACATAAACCCAAAACCTAAACCTTAACCTAAACCAAAACCTATAACCTTAACCTAAACCAAAACTCAGTAACCTAAACCTTAACCTAAACTTATAACCTTAACCTAAACCTAAAACCAAAACCTAAATCTATAACCTAAACCTATAAACTAAAACATAAACCTAAACCTAAACCTAAACCTATAACCTAAACCAAAACCTATAACCTTAACCGAAACAAAAACCTATAACCTAAACCTTAACCTATAACCTATAACCTAAACTTATAACCTTAACCTAAACCTAAAACCAAAACCTAAACCTATAACCTAAATCTATAAGCTAAAACCTAAACCTAAACCTAAACCTAAAACTAAATGTATTCTCAAATCCCTAAACCTAAACCTAATCCCAATCTCAATCTCAACTCCCCAACCTAAACATAAACTTCAAAACCCGATCCCGAACCCAAACCCGATTTTTTCCTAAACCTAAACCTTAACCTATTCTCAAATCCCTGAACCTAAACCTACACCAAATCCCAATCTCAACTCTCTAACCTAAACCTAAACCTAAACCTAAACATGAAAACCCAAGCCTAAACCTGATCCCAAACCTGAACTTGATTGCCTAAACCTAAACCTTAACCTATTCTCAAATCCCAAAGCTATAACCTATAACCTAAACCTAAACCTAACCTAAGCCTATAACCATAACCTATAACCTTAACATAAACCCAAAACCTAAACCTTAACCTAAACCAAAACCTATAACCTTAACCTAAGCCAAAACCTATAACCTAAACCTTAACCTAAACTTATACCCCTTAAACCTAAAACCAAACCTAAACCTACCTAAACCTATAAACTAATACCTAAACCTAAACAAAACCTATAACCTTAACCTAAACAAAACCTATAACCTAAACCTTAACCTATAACCTAAACTTATAACCTTAACCTAAACCTAGAACCAAAACCTAAATCTATAAGCTAAAACCTAAACCTAAACCTATACCTAAACCTTAACCTATTCTCAAATCCCTAAACCTAAACCTACACCTTATCCCAATCTCAACTCACTAACCTAAACCTAAATCTAAACTTGAAAACCTAAGCCTAAACCCGATCCCGAACCAAACCCGATTTCCTAAACCTAAACCTTAACCTATTCTCAATTCCTAAAGCTATAACCTATAACCTAAACTTAAACCTATAACCTAAACCTATAACCTTAATATAAACCCAAAACCTAAACCTTAACCTAAGCTAAAGCCTATAACCTTAACCTAAACCAAAACTCAGAACCTAAACCTTAACCTAAAACCAAAACCTAAACTATAAACTAAAACCTAAACCTAAACCTATAACCTAAACCAAAACCTATAACCTTAACCTAAACTAAAACCTATAACCTAAACCTTAACCTATAACTTATAACCTATAACCTAAACTTATAACCTTAACCTAAACCTAAAACCAAAACCTAAACCTATAACCTAAACCTATAAGCTAAAACCTAAACCTATACCTATATACTTAAACCTTAACCTATTCTCAAATCCCTAAACCTAAACCTACACATGATTCCAATATCAACTCCCTAACCTAAACCTAAACCTAAACTTGAAAACCCAAGCCTAAACCCGATCCCGAACCCGAACCCCGATTTTCTAAACCTATACCTAAACCTTAACCTATTCTCAAATCCCTAAGCTTATACCCGATCCCAAACCCGATCTCGATTTCCTAAACCTAACCTAAACATTAAAATTCTCAAATCCCTAAACTTGATACCTACACGAACTCTAATCTCGATTTCCTAACCTAACCTAAACCTAAACCTAAACTGAAAACCTAAACCTAAACCTACACCGAATCCCAATCTCGATTTCCTAAACTAAACCTAAACCTAAACTTTAACATATTCTCAAATCCCTAAACCTAAACCTACACCAAATTCCAATCTCAACTCCCTAAACTAAACCTAAACCTAAACATGAAAAGTCAAGCCTAAACCCGATCCCGAACCGAACCCGATTTTCTAAACCTAAACCTTAACCTATTTTCAATTCCCAAAGCTATAACATATAACCTATAACCTAAACCTAAACCTAACCTAAACCTATAACCTTAACATATAACCTTAACATAAACCCTAAACCTAAACCTTAACCTAAGCCTATAACCTTAACCTAAACCAAAACTCAGTAACCTAAACCTTAACCTAAACCATGACCTATAACCTAAACCTATAAACTAAAACCTAAACCTAAACCTAAACCTAAACCAAAACCTATAACCTCAACCTAAACAAAACCTATAACCTATAACCTATAACCTAAACTTATAACCTAAACCTAAAACCAAAACCAAAACCTATAAGCTAAAACCTAAACCTAAACCTATACTTAAACATTAACCTATTCTCAAATCCCTAAACCTAAACCTACACCTAATCCCAATCTCAACTCCCTAACCTAAACCTAAACCTAAACCTAAACATGAAAACCCAAGCCTAAACCGGATCCCGAACCCGAACCCGATTACTAAACCTAAACCTTAACCAATTCTCAATTCCCTAAACCTATAATTTATAACCTAAACCTAAACCTTAACCTAAAACTAAACCTAAACCTTAACTAAACCTATAACCTTAACCTAAACCAAAACCTAAACTTATAACCTATAACCTAACAAGAACCTAAACCTAAAACCTAAACCTTAACCTAACTAAACTAAACCTAAAACCTAAATGTATTCTCAAATCCCTAAACCTAAACCTACACCTACACCTAATCCTAATCTCAACTCCCTAACCTTAACCCAAGCTTAAACTTGAAAACCCAAACCTAAACCCGATCTCGAATCTAAACCCGATTTCCTAAACCCTAAACCCTAAACCTATTCTCAAATCCCAAAACCTATACTTATAACCTGAACCTAAACCTAAACCTAAACCTAAACCTAAACCTGGAGGAGCTGGCAAGGCAAAGGGAGGAGCAGAACAGGCAGAGGGAGGAGCATGAGAGGAGGATAGAGGATCAGCTGGCGAGGTAGAGGAGGATGGAGGAGGAGTTAGTGAGGCAGAGGGAGGAGCAGGAGAGGAGGATGACCGAGATGCGGGTGGAGCATGAGCGACGCATGACGGAGATGTTTCAGGCTTTCACTGCACGCTTACCCACCGATGCCCCACCACCTCCGTCTTCATCTTTGTGATTTTTTGTTTATTTGTTTATGATGTTAAGTTTATATGTATTTATGCGTGAATGAATGTGATGCAGATAAGACTGTTTGTGTTTGGATGAATGTAGTTTACGTAGTTTGGGTTTAGATAGATGTGAATGTGAATGTGAATATGATGAAATGTGTATATCAAGATGAATATGATGGAATATATTGTTAACAGGTGTATATCAGAAATTTTTACGGATTTTGAGCTGGAATATTTTTTTTAAAAAAGAAAGTTTTGGCGACGAAAATTTTCATTGCTAAAAGATATGTCAGTTTATTTTTAGCAGTGAAAATTTTCGCTGCTAAAAGTCTTGTATAGTATTTTTTAGCGACGAACATTTTCATCACTAAAACTTTATGTAGTTTGGGTTTAGATGGATGTGGATGTGAATATGATGGAATATATTGTTAACAGGAATTTTGTACGAATTTTGAGCTGGAATATTTCTTTTTAAAAAGAAACTTTTGGCGACGAAAATTTTCGTTGCTAAAAGATATGTTAGTTTATTTTTAGCAAATGAAAATTTTCGCTGCTAAAAGTCTTGTATAGTATTTTTTAGTGACGAACATTTTCACCGCTAAAACTTTATGTAGTTTAGGTTTAGATGGATGTGAATGTGAATATGATGGAATATATTGTTAACAGATGTATATCAGAAATTTTATACCAATATTTTTTTAAAAAAAGAAACTTTTGGCGACGAAAATTTTCGTCGCTAAAAGATATGCTAGTTTAGTTTTAGCAGCGAAAATTTTCGCTGCTAAAAATAGACATATTTTGAAAATTTTTAGCCGCGAAAAATTTCGCTGCTAAAAGTTTTGAATAGTGTTTTTTAGCGACGAAAATTTTCGCCTCTAAAAGTTTATGTGAATATTTTTTTAAAAAAGAAACCTTTGGCGACGAAATTTTTCATTGCTAAAATATATGTTAGTTTATTTTTTCAAAGAATGAAAATTTTATTTCTAGAAGTCTTACATACAAGACTTTTTAGCGTGAAACTTTTCACCGCTAAAAGTCTTGTACAATACAAGACTTCTAGCAGCGAAAATTTTCGCCGCTAAAAGTTTAAGAAAATGTTCCGAGTCTTTAGCGACGAAAATTTTCATCGCTAAAGGTCTCATACAGTATTTTTAGCTGCGAAAATTTTTGCAGCTAAAAGAAATTTATTCCATCTTGGTTAAAAATGTTTGGAGTATTTAGCGACGAAAATTATCGTTTCTAAAAGTCTAATGCACTATTTTTAGCTACGAAAATTTTCATCGCTAAAAGTGACTTTTGGCGACGAAAATGAGTTTTGTTGCTAAAAACCCTCTTTTTTATAGTGTAGCATATGCCATTAGGCGGATTGTTTATGCAACTCCCTGATAGACGGAGTTGCCCCACATGAGCGCGTGATATGCGTAGGATTGATGTATGACTGGATAGTATAACTCATGCATCTTGTATTGTGTGATATGATCACTGTACGCCCTAGCGACATCAGAGTTGTGGCCTATGCATGCATATCGTGAATGACAGGATTGGATACCGAAAATATTTTGATTCTAGTACTGGAGCGCAAGGGTGTCTCTGGGTGAAAGTCCCTAAACCCTTATGGTACCAGGAGGTTGCTCCAACATCGAGACCGAGTGGATACATGAGCGCAGGAGGGTCGTATACCATTAGGCCTCGTCTCTCACTGTGTCGTGGTCGGTTAAAAGGGGGTGTGACCTTATCCGCCCGAGGGTAGAGGGCATAGTTAAACTGAATTTGACCAGCTCATAAATGGGTTCGCTATCGACATGCTGGGTAGATATTGGTCGACTACTGGCCAAATGGATAGTGTGATCTCTTCCACTTGCATGGTTACGCGTCCAGTGGGTGGCGATCTGGTATAGAGTATACTAGACCCCGATGATATTCCAGAGTTGAGCTGTATTGATATATGAATTCAAATGAGGAATGACATGCTTGCGTTGCATCTCGCATATGACATTTGACTATGTAGGTCTCGTGTCGCATGACCTTGGTATGGCCGATAGCATTCATGCCTTGCATTGCATAGTCTTGGTACTGCTGATAACATTCATGGATTTACTAGCATGTATCCACATTACTCTGATATTGTATACTTGACACTTACCTTGCGCACACATTTTATACCACCCTCTAAGCTTTCTATAAGCTTATGCATGATCGTTGTGTACAGGTAATGTTATGACATAGTCGAGCTGAGGCAGGAGCATGCGGCTGAGCTTTTGGAGCTTTGATATATGTCTTGTATTTCCCCTTTATGTATTGTACTCTAAAGCTTTTTTTTTTATATATAGTGGATATGTGGTGATGTTGTCGTTTGTGACTTGGTTATGCTTGTGGTTATGCTCCTTTACAAAAAAAAAATCATACTGAAAATCCTCCTTGTAGGATCACAGGATCAAAATCTGGCGTATGGGCTCTGGAAGACGAGAATGGGGTACTACGGAGGTTGTCAATGCCGGATTCGGCAATCGAGAATCTTGTGAGCCCTGTTTCTGAGTTTGGGCGTGACAATAGGAATCAATGGGAATACTGATTTCCACGGTTGAAACCTTGTTAGGCCCCAAAGATATTTATTTGTCATCCAACCTGTTCATGAGATAGAAAAAAAAACATTGATGCATGGAAATCACAAATATAAGCTTGATCCAAAACTTCAGTGGCCCTCAAGAAATTTTCAATGGTAGACATTCAATTCACACTATTTCCTTGGTGTGGTTCATTTGAGTTTTGGATTTGCTTCATTTTTTGGGATCAAGCCCTAAAATTATCTGGTAAAATGGATGGAAGGAGTGGATAAAATATATAAATCACTATGGACCCCACAGAGTTTACTCGGTACGCTTAGCTTACCGAGTTACTCACTATGCTGCTTCCCTCACTCACCGGGAGCAGATTGGCTAGTGTACCACACACCAACTGGTGTGTTAACATCATTAAGTTCTGTGGGTCCCATCATGAGGTATGTGTTATGTCCAAACCGTTTGACTATAGCTTTTCATAAGGCTTGAGCCAAAAAAAAAAAAAAAAAGACAGATCCAAAAATTAAGTGGACCACACTGCAAAAAGCAGCGGATGATTGAAGGACTACCATTAAAACCCTTTTGGGGTTAGATAAGTTTTGGATCAATATGCTATTTGTTTTTCCTCTTTATTTAGGTCTATGTGACCTTATAAACAAATTAGTTGGAAAATAAACATTGTGGTGGGCACTACTAATATTTTAACGGAGGGGATCATTGTTCACACTGCTATTTGTGTGTGACCCACTTGAGCTTTGCATATGACTCTTTTTGAGATTATAATAAATACATCATTGTGGGTCTTATGTAACTTTGATTTCCTTTGAACGGTTCGTGCAACTCAAAGCTCAAGGAGCGTAAACACTGGTCTTCATACAACATGTACCCACACCAGTTAGTGGTACACCAGCCAATCTGATTCCCTTTCATTGAATGTGTCCCATCTTTCAATTTATAATACTCCAATTAAAGGCTTCGTATTATCCGATAGTGTGATTTATGAACTATGGTTGACTGATAATTTAACATGTCCAGTGAAAGGTTTCAATCTCATATAGGTACGCCATATCTGCACCAATGACATGGAGTCATGTGTACCTTCCATGCATCTTCCAACACCGACACATGTTAGCATTATGTGCTAAATGGTGGCGGAAATTTTATTCACACCCTTCATCATTGTTTATATATGATTTGGCGTGCCCAGATCAAACGATTCAGAAGATGCCACGTAGCAGTCATGCTATGTATTATTTATGACTTCAATAGGAGTTAGGGATGTATGCATGTGAGAGAGCATAACATGCCAGAGTTGTAACAAAAGTATTTTCTACAAAAAAGTAAAGAGTCTTCTTAAAGTAAGTCTTTCTCTCTCTCTCAGTATTAATTACTAGAATCCCATCACGAGATTTCAATATTTATACATTCATGCATTCGGGATTGTAGATGTAAAAATATAGTCTAGATGCACATATTTGTAGGCCATGGTTAGGCCATGGTCTCCAATAGGTATGGAATTACTTCGCACATTAGGTATGACACTAACATGGGTTATGTCCCTTGGTGTGAGGCCCCCATCGGCCCACGATATTACACACTACGACTCAACCCATTCATTATGTATTCTCTTATAACATGCCTATTTATGATATCATGTCTTTGATAACATGCTTAACATGCTTAGCGGCAGTTTATTATGCTTATATATTTTATACCTTTGGTGATTGAGGAAGATCCATAATAAGTTGTTCCCACCTTTCAGCATGTAGTATGATCCATGAGTTGTTGCTCACACCCATGTTTCCTTATTTGCTTTTAGGACACTAGTAGGCTCAAGGAGCCTACAAACGTTGATGGATGTCCTTATCGTGGCTTTACTTCTATTTTGAAATTTTAGGACTGTAAATGTGATGTATTTTAGACTTATTTGATGATCTAGTTGTTATGCAATGTTAATGTTTGATGTTTTTATTATAAATATAACTTGTCTAACAAATAAAAAATAAAAAAAAAATTCCTCTGCTACAAGCTGAATTTGGAGTTCGAAAATTTTGTGAGCCCGTTTATTGAGTCTGGTGCATGGTGAGGTACTTAGAGAAACCTAGGATCGGTGCTTGGGAAGTTGGAAAGCCTGACAGTGGATTTTGGAGCACAACATAATTCCCTAAACAATCATCTTTGCCATATAGGCCAAGAGAACCCCTACTCGATAATCACCTAAATTAAACATCAACATCAAACACAAGAATCGACAACGTAGCGTAAGATATTCATGTTAGAATTAATTCTAGGTGCGGGGCACAAAAGAATCATGTGTACAAAATAAGCTTAAGAGGAATTCAATAACATAAACTCGTTTTAAGTGAGATAAAATGAAGAATAACATTAATCAATCAGTACCAATAATAGACTAATATGGTTGCATAGGAAGTCCAATTCAAGTGGAGAAAGAATCCCATACCAAGGATTACTGGACCTATAAATCGCGAAAAGAAAATTTTCAAAATTGAAAAATCAAAGTAATGGAAGATGACTCACCTGATTCAATGTTTACACAAGTTGGACCTAAAACTCTAATAGTTCTTAACTCGATCGTTGTTGATTTGACTTAGCTTGAGCCCAATTGACTTGGTCCTAACTTAGCTTGAGCCCCATCGAGCTCCTAACTCAATCGACTCAGCTTAAACCCATCCATCCCTTTCTTACCATTTCCCTTCCAAGCCCAGCTTGCCGCACCCGAGCTCCTCTCTCTCTCTCTCTCTCTCTCTCTCTCTCTCTCTCTCTCACAACACTAATAAAAAGGTACCTATATGTCTCTATTTAATATATATATATATATAAATTAAATATTTGATTTGAGAGTTGGTCGGGTGTGGGTTGGGTCAGTTGTGTTGGGTGGCTAGGTTGAGTCAGGTGCGAGTTGGGTCGGGTTACTTGGGTCCGGTTACTGGGTTGAGTCGGGTGTAGCTTGGGTGCTAGGTTGGGTTGGGTTGGGTTGTGTAACGACTTGAGATTTTTGGGTGCATGTACACACGCACATGATTATGTACATTTACATTAGCTTAGGCATACATGTGAAAATCCATCTCAAATCCCACCTTTTACATGTGTTCATAAAACTAACCATGCATATATAAGATTAGAGTCCTAATAAATCAATTAGATCACTTGTATCTAGTCATCCGACCGCAAATCACACTCTTATTCGTCAACTGGCTCACCTAATTACCAAAACAAACTATTCAATTTAAAGGTCATGGTGTACACTTCAAATTCACTAGTTTAGTTTATACATAAGACTGCACACTTTCTTAAGGACCATGATTAAGTGAGAACCGTTAAAATGAATCTTAGCCACTATTGAAAATCATTGGTCAATATTGAGCTCCTGTAACGTCTCGAAAATTTTCATACAAAGACCCGAGTACCACCTCAGGCAAAAATCACTCAGGACCAAATCCTTTAGAAATTAGACAAAGTTAACTAAGTGCTAAACTAGATTAGCCACGAAATCCGCTTGAATCGCTTTAAATACAATCTGCAAGACCCAAAACTTGTAGAATCATTGACGCTAGGTTACCCTAAAATCTAGGATCAATCTCATTACCTAGCTGCTCTCGTGAGCACATTGAAACTCCGTATCAGATCTGGACCGCACATCGAAAATCCAAATAATGTGAAGTTATAGAATTAGGGCCGCCTCGCTGGGCTTGACAACCATCTAGGAAATCAAAACCAAATAGTGTCCCGGGGCTATTCGCTTGAGCCCGGAGCGAGGAGTATGAGAAAACGAAGATTTCTTTAGAAATGTAATCTAATTTAAGTAATTTGGAACTTGTCACTTGCGGGCCTGATATAAGTAATCAGACCGTCAGAATCTGACCCAAATACACCCTCGGATCAGAGGAAATTTCATACACAAGGCAGTGTACTTGTAACCCTGATCGAGTTCCAGTGACTGTTGAACTGAAACTGGTCCGCCACGTGTGATCTGGGAACCCGACTAGAACGAAAACTTAACTCGACCTAGATCCAAGGTCGGTGAGCTTAAGTCCGACCTTTGGCTCAAGGGGGGCTCCAGAAGTGCTCCGTTGAGACGGAACAGACCCACTTTGGCTATAACCTAAGTATACCTTGGCCCTGGGTCTAATTTGGAGAGTTTTTAGCCTATATAAGGACCTTAAACCCTCACTCTCTCATCCCATACGAATTTGAGAAAACCTAGGAGAGAGAAGAGAGAAAAGAGAGAGAAAGTGTGAGAGTTGTGGGAGAAAGATCCTGTTACTCTACCCTGCTACTATACGTGCTTAACCATCACGACCTAATCGCTTTTCCGATGATTCTGATTCATTTCTAGGTAAGAAAACCCTAACCCTAACTTGTTTTAGGGTTTCTATTGGCACAAGTAGCGAAGTAACTGACTTAACTTGTATTATAGGTCGTCATATCGACGTTGACGAAAGCATAAAGTTTCTATTAAGTTCGTTACGCTTCTATGGCGTAAGGTGCGGACTTTAAACGTATAGGTTAAGGTTTTCAATGCTTTCAATGTCAGATAATGATAGATTCATAATCTGTGTGTTATTGTACATGCATAATGCGATGTTCGTTTTGCGTTTCAGTTGCGTATGCAAATTATGGTATATTGTGTATTCTGTATATTTGTAGAAAATACCGTATATGTATAAATTTTGAAAGTATGTTAGCCATGATTAATTACTGTATGAACATGCTATATATATGTATAATACTTACTCGGCGAAAGGATTCGCCCTAATACATGTTTTTGCTAGTATACGCTATGTATGTTAAAAGAGTGTATTCTAAGTGTTTGTGAAAATGTTTGTAAGAGTAAGTACTTAGATGATTGTGCTTTAGGTCGGTATTGGATAGAATTCTCAACTACCTTAGTGATGTGTATGATTTCCTTCATGTACGTTGTTTAAGTTAACTGCTTACTCATGAAATGTATGTGTTGTATTTCCTATTTGTATTGTGCTTTATAACATGCTTGTTAACATGTTTGAATTACTTTGTTAATTCTGCTTTGACTATTATACATGCTTTCTGGTTATGACTTGAATGTGATTGGGGCTATGTGATAGTCCAGACAATCGGTAACAGGCTGAAGTCATGGTTGATATTCATTTCGCCATGTAGGATGTGTTTGAAGAACCCGAGTCGTACTTCGGTTGGCGACAGTGGTTAGGCCACGCGAAGTGCTTATGCACTTCATGTCGTTCAGCTGGTTGTGCGCTCGTGCTAGTCGAGCTCATCAAATAACCCGATCTGTCTAATGTATGTTCACTATGTTTGGACGCTACTGCTTGAACCTAGGGTACCAAACTTACTAGTGTAACCCCGTTAACCTTGGTACTTCGATCCGCTAAGACTCATGAGCTGGGCATGGTGGTATGGGACACCGTGGTCGAGCTGTTGGCCTACGCTGGGGCCACGAGCCTCCCCGTAATGACCAGTGAGTAACCCAGACTCGTGAATCGAATACGGTGGTATGAGACACTATATTCGAGCTGTCGACCTACACTGATTGGTGACGAGCCATTTGTAGTGACCTCGAGCATACTCTAAATCTGCGGAGAGGCGACGAGCCTTCTCGTAGTAAACAGAGTATAAACTAGGCCTGTATTGATAAGGTGATGGGGGAGCGGTACAACGAGTGCGTGTAACAGCCCTGACAGCCTTTTACAGCGGCCTAGAACCGTATCATCGTATAAGATTATCTAGGACTGACGACCCTAGAATGAATCATTGTTTGGGAATGATATAAGGAAGGTACCTTAGTTTCCCAATACTGCTGTATGAAAAGGACTAATAATAACTCGGTAATCACGCTCATAACATAGCACTACATGTGCCTGGAAGATGTGGAGCACTGAGGGATGAACGCATGCCGCAGATGTAAGATGTTGTCGGACGAGGGAGCATTGGCGAGGGCATGCATCATGACTGCATTCCATACTTGCATTAATAAGAGTATATAGGAGTATTTGATTGTACTGCTTTATCATTACTACTTGACCGAATTGATAACATGTTAACCTGTGCTTTATTGTTCCACTGAGTTAGCTACTCACTCCCACGTTACGGGACGGTGTTCTGGACACCCACCAGACTTTGTCTTAGATGCAGGTATTGACGAGACACAGGAGGCTGAGCCTGATTACTATGATGATCAGGATGAGTTCTCTTACATGCGGTTCTCTGGAGGCTACGCTTAGGCCATTCAGATGACGAGGCTATGGGGTGTACCATTATAGTTGTACCATTTTTGACATTTTAATTTTTGAAACAAATACATGTATATAGTGACTCAGTAAGGTGTTCATACTCTGGAGACCGATTGTGATATTTCTGGCTTTATATACATCTATATACATCTTTCAGTCTTCCGCTTGTGTTCTATAACTTGATCTGGAGTATGAATTACTGTTTTGGTATAATCCCACTCATGATTATTGCACTAACACAGACAACATTCAATCATAAGCATTTATGTTGCATAAGTGATGTTTTGGAACTCGGGTGTTGAGTTGCTACTCGACCCCCGATTTTCAGGGCGTTACAGTTCCTTAGATAGAACACGTCAAACTGAAGTAGAACGTTAAGTTTTGCCCAAAATCGGACAATTCAAACTATGGTCATCTATGATCTTAAATTTTAAAACTAATAATAATGATAAAAGAAATTTAAATTTAAATAAAACACAATCCCTATTTAGATGCATTGCCACACACTTTGTTTCAAAGCCTATACTTTTTTAAATGCTGGATTTTGTTGTGAATGTAAACTACCCATCATTCAAACGTTTTTGCAGTGGATCCAACTACCCATCATCCAGAGCAGCTATCCAAACGGTCCATTAGGTGGACCATTGATATGTTCCAAGCCAATCTCCTAACACAAGCCATCCTGGAGTCTCAGCCACACATCAATCTGTCAGCTCACCAAGCTCCATCACTCATCCACCGTTTTCAAATTTCAACCCTCTATACTACGAGGGCCATCAATCTAAACTATCCATTAGTGATGCCACCTGGTTTACCGATCTGCCTTTCTTTTGAGTTATACTCTAACTTAATGTTACAAAATAGAATATCGGTGTGGATATCTCTGAATCCCTCTCTAGTGGGTCCACCACTAAAAAGACTAATAAAAGAGAGATAGCAAAATACGTTGCTAGGATAACCAAGCAACCCACGCTGTCTAACATGTACCTATCTTCTCGGCGTGGGAGCTATGCAAGCCGTGTAGGAGGACCGGGACCCGCCAACCAAAACCAATATACTCTAGGGGCTGGAGCCCAAGATCCCATCAATCTGGTCCGTACATCATTCTAAACCCACAAACACAACCATCCATTTCGAAATAATCTAGCAAACTACATCTACATTGTTGAAATTAGTAACCACTTAAAGGTAACTCAAGATCAAACCACTAAGGTTGTCCAAACATCCACCCCTGCATCATAACCATCCAACCATCAAAAACATTTCAAAAGCCCAGCCGATTATCATTCAACTATGCAAAACTTAAAGTTAACGTGAGTAGCAGGGAGGTTCAACAGTATGTATTCCCCTACCATTTTTCGTATTCTACGGCTCACTTAGATTTTGATCCACCTCATTTTTTGTGTTCGTGTCCAATCATGATCTGGCAAAACGAATGGTTGGGGTGGATTTCTCATGGTGGACCCACCTGATTTTATGGTTGCAAGAAAGACCTTATGAAAATTTTCTTTGGCAAGCCAGCCTCCCTGTTGTCTACGCATGTCGCCTTCTTCCTCAACTGCTTCTCCTATTTCTTCTCTTCTTCAACTTCTAAGTTATAAAACCACTTGTTGTGGGTTCACAACCAATTGAGCAGAACCCTCCATATAATAGAGTGGACAACATGCACTGATAGAATTTCCAACACCCTTATTGAGGGTCAAATATAGCATATCAGACCCTATTTATTGCCTGAATTTACATGCATAATATTGTTTAATGTTTGGGTTTAACTGTGTTCGTGATACAGGGTATATTTGAGAGCTTGGACTACAAAAAGGTGTTAAAAGTGTGTATTTGATGCTCTGAAATCACACAAAGAAGGGACGGACTCAGAGGACCGATATTGAAGAATTTACACGCCAAGGATCTGAGAAAATCAAGCCGTTCACGTTAAAGAGGCCTGAAATTGGTGCAAAATGCAAGATCACATGGTTCCCGCCATCCGATTGACTCGAAACTTCATACATGTGATGGGGGCTATAAATTAACCGTACACGTCAAATTTCAGCTCCTGGATCCCTACAGAAGTGGGCCAACAGACAGATCAGCCCATAGATCGGTGAATTGGAGCCCACCTGGTATCTGGATATGCGTCATACGTTGGCTCAACCCATTAAAGGGGGTGGTAAAGAAGATGAATGGAGAAGGAACGGTAAAATAAAGATCTTGATGGGCCACACCAAATTCAAACCATTCCATGCCATTTCCGACCGGTTTTTCCTGATAAATCCAACGGTTGGAATGGATTTCGTTACCGATTCCAATTCAAGGCCCACCAGCAACAACAGCGCACGTTGCGCAGGGCCGTTACGTGACCTCAAGAGTGATCGGATGGCCGATCTGGACCGTCCATCATGTATTTCGTTCAAAAATGTCCCAAGGGACGTGGAGGTTATGGAAGGAAAGCAAGGATCGAAGGAAGTTGGGACGCTGTTTCCTGGTTGCGTAAAAGCCTTCGCAGGCAATCTCTAAATAGGATTCCGGTGCGGAAGGAAGCTTGATTCAAGCTCTCACCACCGTCTCAAAGACTGCTATAAAAACAGAAGAGAATCCAGCAAGGGGGTATCCTGGGGAATAGGCTGGAGGTTGGACGTGAGGAGAGAGAGAGACAGGGAGAAAAAGAGTTGGTTTTTCTTTTGCTGTTTTATTTAATTATTTTTTTATTTTAAGAGATCTAGTCCACTCATGTGTGGCTAAACCTCTTAGCTAGGGCTAAGAGGTGAAGCTTGTAGCGTGATGGGATGCCTCTTTGCTTGAGCCTTTGTTTAGACTGAATTGATGTTGATTTGGGTTTTTATTATGGGAATGTGTTTTTAGTCTTTAATGGGCGGTTGTGACTGAAATTACAATGGGTCTGCAATGGCTTTGAGCATATTCTTTTCCTCTTTATGTTTATGACGTCAGGAAGCCCTGTTGTTCACCATCGTCTCCTGGGCATGGTTGGATGTCGGTACCCTTCCTAACCTTCATACATTGATTGGTTGGTAATTAGTTTAATTCTGTTGTTTGCTTTGTCTCTTGGGCATGGTTTGATGATGGAATCCATTCTAATTCATATACCTTTCATCTCTTGAAAACTTTATCAACGGCAGTTCAGTTAATTTCCCTGATTTTTAATCCAGGCATAAGATCTCCTTGATCTCTACAAGTGGATCCTCTGAATCCCTAGTTTCCTTTCTCTGAATTTTCTTCTCAGTTTAGATTAATATTTCATCATTATTCTTCAAATTACACTCAATTTAGATTTCATCTCATTTTAAGTTCTAGTCCTAGTTGGTTTCAGAAAACGTACAAGTATTAGTCCCTTGGGATTCGACCTCGGTCTTACCGAGTTTATTACTACATCACAACCCTGCACTTGGGGAGTGAACAAGTTTTTTATAGCAGGTGCTGGAGACGTGGAGGCTGGAGAGCTTGGTCTGGAAGCTTCCCTTCCGCAGCTGGAATCCTATTTAGAGATTGCCTGCGAAGGCTTTTACGCAGCCAGGAAACAGCGTCCCAACTTCCTTCGATCCTTGCTTTCCTTCCATAACCTCCACGTCCCTTGTGACATTTTTGAACGAAATACATGATGGACGGTCCAGATCGGCCATCCGATCACTCTTGAGGTCACGTAACGGCCCGCAAAAATCGGGCAGCGTCCGGTTGCAAAAACAGGGTCTGCGCAACGTGCGCTGTTGTTGCTGGTGGGCCTTGAATTGGAATCAGTAATGAAATCCATTCCAACCGTTGGATTTATCAGGAAAAACCGGTCGGAAATGGCATGGAATGGTTTGAATTTGGTGCGGCCCATCAAGATCTTTATTCTACCATTCCTTCTCCATTCATCTTCTTTACCACCCCCTTTAATGGGTTGAGCCAACGTATGACGCATATCCAGATACCAGGTGGGCTCCAATTCACCGATCTATGGGCTGATCTGTCTGTTGGCCCACTTCTGTAGGGATCCAGGAGCCGAAATTTGACGTGTACGGTTAATTTACAGCCCCCATCACATGTATGAAGTTTCGAGTCAATCGGATGGCGGGAACCATGTGATCTTGCATTTTGCACCAATTTCAGGCCTCTTTAACGTGAACGGCTTGATTTTCTCATATCCTTGGCGTGTAAATTTTTCAATATCGGTCCTCTGGAGTCCGTCCCTTGCTGTGGTGATTTCAGAGCATCAAATACACACTTTTAACACCTTTTTGTAGTCCAAGCTCTCAAATATACCCTGTATCACGAACACAGTTAAACCCAAACATTAAACAATATTATGCATGTAAATTCAGGCAATAAATAGGGTCTGATATGCTATATTTGACCCTCAATAACCCTTACCTTCTTCAAATGAGAAATAAGATGTCACGCTTGTCACCTTCCTCATATTTCAGAAACAAAGGCTATCTGTTATAAATCCAACCACTCAAACCATCCAGGTATTCAAGCCATTCATCAAGTGGACCCTTCAATGGGGTCCTTACTCTTGCTCGGGTGGTAGACTCTCAGGAGTTTCAACTCCCGATTAAGGGTTTCGAGTACCCATAGGTGGTGAAATTCCACTAGCGTGAGTGTGTGGGGTGAGTGTGCATGTGTAAAAAAAAAAAAAGGTGGACCCTTCGATGTATCGCCAATCTCGACCATTCAAGTTAGGAAACCCATTATCATCAGACTGCCCGCCAACTCAAGATACACAACAACAACTCTAACTACTTGTGATAACATCTCAAGACTTAGGTGAGTAACCCAACGTGCTTCATGATTCATTGGAATTAAAATAAATTATTTGTGATGGTTTAAATGATTGATGTACTGATTTGAGTGTTTTGTTTCAATATTATATGATGTGGTAAATTATATGCTAATTTGTGTCAAATCGCATTAATGATAATAACTGTAAGTTGAATTTACTTATCAAGACAAGTATTTATGATAGTTATGAAAAAGATACATTCATATATCATCCATCTTTCATTACATTTACATAATACATGGTCCATCCTAAGGGCCCTCCATGGAAGAAACGTCGATCCTGTTAGAGCGTTACTAGATGCGGGCTATGCCCAATCCTACCGAAAGGTGGAAGAAAGCCTACCCAATGGGTGAATGCAGGTTGACGACCGCCAACCTAAGCAGATGGACGATCATCCTATCTGATGCATTCATACACCATTTGCATCCATATTTTGTGCATACATTTTTACATTTAGTACTTTGTATTGTTTTAATTGCTATGATTATGAACCATCTTGGGTTATTTCACTAAGCCTGTCCAGCTTATCATTTTATTGATGGAAAAACCGTACAGATGAGTCATTAGCAGATGATGTGGCGCAGGAACCAGAAAGATCTACCGCACCTGGATACGACCCATGTGAAACGTAGCCATATTTGTCTGAAGATGAAGTGACGGCATTAGACCATTTCTGATTATATGATTTATTTGCTAGAATAGTTTGATTAGCGTTTAATGCATATCGGAATTGATTTTGAGATTTAAAAAAATTATTTAGATTTATTTCATTGAAACAATGTTATTATGGAATAAACGTATTTATAGTATGATGATATAATAAATGAATGATTTTTAAAGTTTATTTTATTTTAATGGTCGTCAAGATTTATAAATGCCTGGTTGATTGGTGCTAAGTGTTATGTATGTGTGATTGAAATTGTAGTGAAACTTAGAATAAATATAATTATCACCTCTGATTAAATTGATCAAGGTATCAAATTAGTACACTTTGTGTATGAGTTACGAACTGAAACTTGAGTCTGAGGCTGTACACTCTGTACCCGGATTTTGGGGCATGACAGGTTGGGTTGGGAGCAGGCTCGACTCGACTCGACTCGAGGTAAGCTCGCCTCAACTCGATCCACTAGCTCGCCTCGAGCTTGACTCGAAAGGTTGACGAATAAGCCAAGCTCCAATGATAAGCTCAATGCCAAGCTCAAGGAGAGCTCAAACGAGTCAAGCCAAGCTTGGCCCACCTTGACTTGACTCAGCTCGATGTACAACCCTACTTAAATCCTTTACCCAACTTTGGGTAAATTAATGATACTTTATAATTATGAATCGGGATCATCTGCTTGCCTCAAGTAGGAAAATCTTGCTTTCGAATATCATGATTGGTCCACGTCATCGCTGACATTGTCAGCATTGCCAAGTGTGTGATGATGTATTCCAATTACATTGCAACAAGCAGAGGATCCAGATTCTATAAGCATATTTTAACATAGACACTCAAATGGGATGGATCTGCTGTTGAGGGTCAAATATTGCATATCAGATCCCATCTATTACCTGGATTTACGAGCACAATATTGTTTAACGCCCAGTTTTAACTTTGTTTGTGATACAGGGTGTGTTTGAGAGCATGAACGGTAAACAGAGTGTTAAAAGCATGGATTTGACGCTCCAAAGTCACCAAGAGCAAGGGACAGACCCGAGGGGACCAAGATCAGCGCCCGAGATTCAAGGAAATCAAGAAACTGAAGCTCAAGTGGCCCGAAGGACGTCCAGAATGCAAGATCACAGGGTTCCCGCCATCTGATTGATACGAGACTTCATACGTGGGCTAAACGCCCTATATCAACCGTACACGTCAAATTTTAGTTGGTGGATCCCCCTAGAAGTGGGCCAATAGACAGATCAGCCCATAGATCGGTGAATTGGGGCTCGCCTGGTATTTGGATATGCGTCGTACATTGGCTCAACCCCTTAAACGGGGTGGTAAAGAAGATGAATGGAATGGATTGCTCACAAGAATCACATGTAGACCCTATCTGATATGGGTGTGCATAATATACATGTACACGAACAGTGCACCGATCCATCGAAATCGGTCAAATAGTCCTTGACCGACGAATTTCAATTAAAAACGGAAGCTCCGTTTTCGGCGCCGCAGAAAGCTCAAACAGAGCTTGCGGACAAGTGTTGCAGCCCACTTTGATCGATCTTCCGGATAATCAGAACCGTTCATCAGACTTCAGAGGGCCACATGATCATGGCCTAGGTGTCGGAATTTGAAAAAAGCAAAGAGTACGGGACTTCACCCATTCAAACGACGGACGGATGGTTGTGTAGGTAATCTGTGGTCCACCAAGCGCCTGATCCAAAACCAATCACGTCCGACCAAGCTTTTCATCTGAAGCTAATGGACGGAATAGATTTCTCAGACACTGATCGGTGTGGAGCCCACGAACAGCACAACGCAAGACCGCAGGCCCTGTTTGCGGTTTATGACATATGGTCGATCCAGGTGGGCCATAATCATCATCCAGGTTGATGATCTGAACTGTTAATTACACTCATTAGACTAAACCGACCGTACCCTGATTGGAGGCCTGATTTTCTTGGACATTTCATGTATATTGGGATTCAATCGTTGGACGGACGACGGATTATCAGATTCTGTAGGCCACACCGAAACCAATTCTAAACCGACCTTTCTCAGATGGTTTTTCAAGGGAAAACTAATGGACGGAGTGGATCTTTGCAAAGACACCGATCTTGGGCCCACCGTGCTTCACAGCGTGAGAGATTACGCAGGCTTTGTTACGAAGACGTCTGAGAACCAGACGCTGTGGGATTTTTTTGCAAGTTTGGAGAGGATCGGTCCGACGATCTTGTCGGTTCAAAATCTTACCTTGGGCCAACTGATCAGAGTTATGAAGTTTGAATGGCTTGGATCTTGCACTTGGAAGCCTATGCAACCGAATTCCAAACTGCTGCGTTGTTTTTATTTTGCTGCGAAAGGTGTTGCGAAGCATGATAGTCGCGTAAAGAAGGTCGGTTCTCCGACTCCAGGAGGCTTTACAAACAGCTGACGTCCTTATAAAAAGAAAAGGAGGGAGCTTGGACGTGGATCGGGGGGGAATAACAGGCTTTGGGGTAGACGTGAGGAGAGAGAGAGAGACAGAGAGAAAAAGAGTTTGTTTCTTTTCTTTGGCTGTTTTATTTATTTTATTTTTTAAGAGATCTAGTCCACCATGTCTATGTGTGGCTAAACCTCTTAGCTAGGGCTAAGAGGTGAAGCTTGTAGCATGATGGGATGTCTCTTTGCTTGTGCCTTTGTTTAGACTGAATTGATGTTGATTTGGGTTTTTATTATGGGAATGTTTTTAGTCTTTAATGGTCTGTTGTGACTGAAATTACAATGGGTCTGCGATGGCTTTGAGTATTTCCGTTGCCTTTTATGTTTATGACGTCAGGAAGCCCTGTTGTTCACCATCGTCTCCTGGGCATGGTTGGATGACGGTACCCTTTCCTAACCTTCATAAACATGTTGATTGGTTGGTAATTAGTTTAATTCTGTTGTTTGCTTTGTCTCCTGGGCATGGTTTGGTAATGGAATCAATTCTAATTCATATACCTCTCATCTCTTGAAAACTTTATCAACAGCAGTTCAGTTAATTTCCCTGATTTGTAATCCAGGCATAAGATCTCCCTGATCTCTACAAGTGGATCCTCTGAATCCCTAGTTTCCCTTCTCTGATTCTTCCTAAGTTTTAGATTAATATTTCATCATTATTCTTCAAATTACAACCGATTTAGATTTCATCTCATTCTAGTTCTATTTCTACTTAGTTCAGATAACGTACAGGTTTCAGTCCCTGTGGATTCGACCTCGGTCTTACCGAGTTATTACTACATCACAACCCTATACTTGGGGAGTGAACATCTGCCACTTGGATTGAGATGTATCTTTTTTCTTGAACTTGTCATCTCATCAGGTAAAGCCCGACTTAATCTTCCCTTTGATAGTTAAAAATAGTGGTAGAATATAAGATATTAAAATTTTAAGTAAGAAATTATACCCAGTGACGTATTCAGGGGTCGTTTCACATTTGTTAGGCCTAAATCCAGACCAAAATCTTGTGTTTTGCCCCTGGAATTTGGGGGGCCTCAAAAAGGCCACTTCAATTCCTCTTTAAAAGCTGGGTTGCAAGATCACAGGATTCACAGTCCACTTCATTGGTCATATTTTAAATGGCTTTCTTTCTTTGTAATCCACAGTGGCCAAACACAATTTATGGGTTTTCATATACTGAGAATCTCAAGGATTTCACATCCTGTCTTCGTACTTCTATAAGTTTTTTTTTTTTTTTTTTAAATTTTATTTATTTATTTATTTAAATTTAAATATATATATTACAAATCCAAACTGCCAAACGAGCATTTGGTGTTGGCAGTATGGCCATGAGGGCCTTGTATTGCGAGATTCTAACAATCACTAGTAACAATTCAAAGTGATTAAGGGGCCTCTAATTGAATTATAGGAAAATCAAAGGAACAGTTACAAGGAAAATACTCCAAAACTTACTTTAGAATCCGATTGCAAACAGACCACAACTACTAATCTCAGGACGCCAAATGCCTCCTCCCAGACTGAATTCGTTGATGCTACAGAGGAATCAGAGTCCTCTAGTTTGGGCAAAACGTCAAACACGTTGCAGGCGGTTTCTCGTGCAATGTTACGTCGCTACCATTCTATCCATATATCTGTCGATTGCCCGTTCATAGATTTCGCAAAAATAAAAAGAAGAAAAGGGGAAAAAAAAAAAAAAAAAAAAGCTTGACCTCCGATCTTCCTCAAATCGCATTTTAAGAACATTCTCCCCTCCCTTGCCATTCCATGTCACGTGCGCCCACATGAAGCTCTCGAGGAGAAGCAACAGAGGCCGTCCATCTTTTCGGCCGTTGCTCGGGTTCTTCCGGATTTGTGCCGATCAGACGAGCGCGGTAAGCGACTTGCCTGTAAGGCTGTATGATGTAGAGCGGGTCGCAGACAATTACATGGCAAAGATGGATCAGAAAAGGCCCGGTCGGCGAAAGAAGTGATCTGGACCATCAGACCTTAAATCAGGCGTATCTCACAATCCGGGATGAGTTAGACGACGAAAAATATATGATTTTGGGGTAGAACGAGCTACTTTAGCCAACCAACCCAGCTACGCCGGGTTGCGACGCTCGGAATTGCGAGAAACCCCTGATTTGATGGTCGTTTCCTGTTTCAATTTCGTTTTACTATAAATAGTAAGTTTTAGTTTGTTTATAACTCTTCATCCGTCGGGCTTTAGAGAGTTGCCCAACGTGAAAAGAGCTTAGAATAATTAGGGAACGGTTTGGTGAAGCCAAATAGGACACTTACTATTTTTGGCCGAAAACCTTGCGCACTAGTAGACATCACGACCGCCTATAAATAGTAAGTTTACTATTTATAGTAAGTCGCTAATTCTAGGAGTCCTAGTTGTAGTTTGATTCTCGATTTCTTTCCCATTGCTTAGTACCCTTATTTAAAGGGTTGTGAACTCGTTTTTATGGATTCATTAATCTATTTCGAATTTATTTAGAATTTATTTCTATTTTCTCGCTTCTCTTTTCTCGTGGATTCGAGAAAGTCTCTCGTGAGGAGTCCGAGAAGTTCCGTGGATTAGGAATAATTATCCTCTTGAGGAAGACGGTGTTCGACCTCACGTCCTCCCCCGCGTCGGGCTTGGTATCAAAGCGAGGTTTCTCCTGGTCGATGGCTTCTAACGACGGGTTGGGCAACAATCCCATAGGCGGTGCTCCAGAAATTTTCCTTTAACGGAGGAAGCTTTCCAAGCGGCCAAGAAGAAGAGAATCGTGCCAAGCCATGCAAGGGGCGCAGGCTTCCATGGACCGCATAGCGAATCTCTTGGCGAGACCCTAGGGCAACTCCGTGTTCCTGGTGGTAATCCTCCACCGCCATTCGTCGAGACTCGTAATCGGCCGATCGCAGGATAGCATCGGCAGCGTGCATCCAAGGGTCATGCCCGAGGACGGGGGCTCCAAGTGAGGAGGAGATCGACGACATAATTTTTCAACACCCAGACATGGCGCCGATCGAGTAGATCGAACGGATCGAGAATTTAAGATGCGGGTTGATATTCCTAGCTTCAATGGCCAACTACACATTGAGGATTTTCTCGATTGGCTTTCTGAAGTTGAGCGATTTTTCGACTATATGGACATCCCTGAAGCAAAGAAGGTCAAGCTTGTGGCCTACAAGCCGAAAGGAGGAGCTTCACAATGGTGGGAACAATCGCAACTCGACGCGAACCGTGGCAGCAGAAAGCACCAATCCGCACAGCGGCGCAATGAATGGATGAACTCTTACTACGTGCCCGATTCCTCCTCAGCGATTACGATCGTATTATTCCAAGAATACCAAAATTGCAGACAGGGTAGTCGGTCGGTGAGAGAATATGCAGAAGAATTTTACCGCCTGGCGGCGCGTAACGATTTAGTCGAGACTGAATCGCAGCAAGTCGCCCGATTCAATGGTGGGTTGCGTATGGCTATCCAGGATCGGGTTCAGATGCAGTCCGTTTGGACGATGAATGACGCGATCAAGTTGGCTACTCGGGCAGAAGCGCAACTTGAACGTCCTAACACACGGACCTATCCTACTGCAAGGATCCCTGTGGCAGGTCCACCCCAGGGAACTGCACAGCCCAAGGGAAAGGAGCCCGTAGGAGCTCGTACTCAACCTCCTACGCCTGAGAACCGAGATCAGACTAGACCTCAAAGGGGCATATCGACTGCTGCTGGTCCAAGTAGAATCCCGAATCCCTATGCTCGGCCAAGGCCCGACAATCGCATCGTTGTGGCCAACCGGCCACCTATCAAATGCTTGTCCCGCCGAAAAGTAGCAAACCTCGCCATCAATGATGGTGGTGCTGATAACGCTTATGAAGATCCAGATATTGAAGAACAGGAGCATACCATCGAGGATGAGACAGATGATTCAGGTTGGGTTCAACAAGATCATGGCGAGTCGCTCATCGTGAGGCGACTATTATATGCGCCAAGAAAAGAAGTGCATCCACAACGGCATAACATCTTCCGCACTAGATGTACGGTGAATCGAAAGGTTTGTGACGTGATCATTCGACGAGTGGGAGCAGCGAGAATATCGTATCCAAGATCATGGTGGAAAAATTGCAATTGAAAACAGAGCGTCATCCCTCTCCATATACAATCGGTTGGATCAAGAAGGTCAGCGAGACAAAGGTAACTGAACGGTGCACCATATCTTTTTCAATTGGCAAACATTATAAGGATGAAGTAGTATGCGATGTGGTTGACATGGAAGCATGTCACATACTACTCGGTCGACCCTGGCAATCTGACCGTGACGCCACTCATAAAGGGCGAGATAACATATATATCTTCGTCAAAGACGGCCGGAAGACCATATTGGCCCCTATGGATCCAGAAGAACCACCTAAAACTTCTAAAGTGGAGGGTCGTTTTCTCTTAACCATTCGGGACTTCGTGGAAGAATCCAAAGAAACAGGACAGACTTATGCATTAATTGTAAAAGGGGAAGAACTCGAGCCTACCATCATCCCTGATAGACTAAGGCCCTTGTTACATGAATTTCAAGAAATCTGGCCTGAGGACCTTCCCGATGGGTTGCCCCCTATGCGAGATATCCAACACCATATTGACCTTGTCCGGGTCCGCTTTTACCTAATCGTCCTCATTATCGAATGAGCCCGAATGAGTGCGAGATTCTGCAGGGACAAGTGGAGGAACCGATCCGTAAGGGTCTTATTCGAGAAAGCATGAGCCCATGTCTTCAGTACATCACTCGCTAACTCCAAAGAAAGATGGCAGTTGGCGCATGTGTGTCGACAGCCGGGCCATCAACAAGATCACCATAAAATACGGGTTTCCTATACCACGGTTGGATGATATGTTGGATATGCTAGAGGGCGCAAAATTATTCTCTAAATTGGACTTAAGGAGCGGCTACCATCGATTCGAATACGGCGGGTGATGAGTGGAAAATGACCTTCAAGACCAAGGAAGGATTGTACGAATGGATGGTCATGCCTTTCGGTCTTTCTAATGCGCCTAGCACATTCATGAGGTTGATGAACCAAGTTCGAAACCTTTCATTTCAAGCGGTTCGTTGTGGTTTATTTTGATGATATTTTGATATACGATCAAGACGAAACCACCCATATGGAGCATCTCAAGAAGGTCCTTCAAGTGCTCACCGAAAATAAAGCGTACCTCAATTTAAAAAGTGTAGCTTCATGGACCGATAGCCTATTGTTTCGGGTTTTGTGGTTACATCCACGGGCATTCGAGTGGATGAGGAAAAGGTGAAGACAATCGAGAGAATGGCCGGTTCTAAAAATATTCACGAAGTGCGAAGTTTCCATGGACTAGCGACATTCTATCGTCGGTTCGTGAAAAATTTCAGTACCATTGTGTCACCGATCACAGATTGCATGAAGAAAGGGCAGTTTCAGTGGACTGACGAAGCCGACAAGAGCTTTGCTGAAATCAAGCGCAGATTATCCACGACCCCGGTTCTTGTACTCCCAACTTCGACAAACTGTTTGAAGTCGAATGTGATGCCTCATATGTCGGGATTGGGGAGTTTTATCTCAAGAAGGTAGGCCGGTTGCCTTCTACAGTGAAAAACTTAGTGATGCACGCAAGAAGTGGTCTACATATGAGATCGAGTTGTACGCGGTGGTCCAGGCACTGCGACACTGGCGACATTATTTGATTCAAAGAGAATTCATACTTTACACGGACCATCAAGCCCTCAAGTTTATTAATAGTCAAGCTAACATTAACCGTGTGCATGCTTAGATGGATCTCATTTTTGCGGGAATTCACATTCGTGCTAAAGCATAAGTCGGGCAACGAACAAAGTAGCCGATGCTTGCTGAGTCGCCGTCACTTTGTTAGTCACTATGAGCAATGAAGTTGTCGGATTCGATCGCCTCAAAGACATATATGCTGACGACGATGACTTCAAGGACGCATGGGTTAGATGTCAGGAAGGTCACCCGGTGACTTACATATACAAGACGGGTTCCTTTTTAAGGGAAATCGACTATGTATCCCAAAGAGTTCGCTAAGGGAACAGATAATTCAAGAGCTACATGGAGGTGGCCTCAGTGGACACCTTGGGCGAGACAAGACGCGAGCTCTTGTGGAAGAGCGGTATTACTGGCCGCAATTGGTACGTGATGTGGGAAAGGCAGTCCAACGCTGTTATATTTGTCAGACTTCCAAGGGACAATCTCATAATACGGGCCTCTATACCCCGTTACCAGTGCTGACGGCCCTTGGGAGGATTTATCTATGGACTTTGTGCTTGGTCTCCCACGAACACAACGCGGCATGGATTCGGTGTTCGTGGTAGTAGATCGTTTTTCCAAGATGGCGCACTTTATTCCATGCAAGAAAACTCTCGATGCAACACACGTGGCTTAATTTATTCTTCGAGAGAAATTGTGCGGCTACACGGGGTTCCCAAGACTATTACTTCCGACCGTGACACGAAGTTCATAAGCCACTTTTGGCGGACTTTGTGGACTCGATTCGATACACGCCTTCGATTCGAAATACAGACGCACCCACTGACCGACGGCCAACCGAGGTTGTGAATCGCACACCGGGAAACCTCCTTCGATGTATTTCGGGAGAAAAACCGAAGCGGTGGGATTTGGCCTGTCTCAAGCGGAGTTTGCATTCAACAACATGGTGAACCGCTCGACAGAAAATCTCCGTTCCAGGTTATCTACGGACGAGTACCTCGCCATACACTAGACTTGGTCCCTCTCCGCCCAAGCTCCTGGCATGAGCATTGCAGCAGAACATATGGCGACAAAATCATGGGCATTCATACGGAGGTACATAACAAGCTACATGCCTCGAACGAAAAGTACAAGGAGCAAGCGGACAAGCATCGACGACAAAAAGTGTTCGAGGTGGGCGACCAAGTAATGGTCCATCTGCGCAAGAAAGAAAGATTTCCGACCGGAACGTACAACAAGTTGAAGAATAAAAAGATTGGACAGGTACCAATCATCCGAAAGATCAATGACAACGCTTATGTTGTTGATCTTCCAGATGATATGGCGATCTCACGAACTTTCAATGTCGCGGACCTGACTGAGTATCATGAGTCAGTGCATAATGATAACTCGAGGACGAGTTCTTTTGAAGTGGAGGAGACTGATGTAGAGCGGGTCGCAGACAATTACATGGCAAAGATGGATCAAGAAAAGGTCCGGTCGGCGAAAGAAGTGATCTGGACCATCGACCTTAAATCAGCGTATCTCACAATCCAGGGATGAGTTAGACGACGAAAAATATATGATTTTGGGGTAGAACGAGCTACTTTTTAACCAACCCAGCTACGCCGGGTTGCGACGCCTTGAATTGCGAGAAACCCCTGATTTGATGGTCGTTTCCTGTTTCAATTTCGTTTTTACTATAAATAGTAAGTTTTAGTTTGTTTATAACTCTTCATCCGTCGGGCTTTAGGAGTTGCGTCCAACGTGAAAAGAGCTTAGAATAATTAGGGAACGGTTTGGTGAAGCCAAATAGGACACTTACTATTTTTGGCCGAAAACCTTGCGCACTAGTAGACATCACGCCGCTCATAAATAGTAAGTTTACTATTTATAGTAAGTCGCGAATTCTAGGAGTCCTAGTTGTAGTTTGATTCGATTTCTTTCCCATTGCTTAGTACCCTTATTTAAAGGGTTGTGAACTCTTTTTATGGATTCATTAATCTATTTCGAATTTATTTAGAATTTATTTCTATTTTCTCGCTCTCTTTTCTCGTGGATTCGAGAAAGTCTCTGCGTGAGGAGTCCAGAGAAGTTCCGTGGATTGAATAATTATCCTCTTGAGGAAGGCGGTGTTCGACCTCACGTCCTCCCCTGCGTCGGTTTGGTATCAAAGCGAGGTTTCTCCTCTGTCGATGGCTTCTAACGACGGGTTGGGCAACAATCCCATAGGCGGTGCTCCAGGAAATTTTCCTTTAACGGAGGAAGCTTTCCAAGCAGCGCAGCAAGAGAATCGGCAAGCCATGCAAGGGCTGCAGGCTTCCATGGACCGCATAGCGAATCTCTTGGCAGAGACCCTAGGCAACTCCGTGTTCCTGGTGGTAATCCTCCACCGCCAATTTGCTGAGACTCGTGTCGGCCCGATCGCAGGATAGTACCGGAAGGCATCCAAGGGTCATGCCCGAGGACTCGGGGCTCCAGTGAGGAGGAGATCGACGACATAATTTTTCAACACCCGGACATGGCGCCGATCGAGTAGATCGAACGGATCAAGAATTCAAGATGCGGATTGATATTCCTAGCTTCAATGGCCAACTACACATTGAAGATTTTCTTGATTGGCTTTCTGAAGTTGAGCAATTTTTCGACTATATGGACATCCCTGAAGCAAAGAAGGTCAAGCTTGTGGCCTACAAGTTGAAAGGAGGAGCTTCAGCTTGGTGGGAACAACTCGCAACTCGCGCGAACCAGTGCAGCAAAGCACCAATCCGCACCTGGCGGCGGATGAAGCTACACTACGTGCCCGATTCCTCCTAGCGATTACGATCGGGTATTATTCCAAAGAATACCAAAATTGCAGATGTGGTAGTCGGTCGGTGAGAGAATATGCGAAGAATTTTACTTTGCACCGGCGGCGCGTAACGATGAAGTCGGACCGACCGCAAAGAAGTCGCCCGATTCAATGGTGGGTTGCGTATGGCTATCCAGGATCGGGTTCGGATGCACCGTTTGGACGATGAATGACGCGATCAAGTTGGCTACTCGGGCGTGCGCAACTGAACGTCCTAACACACGGACCTATCCTATCGCAAGGATCCCCGTGGCAGTCCACCCGTGGAACCGCTGCGTGCCCCAAGGGAAAGGAGCCCGTAGGAGCTCGTACTCAACCTCCTACGCCCGAGAACCGAGATCGGACTAGACCTCAAAGGGGCATATCGACCGCCGCCGGGTCCAAGTAGAATCCCGAATCCCTATGCTCGGCCAAGGCCCGACAACCGCATCGTTGTGGCTAACCGGCCACCTATCAAATGCTTGTCCCCGGCCGAAAAGTAGCAAACCTCGCCATCAATGATGGTGGTGCCGATAACGCTTATGAAGATCCGGATATTGAAGAACAGGAGCATACCATCGAGGATGAGACAGATGATTCATGTTGGGTTCAACAAGATCATGGCGAGTCGCTCATCGTGAGGCGACTATTATATGCGCCAAGAAAAGAAGTGCATCCACAACGGCATAACATCTTCCGCACTAGATGTACGGTGAATCGAAAGGTTTGTGGACGTGATCATTGTGACAGTGGGAGCAGCGAGAATATCGTATCCAAGATCATGGTGGAAAAATTGCAATTGAAAACAGAGCGTCATCCCTCTCCATATACAATCGGTTGGATCAAGAAGGTCAGCGAGACAAAGGTAACTGAACGGTGCACCATATCTTTTTCAATTGGCAAACATTATAAGGATGAAGTAGTATGCGATGTGGTTGACATGGAAGCATGTCACATACTACTCGGTCGACCCCGGCAACCGACCGTGACGCCACTCATAAAGGCGAGATAACATATATATCTTCGTCAAAGACGGCTGGGAAGACCATATTGGCCCCTATGGATCCAAGAAGAACCACCTAAAACTTCTAAAGTGGAGGGTCGTTTTCTCTTAACCATTCGGGACTTCGTGGAAGAATCCAAAGAAACAGACGGACTTATGCATTAATTGTAAAAGGGGAAGAACTCGAGCCTACCATCATCCCCGATAGACTAAGGCCCTTGTTACATGAATTTCAAGAAATCGGCTCGAGGACCTTCCCGATGGGTTGCCCCCTATGCGAGATATCCAACACCATATTGACCTTGTCCCGGGTCCGATTTACCTAATCGTCCTCATTATCGAATGAGCCCGAATGAGTGCGAGATTCTGCAGGACAAGTGGAGGAACCGATCCGTAAGGGTCTTATTCGAGAAAGCATGAGCCCATGTCTTTGCACTCAGCTCTCGCTAACTCCAAAGAAAGATGGCGGTTGGCGCATGTGTGTCGACATGTAGGGCCATCAACAAGATCACCATAAAATACAGGTTTCTATACCACGGTTGGATGATATGTTGGATATGCTAGAGGCGCTTAAAATTATTCTCTAAATTGGACTTAAGGAGCGGCTACCATCGATTCGAATACGGCCGGGTGATGAGTGGAAAACAACCTTCAAGACCAAGGAAGGATTGTGCGAATGGATGGTCATGCCTTTCGGTCTTTCTAATGCGCCTAGCACATTCATGAGGTTGATGAACCAAGTTTCAAACCTTTCATTGGCGTGTTCGTTGTGGTTTATTTTGATGATATTTTGATATACGATCAAGACGAAACCACCCATATGGAGCATCTCAAGAAGGTCCTTCAAGTGCTCACCGAAAATAAACTGTACCTCAATTTAAAAAGTGTAGCTTCATGACCTGATAGCCTATTGTTTCGGGTTTTGTGGTTACATCCACGGCATTCGAGTGGATGAGGAAAAGGTGAAGACAATCGAGAATGGCTGTTGCCTCCTAAAAATATTCACGAAGTGCGAAGTTTCCATGGACTAGCGACATTCTATCGTCGGTTCGTGAAAAATTTCAAGAAGCATTGTGTCACCGATAGCGATATGGTGCATGAAGAAAGGGCGGTTTCGGTGGATCGACGGCCGACAAGAGCTTTGGTGAAATCAAGCGCAGATTATCCACGACCCGGTTCTTGTACTCCCAACTTCGACAAACTATTGTTTGAAGTCGAATGTGATGCCTCATATGTCGGGATTGGGGAGTTTTATCTCAAGAAGGTAGGCGGTTGCTGCCTCTACGTTGAAAAACTTAGTGATGCACGCAAGAAGTGGTCTACATATGAGATCGAGTTGTACGCTATGGTCCAGTGAACCGCGACACCGGCGACATTATTTGATTCAAAGGGAATTCATACTTTACACGGACCATCAAGCCCTCAAGTTTATTAATAGTCAAGCTAACATTAACCGTGTGCATGCTAGATGGATCTCATTTTTGCAGGAATTCACATTCGTGCTAAAGCATAAGTCAGGGCAACAGAACAAAGTAGCCGATGCGCTGAGTCGCCGGTGACTTTGTTAGTCACTATGAGCAATGAAGTTGTCGGATTCGATCGCCTCAAAGACATATATGCTGACGACGATGACTTCAAGGACGCATGGGTTAGATGTCAGGAAGGTCACCCCGGTGACTTACATATACAAGACGGGTTCCTTTTAAGGGAAATCGACTATGTATCCCAAAGAGTTCGCTAAGGGAACAGATAATTCAAGAGCTACATGGAGGTGGCCTCAGTGGACACCTTGGGCGAGACAAGACGCGAGCTCTTGTGGAAGAGCGGTATTACTGGCCGCAATTGGTACGTGATGTGGGAAAGGCAGTCCAACGCTGTTATATTTGTCAGACTTCCAAGGGACAATCTCATAATACGGGCCTCTATACCCCGTTACCAGTGCCCTGACGGCCCTTGGGAGGATTTATCTATGGACTTTGTGCTTGGTCTCCCACGAACACAACGCGGCATGGATTCGGTGTTCGTGGTAGTAGATCGTTTTTCCAAGATGGCGCACTTTATTCCATGCAAGAAAACTCTCGATGCAACACACGTGGCGAATTTATTCTTCAGAGAAATTGTGCGGCTACACGGGGTTCCCAAGACTATTACTTCCGACCGTGACACGAAGTTCATAAGCCACTTTTGGCGGACTTTGTGGACTCGATTCGATACACGCCTTCGGATTCGCAGCAGGCGCGCACCACCCTGGACCGACGGTCAAACCGAGGTTGTGAATCGCACATCGGGAAACCTCCTTCGATGTATTTCGGGAGAAAAACCGAAGCGTGGGATTTGGCCTTGTCTCAAGCGGAGTTTGCATTCAACAACATGGTGAACCGCTCGACAGGAAAATCTCCGTTCAGTTATCTACGGACGAGTACCTCGCCATACACTAGACTTGGTCCCTCTGCCCAAGCTCCAGGCATGAGCATTGCAGCAGAACATATGGCAGACAAAATCATGGGCATTCATACGGAGGTACAGAACAAGCTACATGCCTCGAACGAAAAGTACAAGGAGCAAGCGGACAAGCATCGACGACAAAAAGTGTTCGAGGTGGGCGACCAAGTAATGGTCCATCTGCGCAAAGAAAGATTTCCGACCGGAACGTACAACAAGCTGAAGAATAAAAAGATTGGACCGGTACCAATCATCCGAAAGATCAATGACAACGCTTATGTTGTTGATCTTCCAGATGATATGGCGATCTCACGAACTTTCAATGTCGCGGACCTGACTGAGTATCATGAGCCAGTGCATAATGATAACTCGAGGACGAGTTCTTTTGAAGTGGAGGAGACTGATGTAGAGCGGGTCGCAGACAATTACATGGCAAAGATGGATCAGAAAAGGCCCGGTCGGCGAAAGAAGTGATCTGGACCATCAGACCTTAAATCAGGCGTATCTCACAATCCGGGATGAGTTAGACGACGAAAAATATATGATTTTGGGGTAGAACGAGCTACTTTAGCCAACCAACCCAGCTACGCCGGGTTGCGACGCTCGGAATTGCGAGAAACCCCGATTTGATGGTCGTTTCCCCTGTTTCAATTTCGTTTTTACTATAAATAGTAAGTTTTAGTTTGTTTATAACTCTTCATCCGTCGGGCTTTAGGAGTTGCGTCCAACGTGAAAAGAGCTTAGAATAATTAGGGAACGGTTTGGTGAAGCCAAATAGGACACTTACTATTTTTGGCCGAAAACCAAGCACTAGTAGACATCACGACCAGTCTATAAATAGTAAGTTTACTATTTATAGTAAGTCGCAATTCTAGAGTCCTAGTTGTAGTTTGATTCGATTTCTTTCCCATTGCTTAGTACCCTTATTTAAAGGGTTGTGAACTCGTTTTTATGGATTCATTAATCTATTTCGAATTTATTTAGAATTTATTTCTATTTTCTCGCTCTCTTTTCTCGTGGATTCGAGAAAGTCTCTGTGAGGAGTCCAGAGAAGTTCCGTGGATTCGGAATAATTATCCTCTTGAGGAAGACGGTGTTCGACCTCACGTCCTCCCCTGCGTCACTGTAACCCAAAGGAAAGCGGATTGCGCACTGTGTGAACTCTGTGGGGCCTACGTGTCCTATCCATGCCGTCCATCCATTTTTTCATATAATTTTAAAGACATATTCTCAAAATCTAAGAATTTACAAGTTTCAAGTGGACCACACCACATGAAACAGGGAATAATGACGTCCACCGTTGAAACTTTCAAAGTGCCAATAGTGATGTTTATTTGTCATCCAACCTGTTCATAAGGTGACACAAACAATAGATGAAGGAAATATCAGCTTGATCCAAAACTTTAGTGGCCCCCAAGAAGTTTTCAACGGTACGTGTTTAATTCACGCTCTTTCCTATGGTGTGGTCCACTTGAGAATTGAATATGCTTCAATTTTGGGCGTATGTCTTAAAATTATCTGGTAAAATGGATGGACGGCATGGATAAAATACATAAATCCATATCACGGTTTGCCCCCACAGAGTTTCCTCAGTACATTTAGGGTACCAAGTTTGCTTTCAACCCGAAGCTCTGGGCCACCGTCATGTTTGTGTTGCGTTCATCATGTCCATACAAGTGGCTGGCTCATTTTGGGAGATGAACCCAAAAATAATAGGGAGATGCCAAACTCAAGTTGGCCACACCGCAAAAAACATTCACCATTGAAACCTTCTTTGAGGCAAGCAGAATTTTTGGATCAGGCTGGTATTTGTGTTTTCTGCGTTGGATGGCATATGTGACCCAGAAGAAGGTTTCGAATGCCAGAATTTTCTGTTTCTTGTGATGTAGCCCACTTGATTTTTCAATCTTCCTTATTTTTATGCCTATGTCCTACAATAAGCTCCCGAAATGTCCTAAAACCTAGGTTGGCCCAACGGGCTTTCAGGCTTAGCTTGTGTTGGCCTGAGCTTGGGCTGGATATCAGGCCTGAAGGTGAACTCCGGCTAAAAAACAAGTCAGCTTATAAATTGGGTATATGTTCAAAAGCCCATTAGCCCAATTAGGCCCGTCTCTTGCTATCTCTTTGTTGCTTAGGGAGTTTTACCGAAACAATCCAAACTCTGAAAAGGAGGGAAAAGTTCTATCCAAATCATTGTTTTTCCGAAATCATGATATACTGATTGTTGCATAACTCTCTCTATTGCATTTGGAAAACAAAATAGCCCCCCAAACCCATCTCTCTCTATGCAACGTTTGGAAAACCATGCAGCCCTAAAAACCTGGCTCATTTCTCTTATCTCATGTCCCCCAACATTGGCAATCTGCAAGTGTATGAATTGTCTACGACACTTACAACACCCAACCACTTCGGAGTGCATCGTCGCGTAGAGGTGGGACCCACATGTGTGGATTAAGTAGTTTTTTGTCCATATGACCTTAATGGCGTATTTTGGTCTTTTGGCTAAATAAAATGAGATAAAATGAGCTTTTGTGAAGAGAGATTCTATCAATTCAAAGGGTGTTTTTCCTTTCTCCGAGAAAAAGAGAAGGAGAAAAGAAAATTGTAATTTTATAAGAGAAGAAGATCAAGAGTGTCTTACCACCGAAAATTTTGTATCCGAGCACAAAGTTGGTTTCATTAAATGTCTTTTCTAAGCATTGCGTTGATGGTTTCTACAATATCGAATTGGTGAAATTTTTTTTTTTTTCATTGTTGCTTGTAATTTATATTTGGATAATGTAGCTTGGGTATTGTTGTGTCTTGATGATTGTACTTCTATTATTTCTATTATAGTAAATTTGTGTGTCCTGATTTTTTTCATTTACAATCTTGATGTCTCTTACATCCTATATGTTTAATGATTTACTTATTTGTATTAAAAGTAATTTTCATCATTTAAATCTTTTATATTACTAATTTCATTAATTTGCGCATGCAAAGAAAAGTGTGCGGTTTCCTAACATAAATTTATTACATTCATCACCTAATAACCATCATGTTCACCATGCATACAAAGGATCAGCCTCACAAAACTCAGTTCTGCCGCAACGTGTAGCATATAAAATTGCTCCCAAAGCACCAAAGTTCATGCCTTATCAGGCTGATCTTTTTATCCTCATTTTATCATTTTGATTCACATGTAATCATCCGTTTAATGAAATATACACACCATGTTTGTCCGATTTACAAATTTATGGTTGGCATCACATCACATCATCATTCGTGTGGCATGGTCCACACTCTCAAGGAGAAGCAACAGAATCTGTCCATCTCTTCAGCCCCATACTCTATAAACTCTGTGGGACCAACCATGATGCATATCTTATCTACACTATTCATCTATCTTACCAGCTTATTTTAGGGCATGAGCCCAAAATTGAAGCATATCCAGAGCTCAGAGGGGATAATGACGTCCACTGTGGAAACCTTCCTAGAGCCCACAGTGATGTTTATTTGTCATCTAACCTGTTCAAAGGTCATCCAGACATGGATGGAAAAAAAAATAAAAAATATCATCTTGATTCAAAACTTACATAGCCCCAAGAAGTTTCCAACGGTAGGTGTTCAAGTCCCACTATTTCCTGTGTTGTGGTCCACTTGAGCTTTGTATATACCTCAATTTTGGGTTCATTTACTAAAATGAGCTTCTAAAATGGATGAAGGGCATGGATACAACAAATAAATCACAATGGACCCCACAGAGTTTACTCAGCACACAATCCGCATGCTGAGTAGCCTGACTTTGTGTACATGTGAACGTATCCGTTCCAGACATTGGTTAGGCAGCATGTGTTTCTTTATGCACGTGCAACCCACTTGATCAGTAGATGGATCAGGAACATTCACCTTTGGGCTTAACGGGCTGGGCTCAAATATGGACCATTGACACCCCTACAAGATGTACATGAATAGCTAGATCAGGTACTTGATGCATGCTTCACCTGTTGTGTAAGATTGGGCCATCTTAGTTGCGACGTTGTGCAGAAATCAGACTCAAATGGGCTGTGAGTTTAAGAGAAATGGACACTTGGAGAAGGAATTAAAAGGGACTATTGTCTATAAATAGATGGCATATCTTCCAAATCTCCCATTCAGCGGCCACCACAAATCTAACTGTTTGGATCCAAGCTTTTCTTTATTGGCATGAAGACGATTTTTAATGGATGTTCTGGTGGGCCTTTTTTTACCGCCCTTTGATAATTGACGGCCTATAAGTAGAGCCCATTTCAAATATATGTAGATTGAATGCATTTCGTGCCCCATCTCTGGCCAAATGTGGACAGTGCTGATATATAGGTGAGTGCAATATAATGAAAACAGAACTAAAGTGGGCCTTCCGGGCCACTTAATGTTCAATTGTGTGTTTGTGTGTGTGAGAAAGAAAGATATGGATAAAAATGCCTTTGGCTGGCTCTGTGGTGAACAGCCAACATAATTTCGGATGCACATGCAAACCTTCGTGAGCACTAAGGCAAGCAGGCCCACTTGAGCATGAAGTTCAAGTGGGCCAATGAAGGGGTACTCTTTCAGCCCAATGGTTAGGGAAGCTTTTTTTGTTTTCCTTCTTTTTACTTTTTGTTGGTTTGGAGTCAAGCCGAATTCATGGTTGTTGATATTTGTTAAGGGCCTTGATACGTGGACAATAACTGTGCCACCTGATTAGTGTGGTTTGCGGACTCGACAAGACCATTGTATGTGGGGCCACCTAGAAATAGACAAGTACTTGTAACATTTAGCCCTTTATTCTCGTGGAGATTTGATCTCTGTGATACACTGACCTCTGTGAATCGGAGGATCCACCAAAGCCGCGTCCGTCAAATGCGGCCTGAGTGTAATGCTAGTCCTCTGCCGGTGCAACGAACTATGGGATGCATGCAGTTTGGGTAGTGACGCTGCTACTTGCCGGTTGGCTAGTGGCCGGTGTTCTCTGGGCCTCAACATGATTTATGTTGTTTATCCACACTATCCATCCATTTTTTTTTTTTTTTTTTTTCAGATCATTTTAAGGGGTTACCCCAAAAATGAGACAGCTCCAAGTCAAAGGATAGACCACACCACAGGAAAACAGTAGTGATTGAATGTCCAATATTAAAAACCGCCTAGGCTCCACTCTAATGTTTATATGACATTTAATCTGTTGATTGGATCATACATTCTTGCATGAAGGATAAAAATCAGCTTGATGCAAAGCTTTTATGGGCCGTAAGAAGCTTTTAATGGTGGCATTCAATCAATGCTGTTTCCTGTGATGTGGTCCACTTGAGACTTGGATTTATCTTTTGTTTTTTTTTTGGCTGATATGGTAAAATGATCTGATAAAAATGGATGGACAGAGTAGATGAAACACATATATCATGGTGGGGCCCACATAGCACCGACCACTAGCTAATCTGCGTCCGGACATTGTGCTCAGGTGGAATGATGCCCTTAACTCACTCCGTCCAAATTGTTCAAACATTATTGTTGGTTTGTGATTTTTTATTTTTTCAAAAATCGTGCTAAATTCTACTGCTGGAGAAGTACCGAGAAAAATGCCTAACATGAATAAAATCCAACCGTCCAAATTCAACGAGCAAATGCCTATCAGGCTGAGGTTTGGATTTGATAGAAATGCACCATCTGAGGACAGATACATATTTTGGATGGTTTGGATTGTTTCAGATGCATGCACACTTGGTTTGCGAACGGGTATCAATGGCCCCTTCTTTTTCCTTTCTTTCTCATTTCTTTCCTCATTTGAAAGCAACGGCATTTCCTGCGCATCAGGAACTGAATAATTTCCCCACGGTTGATTGCTCTTCATCCATTAGGGTTCCATGATCCAAACCGTTGATCTTATGGATTCATCATAAACAGCTCGAAAACTTTGTAGATTGGATGATTCTGATCCATGAATCAATGGCCTAGAAAATGACCGTTATGGGAGAATGACTAACTGTTCACATTCAACAAAAGATGGCCCAAAGATCGAACGGTTAGGATCTTTCGTTATGGAAGATTTCTGTAGCACACCTCGTCCCTACTGGGACTCACAGAAAAATGGTCTGGATCACTGAATCCTACGCATTAGGTACAACAGAGGGAAAACGAATTATGAGAGAAAGGAACCCTATTCACAATCGTTCATGTGCTCAAACCAAACGAAAGTGCCCTACACAACCATGTTGCTAAATTGTGCAAGATCTCGGTCCTTTATCTGGAAACGAAAAACTAAATACATTTTACCACAGCTAAGGTGAACTACATGCATACAAAACCTTAGACATCAATAACGAATATCTACTGGTCAAGATCAATTTACACATACTGCGCATTAGAGTTGCCAATAGGCCCAACTCCGCTAAGCTGAAGCACGTGGGTTCCAGCGCAACAGCTAAGTATCTTATTGCTAGCCCAGCCAAAAACATGATTTCATAAATCAGGCTCCGGTCCGCAAATGCTCAATAGGTCAGGCTGGCCTAGGTCTCGAGTCTGCAAACACAAATACGATCCAATTAGTCGGTGGCTTAAGCTCTGGTACACAAGATCAACCCAAGCGCATCTAGGATAGGTCCAAACTAGGTTGGCAGGTTGAGTCAGGTTGAGGGTCAAACTTAAGCCCAACCTGACCTTAAGAGGACCTAAACCCCAACTGAACTAAACAATAATTCCATCATAAGGTGCTCAACCCGACTTAACCCAAACCGAATTTGCTTAATGCAAACCCAACCCAAGGACCTGGGCAACCAGACCCAACCCAACCTGAACTCGGGTTGGATCAATTGGTTATGGGCGGTAAGAAGTTTTTAATGGTGGCATTCAAAATTGATTAAGCCAAACCTTTCATCATCAAAGTATCATTCCATCTGTTTGATATCTGAGCTGTCTTGCAATTTGTTTCAACGTGAGCATCTATTCTTCTGAAAACCGGATAGTCATCATCAGGACCATATTTGCAAGTTCAGTATAGACCATTAGTGATGCCCTTTCAAATTATCGATTCCCAGCCCGACCTAACAACAAACCCAAATCTCATACCTGTATACCATATTCCGGTGTGTGTTGAATGTTCGCCATTTCTAAGTATACAGCGCAAATTGAGAGCGTAAATCTAGGGAGTCGAGTAAGTGCGGCTCTAGGGTCAATCTTAATGTATGTATTGTATATCCACACTGTCCATCTATTTTTCCGTATCAATTTAGGGCATGAGCCCAAAAATAAAGTAGATCCAAATCTAAGGTGGATCATATTATAGGAAACAATAGTGATTGAATGCCACACCATTACAAACTTCTGTGCCCCTGTTGATAATGTTACAAAAGTTTGGATGAAGGGAAAAAAAATATAAGCTTAATTCAAAACTTTTGTACCCCACAAGTTTTTAATGGTTAATCACTACTATTTCTAATGGTATGATCTGCATGAGATTTGGATCTGTTTTATTTTTCTCAGCTCATGCCCTAAAATGATTTGTTAAAACTGATGAACAGTGTCTAAATAGACTAAATACATATAGGTGGGCCCCACTATAACGACCGCACGATCTTCAGTGAGGCTTGGGCAGTACCTAATACACTCTTGGAGGGGTTATGCTCACACATTAAGGAAAAAAAAAAAAAGAAACCCAAAAACTCTGCTCAATGTCCAGTCAAGTTAGATGTGACCTGAAGACAGCTCCGGTCAATATTTATAATTAAATTAAAGACTACTTAAAAGTAATATTAGATATTTAAAATGGCGCACGCAACTCAAATGGCTAAATATATGGCAAAAATAGGATTATAGCCTATTGGTCTTTGTTTCTCCCCAAGATGACTCAGCAGAGTTTCTGAGCCAAGTCATCAAGTTTCAAAACTGTGGTAATTACTCAGCGGAGTTTACTCTTATGAAATGATGAACTAGGAATGCTAAGGAACTTATAATAGGGATGTCTTCGAATGGTATAAACACTAACCATAGCAGGGCACCAGCTTAATAGTCACAATTCCAGGGCATCAAAATTTTGAATAGGCCCGACGGATCAGTTCAAATTTCAGAATTGGCCTGTGGACAGCCCTACGCATACCATATGGTCCTTTTGTAAGGAGGGGGATTGATGTATCGATCCCCTATATGACGCAGGGAAGGGTGTAAGGAGAAGGTCACTGTCAACTTCAAGTTTTCCAAACCTTGAATCCACAAGATACAAAGAAAAATTGAGAAATTTATTAATAAATAATGCTCATATTTTCCAATTAAATTACTTATAAAGATAAAATAAAATCCTAATTATGAGTCATAATTCGAATAAATTAGAATTTATCCGAAATAGTAAATTTTACTAAAAATAAAGTCTTAATTTAATAATATCGGATGGTTCCTAGCATAATTAGAATCAATTTCTAAGAAGACAGCATATGCTAAAACTCTAAAATAAAGGAGATATGTCCAAATTAATTTATTTTTATTTATTTTATTATTATTATTATTTATTTTTTTAAATAGCAAGTTTTTCTTGAACTGCAACTTTAAACTGGAAGGAAGTGTTTTCATTCAAAATGAATTGATATGACCCGCTTAAGCAGGTCTGTTCAAGCCATCCGAACTGATATGACCCATTTATGCAGGTCACCCCGGATGGCTTGCTACAGTAAAAATTCACAAGTCATGCATCCCGTAATGGTACATGGATCAAAAGTTATGGGTGAGGTTCACAGTTCGATCAACAATTTCTCCCTGTATAGAATGAATTTCTTCGATCTCCAAACGTGCATCGTGCCCTCCGTAGGACTGACACTCGATATGATGGATTACGTTTGCTTCTGATCGAACTTCTTTCAGTCCAACACCCTGATCCATAGCTCAACTGGTAGACTGAGTGGAGATACTTTGTTTCAACACTTGAGGTCTTGGTATCGAGCCCTAGTGGGGGTGGCTAACAGTGCAGTGTGTACTAACAAAAATAAATAAATTGTGTTAAGAATAAGTTTGCACCTACTCTACATTACCATAACCCTGACTTACACCTTAATTCAAATAAATGTATTACTATTTACGAACCCAAGGAGGACAGCAAACTTTGCAACGAATCATCTTATGCATTGTCCCAAAAAGAACGAACCATCTTATGCATTGTCACAAAAAGAACCGGCAGGACTACTCATCAGGTGGCCAACATTTATACAATGAACATAGATTGTTGATCATTTGTTTCCATTGTTTCCTTTGGCTATCCATTTTAGTCCTCAATTTCTCACCCTCCTAATTAGTGGACTGACCTGATTTTATTTATTTATTTTAAAATTTAATTTTTGGCACGTTCATTAAACCACATTGTATGGATGATTGCAGAGATGAGCAGATGTGGAGTGATGTGCTGCTCTGTTCTCTGTCTGTGATGTGAATGGGTTGCTGTTTGTAGGAATGTCTAATCTGATAATCTGCTGTATGCATATGCAGAAAGACTTTGCGAATGGGGTCTTCTGTGTGTAAGTATGGCTATGCTATACTAATTATAAAAAAAATAAGGAATTTCCAAGCAATGCATGTTTTACCAAGGAATGCACCAAATTATTGTGTTGGCTCTCTGCGGTTTGATTGTCACATGCATGGTAAAATGTCTTCCTTCTTATTAATTGAGGAAGAAGTCCTATGTGCACACTAGTTCAGAGGATTAACTATCCCCTGCTTGGTCTACTGGGTAGGTTGGTTGTTTGCTTTTTCTTTTTTTCTTTTTTTTTTTTTTTTTTTTTGAGAAATTTGCGACTGTACGACCCATTTATGGCCCATTTGCGAGACCAAGCCCACCTTATTTTACCTTGCGAGAATAAGCCCCAGCTGTACGGACGCCTTCCCAAAGGACGAAAATGCCCCTGCTTTTTCCTTCAAGCGGGAAGACGAGCGCTGACGCTCCTCGAACTTCGAGTTGTACGAACGGTTCAAAAGATATCAACGTTACATGGGCCCCACAGTTATGTATTTATTATATCCACAACGTTCATCCATATTTCGAGATCATTTCGGACCATTATCTTTAAAAAAAATCATATCCAAAGATCAACTGGACCACACCACAAAAAACAACAGAAAATTGATTTTCACCATTAAAAATTTTGTAGGGCCCACCATAACATTTATTTTCCATCCAATCTATTCATAAGGTCACAAAGACCAGGATGAAGAGTAAAAAACAAGTTTCATAATGATCCAAAACTCTGTGACCCCTAAAAGGGTTTCAATGGTAGACGTTCAATCCTCCACAGCCTTTAACAGTGTGGTCCACTTGATAGCTGGATCTGTCTTCTTTTTCATCTCAAGCATTAATACGAGTTCGCCAAAAATATGGACGGTTTGGATATAACACATACCTCATAATAGGACCCACAAAAAGCGGTGGGATTACAACAGCAAAAAATTTTAAAAAAATATAATAATAATAATAAATAAATAACCAAAAGTCTTTCCATATGTACTTCGATATATTGAAGGTATTTCGATTAATCGAAAAAGGTCTCGAACTGTCCAGTGAGTTTGCCTAAAAGATCTTATAATTTTTTATTAATCGAATGTCTTTTGATTAATTGAAAAAGGTATTTTTTTTTTTACTTTTAGCTACGGATTATAACCGTAGCTACAACTCTGTGCTAGCCTATGAAACTTTTTTCTTTCTTATTTTTTTTATTTTTTATTATTTTTTATTTTTTATTTTTTTATTTTTTACATGGAGAACTTTATTCTACCTACAATTTTCTCTAATATATATTTATATAAATATGTATATATAAGCATAAAAAAAAATTCTCTCTTTTTTTCATTTATTTCTTTATTCATTTAACAAGAATATCTTCTAAACCAAAATTAGTTACTTGATGTACCCTATATGATTTTGGGGTAGGAGAAGCTACTTTAACCAACTAACCTAGTTATTTTCCTAGATTTCAGCAGGTTGATGGTCGAAAATCCATTTCATTCACTTTGCGGTCAATTTTATTCATTTTATTTTTTTCACGGACATTTCCATGCATTTCACGGTCAATTCATTGAGGAAGAAGTCCTGTGTGCATACTAGTTCAGAGGATTGATGTTGAGGGTCAAATATTGCATATCAGACCCCAATAATTACCTAGATTTACGAGCATAAAATTATTTAACGTCCGGTCTTAACCGTGTTTGTGCTGCAGGATGAGTTTATGAGTCGGGATTGAAATAGGTAGTTAAAAGTATGGATTTAATGCTCATGAATCACCAGGGCAAGGGACAGACTCTAGGGAACTAATATTGATAGATTTACACATCAGAGATTCGAGGAAGTCAAGCCGTTCACGTTAAAGAGGCCTAAATGTCATCCAGAATGCAAGATCATTGGGTTCTCACCATCTGATCGGCTTCAAAATTTATATATCGTCTGAGGGCCATAAATTAACCATACACATTAAGTTCCAACTCCTAAATCTCTGTGAAAGTGTCCCAATGGATAAATCAGCCTACAGATCATCAATATGGGGCCCACCTGCTACCTGGATATGCTTCACTTTTGGTATTAACACTTAAAATGATATGATAAATCGGATGGTCGGAGAGGATTTCTCACGAACATCACCATGGGACCCATACACGCAACGCGTGTGCACAGAGTATGCGTGCGCTAGACGTACACCCCATGCCAATGAGTCGGTCTGCGTAAGCTGACCCGTCTCCTTATGCAGGAAGGAAACAATGTTAACACTGTCACCGCCGGTCTCTCTCAGTGGGGCCCACCCATCATCAATATGGGGCCCACCTGCTACCTGGATATGCTTCACTTTTGGTCTTAACGCTTAAAATGATGTGATAAATCGGATGGTCGGAGAGGATTTCTCACGAACATCACCGTGGGACCCACACACGCAACGCATGTGCACAGAGTATGCGTGCGCTAGACGTACACCCCATGCCAATGAGTCGGTCAGCGTAAGCTGATCCGTCTCCTTACGCAGGAAGGAAACAGCGTTAACGTTGTCACCGCCGGTCTCTCTCAGTGGGGCTCACCCATCATCAATTATGCTGATCTGAACCGTTCATTGCGTACATAGGGAGGGTATCAACCTCACCAAGTTGGCCTTTTGAGACCATGCAAGCCATTCCAAAATCCTAGCCATCAAACGTAAGATGAATGGCGGAGTAGACAAGTTCGTGGGCCACACCAATTTCACTCGAAAAATACTCCTCCTCGACTGGTTTTTTGCCAGGATTTCAATGGACGGGGTGAATTTCTCCATAGACATCAAGGTGGGGCCCACCGATCGTCACAGCGCCGAAGACGCAGGCTCTGTTTTGCAACAGAGCCTATGGACGAAGCTTTATGGGCCACCACCGTGCTTCAAGAAGTCCATCTGGACCGTCCATTCATCTTAGGACGTCAAATTAACCGTACACACGGTGGTCCTGCAGACTCATGCACGTGAGTGAATTGAAACAGTGATAATTTGTTGATGGACGGTAGTTTTAAAAATCAATGAGTCGCACTCATCTCGAGCCAAAACCGACCCTATCTGAAGGTTTCTTCGAGCAGAACTCAGTGGACGGCATGGATTGTGCAACGTAATAGTGAAGTGGGTCCCACCATCGCACAACAGTAACTGGGCCATTACGCAAGCTACTGTTTACAGATGTTGAACCGTGACGCTGTTGGTCACTTTGCAGACGTGACCAGGATCAGCCCGACGATCCTGGCCATTCAAAGGTTTCTCCTGGGCCAACCGACCACAACCATGAAGGTTGAATGGCTCAGATCTTGCACATGCAGCTGCTTTAACTGAACAGTCTGTTCCATATACAAATCAGTTGCGTTCTGCTGCATAGAAAAGTTCCGCACCAACTCCGGTTGTGCACCGACTTCTCCACCTCCCAGCCACAGCCTTATAGTGTTTATATAGAGAGAGAGAGAGAGAGAGAGAGAGAGAGAGAGAGAGAGAGAGAGAGAGAGAGAGAGAGGTGGGAGGAAAAACCACAATTTTGGGAGCTTGGGACGTTAATGAGAGAGAGAGAGAGAGAGAGAGAGAGAGAGAGAGAGAGAGAGAGAGAGAGGGAGTAGAGAGTTTGGTTTTGTTTATCTGTTTATTTTTCTTTTCTCTGTTTTATTATGAGATATAGCCCATTCATGTGTGGCTAAACCTCTTAGCTAGGGCTAAGAGGTGAAGCTTGTAGCGTGATGGGAGATTCTATTTTATGCCTTTAATTAATTTTAATTATGAACTAAGTTTGATTTTAGTTTGATTATTAAGGGAATGTTTTTAGTCTTTAATGGTTTGTTGTGATTGAAATTACAATGGGTCTGCAATGGCTTTGAGCATGTTCCTATTCATTTTATGTTTATGACGTCAGGAAGCCCTGTTATTCACCATCGTCTCTTGGGCATGGTCGGATGAAGTTACCCTTCCTAACCTTCATACATTGATTGGTTGGTAATTAGTTTAATTCTGTTGTTTACTTTGTCTCTTGGGCACGGTTTGGTGATGGAATCCATTCTAATTCATACACCTTTCATCTCTTGAAAACTATATCAAGCTAAGTTCAGTTGAGTTTTGATGCAGGCATAAGATCTTGATCTCTACAAGTGGATCCTCTGAATCCCTAGTTTCCTTTCTCTGAATTCTTTAAGTTTTAGATTAGATATTTCACAATTATTCCTCAATTTAGATTTCATCTCATTCTTGTTCTAGGTCTAGTTAGTTTCAGATAACGTACAGGTATCAGTCCTTTAGGATTCGACCTTGGTCTTACCGAGTTTATTACTACATCACAACCCTGCACTTGGGGAGTGAACAATTGACTCTCCCCTGCTTGGTCTACTGGGTAGGCTGGTTGTTTGCTTTTTTTTAAAAAAATTTTATTTTATTTTTTTGGGTTTTGATTGGGGAGGCAGGAAGAACTGTACTTTTCCTTTTTTGGTCTAGTTTTGGCTGTGTGGTCCCCCCTTTGTGTATGATTGTATAAAGAAGTAAGGGTTGTGTCATCCGATGGCTGAGGTCCACTTCTTTTTGTGGTGCCCACCTGAATGGTGGTGTGTTCTCACCTTTTTTAAATAAATAAATCTAACCATTCTGATTTTGCTGGCTATGATCTATCTGCAGTGGATCCTACAATTCACCTTGTTTAACTTGAGTTACATATATGCCTGATCTCCAGCCACTGCGTTCATGCTTATGTCTGTCATACTCTGCTAGGGTATCAAATAACTCCACTGTATTCATTGATGTACTTTTCAATTGAATTGTTTTGGTGGGCATTGTCCAGTTAAATTCTGAGGATGGCCTTTGCATGACAGGCTATCAGCTCGAATGATGTCCAAACCATTCTCCTCTCTTAACTTGTGCACAATTGCTTCAAAGAGACTGCAGAGACATTTGTTGACTGCAGCAAGATGAAGAAGTGGACTAATTATCCTATGGACATTAGCAAAAGAAAACATGAGCGTTATTTTTTCAAACTTAAGACAGAAGCTCATACAGGTGTCTGACAGAGCATGTGATGGACATGAAAATCCTGGAGAACCGTGTGGATATGGAAAATCATTTTTATTACATAAAAGAATACCTGAATCGAATGACAAGATATCTGGTTTTCCAGATTGCCCGTATGGCATGTGTCCGATACTGGATACATTACATCAAGAGCTTCACTAAGCCCATGCGTGTGTACTAGGCAGCCCATCTAGATGGCTCTACATGTGGCAACATGGCAAATTGGTATGAGATTTAAGCTGTCCATCAGGTGTTTCCCACTAGACAATGTCCTCCCTAAAATAAGGCCAGTCCATTTATTAGGTTGTCCATCAGTTGATGTGGCAAATGCAGGGGCAATAAAACGTAGCCAAATTGTTTAATTCATAATATTGGAAAAAATTTACAGCTATCCCGTGATAGGATTGTCGAGAAGTCATTCCTATTCACCCCAAATCACACTATCGCTAAGGATTGACTCTGTCTTGCAGTTTACAACCCTTAGAATAATGGAAACCAAGAGTTTTGGCCTCTGAAATGCCATGACACCTGATTACACTTTGTTGCTACAAGTCCTATTAATTTGCTCTTTTCATGCCTACCAAAGTGTGGCTAGGATCACCAAACACCACTGGGTAGTTTTCCCTTTATCGAATGTGATACCTTCCATACCTGGAATAGATACAAAACCAATTTCTGCATAACCCAATGCATCCCGAAGGTCCCAAGATTCCTCCATATAACAGATGAAAATTCAGTGGAGAAAGATAATGATACATTTAGGCATAAGATGCAGCCGTTTATGAGAATCATCTTTCTTTTCCAGAGTTCATCAACATTCATAAATTTTCCTTTCTTGTAGTATGACAAACTCCTCAATTTCTGTTTCCATTAGGTTCCTGGGAAAACAAGGATTCCATCTAAATGCACCTCCCTCTAACTTAAAACAATCTGCTCTCCTTATATAAACCCCCCGTCCAAGGTTATACTGCATAAATTTCAGAAGAGGTAATGTATACTACTCAAAACTAAGTCTTCTTTCATTGCCCTTATGAAATTATGTAATTGTCCTTATAAATTATGAAATTATCATCAATAAGTTTATTTACCCTTCACATATTAAGGGCATTAAAGTAATTTTTTATATGGGTGTAATTACAAATATGCCCTTTGAATACAATATTTATGTTGTTGAAATTTATGCACTTTATATTTTACCTACAAGTGTTCGCATTTTCTTATTAGAATTGACTCTCAATGAGTCTATGCCTGGGCAATTAATGGGGACTGACTACAAATTCATTGGCAATATGCTTACGATGGAAGAATGTGATATTCCATATGCATGCACACAGAAATTGTGATGTGGCAAAGAGGTAACCAGAACTGTGTAAATCAGGGCCCACTTTACATGGGTCGAGAACAAAAATTTGATGGAACTGATGTGTTAACTGGCCAGTTGGTTACTTCTAAATAGAAGGTTGAAATCCAACCTGTCAACTTTCCAAATTTGGCAAACAAATGTGTATCAATACAAGGATGTCATCTCTCCTTTTAAGTTCGTATTCAGCGTTGTCATGGAGCTGTATTTTTATAGTTTTTTCATTTTTTTTTTTATTTTTTTTGGTTTGGGAAGCCTTTGGGTGGGCTGATTTTGTCTCAGTTTTTTGTGCTGTATAGCGGTTCTATACGATGGTAGGTGTGGCCTGTTCCTTTTGTTGGAGCCCACCCGAATGATTATATATATATATATATATATATATATATATATATATATATATATATATATATATTTGGTTGAATAAAAAAAGAGGTGAGACTCATCTGAAAATATGTTCTTCTAGTGGTCGGGTATCATCTGTAGGTTAGGCTGCAAGTTTCAGTTGTGTTCCAACATAGCGGCAGGCAACTAGCTGTTGCCACTTTCAGAACCTGTCTTTCAGCAAACTAGCACGCCCCTACAAGCTGTACATGAATAGCTAGATCAGGTACTTAACAATCTTGATGCATGTTCACAGTGATATGCAGAAGGGCCCACCAAAGTCTTTCATTTCACCTGTTGTGTAGGATTTGGTAAGACGCAACGTTGTCCAGAAATCAGGCCCAAATGGGCCGTGAGTTTAAGAGAAATGGACACTTGGAGAAGGAATTAAAAGGGACTATCGTCTATAAATAAGTGTCATTTCTTTCAAATCTCCCGTTCAGCAGCCACCACAAATCTAACTGTTTGGATCCAAGCTTTTCTTTATTGGCATGAAGACGATTTTTAAAAGGGCCTTTTTTTTACTGCCCACTGAAAATTGACAGCCTATAAGTAGAGCCCATTACAAATATATGTAGATTGAATGCATTTTGTGCCCCATCTCTGGCCAAATGTGGATAGTGCTGATACATAGGTGAGTGCAATGTTAATGCACAATTGTGCGTGTGTGAAATACCTTCAGCTGGATCTGTGGTGGACAGCCAACATAATTTCGGATGCAGATGCAAACATTCGTGAGCACTAAGGCAAGCAGGCCCACTTGAGCATGAAGTTCAAGTGGGCCAATGAAGGTACTCTTTGAGCCCAATGGTTAGTGAAGCTCTTTTTCTTCTTCTTCTTCTTCTTCTTTTTTCTTTTTGTTGGTTGGAATAAGCCGAATTCATGGTTGTTGATATTTATTAAGGGCCTTGATACGTGGACAATAACTGCGCCACATGATTAGTGTGGTTTGTGGACTCCACAAGGTCGTGCATGTGGGGCCACTTAAAAATAGACAAATACTTGTAACATTTAGCCCTTTATTCTCGTGGAGATTTGACCTCTGTGATACACTGACCTCTGTGAATCCGAGGATCCACTAAAGCCGCGTCCCTCAAATGCTGCCTGAGTGTAATGTTAGTCCTATGGGATGCAGTTTGGGTAGTGACGCTGCCACTCGCCGGTTGGCCACTGGTCGGTGTTCTGTGGGCCTCAACATGATTTATGTTGTTTATCCACGGCGCCATCCATCCATTTTTATTTTTTTTCAGATCATTTTAAGGGTGTTACCCCAAAAATGAGACAGCTTTAAATCTCAGATAGACCACACCACAGGATAACAGTAGTGATTGAATGTCCAGTATTAAAAACCTCCTATGGCCCACTCTAATGTTTATTTGACATTTAATCTGTTGATTAGATCATACATTCCTGCATGAAGGATAAAACTCCAAATATCAGCTTGATGCAAAGCTTTTATGGGCTGCAAGAATTTTTTAATGGTGGCATTCAATCAACATTGTTTCCCATGATGTGGTCCACTTCCACTTGAGACTTGGATTTATCTCGTTTTTTTGGCTCTTATGGTAAAATGATCTGATAAATATGGATGGACAGAGTGGATGAAACACATATATTATGGTGGGGCCCACATAGCACGGACCACAAGCCATTGAGTGGCAGAGTCACTAGCCAATCTGCGTCCAGACATTGTGCACAGGCGGAATGATGCCCTTAACTCATTCCGTCCAAATCGTGAAACATTATTGCTGGTTTGTGAATTTTCTTTTTTTCAAAAAAAAAAAAAAAATCATGCTAAATTTTACTGTTGGAGAAGTACTGTAAAAAAAAAAAAATGCCTAACATAAAAAAATCCAACCGTTCAAATTCAACGAGCAAATGCCTGTTAGGCTGAGATTTGGATTTGATAGAAATGCACCATCTGAGGACAGACACATATTTTGGACGGTTTGGATTGTTTCAGATGCGCACACTTGGTTTGTGAATGGGTGTCAATGGCCCCTTCTATTTCCTTTGAAATTTCGTCGGTCTAAAGTGATGGCATTCCTTTCTTTCTCATTTCTTTCCTCGTTTAAAAGCAACGGCATTTCATGCACATCAGGAATTTGAATAATTTCCCCACAGTTGAATGCTCTTCATCCGTTAGGGTTCCATGATCCAAACCGTTGATCCTATAGATTCATTATAAACAGCTCGAAAACTTTGTAGATTGGATGATTCCGATCCATGGATCAATGGCCTAGAAAATGACCGTTATGGGAGAATGACTAACTGTTCACATTCAACAAAAGATGGTCCAAAGATTGAACGGTTAGGATCTTTCGTTATGGAAGATTTCTGCAGCACACCTCGTCCCTGCTGGGACTCATGGATAAATGACCTGGATCACTGAATCCGACGCATTAGGCGCAACAGAAGGAAAACGAATTATGAGAGAAAGGAACCCTATTCACATTCGTTCATGTGCTCAAGCCAAACGAAAGTGCCCTACACAACCATGTTGCTAATGTGTGCAAGATCTCGGCCCTTTATCTGGAAACCAAAAACCAGCTAAGGTGAACTACATGCATACAAAACCTTAGACATCACTAACGAATATCTAATGGTCCAGATCAATTTACACATACTGCGCATTAGAGTTGCCAATAGGCCCAACGCCACTAAGGTGAAGCAGGTGGGTTCCAGCGCAAGAGCTAAGTGTCTTATTGCTAGCCCAGCCAAAAACATGATTTCATAAATCAGGCTCCGGTCCAAAAATGCTCAATAGGTCAGGCTGGCATAGGCCTTGAGACTGCAAACACAAATACGATCCAATTAGTAGGTGGCCTAAGCTCTGGTACACAAGATCAACCCAAGCGTATCTAGGATAGGTCCAAACTAGGTTGGCAGGTTGGGTCAGGTTGAGGGTCAAACTTAAGCCCAACCTGACCTTAAGAGGACCTAAACCCCAACTGAACTAAACAATAATTCCAGCACAAGGTGCTCAACCCGACTAACCCAAACGGAATTTGCTTAATGCAAATCCAACCCGAGGACCTGGACAACCAGACCCAACCCAACCTGAACTGGGGTTGGATCAATTGGTTTTGGGTTGACCCATACCCAAGTTGCAGCCGTAACCAAACCCAGCCCCAAGCGATCTGGACTTGGGGTTATTGTAGAACTCAGTTATTAATTGGGTAGAACACATAGCTCTAGCTACAACCTGATTTTTACTTGTATAATCCATGCATGGTCTGTGTCCAACCTACTTTGGCTGTATTTTGGCTAAGGTTAAAGGCTTGTTGTGTGGGCTTGTGCGTGAGTTTTGAGGCCCAAGAGTAGCTTGTTAGGCGGGTGTATGGATATGCATAAATACCCAACAAGAGAAGCTTGTTTAACTATGTAGGAATGGGAACTTGGCTAGCCAGATGGATTCAGATTGGAACTTGATGCTTATCTACTGGGCAAAGTGGGAATGGACTAGATTATATTGATGAAAGGCCATGCTTGATCTCGGGCCTCTATCTTCAATGATCGTGAAGTGTTATGCTACTGTCACACAGTACACCATGTCTGGTAAAATCATCAAATGACATTTCTTTCATGATTTAAATATTTAATTTAGCTTAGGATGGCTTCATCTAACATTAAACCAAAAAAATAAAGAGGAATTCAAGTTGCCAATTAAAGTTGGTAAGTTTGGAACCAACCTAATTAAATTTATCAACTTGAGGCTCATTTGGAACCCAAGCATAGTTCTAAACTCTCTAGGGCACCTTAAAACTTGGCTGAGTCAACTTAACCAGACAATTTTGAGTTAAGTCACTAGGAAACTTGCCAGTAACTTGATATTTGGTTTGATTTGTAATTGGGTATAAATATTGTGTAAACATTCACATTGATATCTATAAAGATTTTGTAAATTTCTGTAGAAGAGACAAAAGCATATAATTGAAAAGTTTTTTTTTTTTTAATCTTCTGTTTTTATTACATTTCAAGTTGTGATATATCATGAGCTCTTAGATATGCTAAATGAAGTAACCATTGATTTTCAGACAATAATAGCAAGAAAATAGGTTACTTAAGTTATGATAGAGTTGAAGTTGTTACAAGAAAATAGGACCTGTCTTTTTAAAAAAAAAAAAAAAAGAAAAAAAAAAAAGAGGACCTGTCTTTCACAATACTCGCACACCCTTGGACATGATGCGAATGGTTTTTGTTCAGACGGTTGTTCTTTTTTGTTCTACTATGGAGCAGTATGGATGGTTGCAGAGATGAGCCGCTGTGGAGTGATGTGCTGCTCTGTTCTTTGTCTGTGACGTGAATGGGCTGCTGTTTGTAGGGACTAGGGATGTCTAATCTGATAATCTGTTGTATGTGGAAAGACTTCGTGAATGGGGTCTGCTGTGTGTAGGGATGGCTATGCTATGATAATCAAGGAGGAAAAAAAAAAGGAAATTCCAAGCAAGGTATGTTTTACCAAGGAATGCACCAAATTATTGTGTTGGCTCTCTGCAATTTGATTGGCACATCACATGCATGGTAAAATGTCTTCGTTCTTATTAATCGAGGAAGAAGTCCTATGTGCATACTAGTTCAGAGGATTGACTCTCCCTGCTTGGTCTACTGGGTAGGCTAGTTGTTTGCTTTTTCTTTTTTTCTTTTTATTTATTATTATTTTTTTTTTAGGCAGGCTGGAAGAACCGTACTTTTCCTTTTTTGGTCTAGTTTCGGCTGTGTGGAAAGAAGAAAGGGTTGTGTCATCCGATGGCTGAGGTCCACTTCTTTTTGTGGTGCCCACCTGAATGGTGGTGTGTTCTCACCTTTCTTTAATAAATAAATCTAACTATTCTGATTTTGGGGGCTATGATCTATCTGCAGTGGATCCTACACTTCACCTTGTTTAACTTGAGTTACATATATGCCTTATCTCCGGCCACTGCGTTCATGCTTATGCCTATCATACTCTGCTAGGGTATCAAATAACTCCACTGATGCAAATATTCATTGATGTACTTTTCAATTGAATTATGTTTTGGTAGGCATTGTCTAGTTAAATTCTGAGGATGGCCTTTGCATGACAGGCTATCAGCTCGAATGACGTCCAAACCATTCTCCTCTCTTAACTTGTGCACAATTGCTTCAAAGAGACTGCAGAGACATTTATTGCCTGCAGCAAGATGAAGCAATGGGCTAATTATCCTATGGACATGGACAAAAGAAAACATGAGCATTATTTTTTCAAACTTAAGACAGAAGCTCAAACAGGTGTCTGACAGAGCATGTGATGGAGATGAAAATCCTGGAGAACCATGTGGATATGCAAAATCATTTTTATTACATAAAAGAATACCTGAATCGAATGACAAGATATCGGGTTTTCCAGATTGACCGTATGACATGTGTCCGACACTGGATAAATTACATCAAGAGCTTCACCAAGCCCATGTGCATGTACTAGGCAGCCCGTCTAGATGGCTCTACATGTGGCAACATGGCAAATTGGTATGAGATTTAAGCTGTCCATCAGGTGTTTCCCACTAGATAATGTCCTCCCCAAAATAAGGCCAGTCCATTTATTAGGTTGTCCATCAATTGATGTGGCAAATGCAGGGACAATAAAACTTAGCCAAATTGTTTAATTCATAATATTGAAAAAAATTTACAGCGATCCTGTGATAGGATGGACGAGAAGTCATTCCTATTCACCCCAAGTCACACTATCACTAAGGATTGACTCTGTCTTGCAGTTTACAACCCTTCGAACAATGGAAACCAAGAGTTTTTCCCTCTTAAATGCCATGACACCTGATTACACTTTGTTGCTACAAATTCTATTAATTTGCTCCTTTCATGCCTACCAAAGTGTGGCTAGGATCACCAAACACCACTGGATAGTTTTCCCTTTATCGAATGTGATACCTTCCATACCTGGAATAGATATAAAACCAATTTCTGCATAACCCAATGCATTCCGAAGGTCCCAAGATTCCTCCATATAACGGATGAAAATTAACAGTGGAGAAAGATAATGGCACGTTTAGGCATAAGATGCAGCCGTTTATGAGAATCATCTTTCTTTTCCAGATTTCATCAACATTGATAAATTTTCCTTTCTTGTAGTATGACAAAATCCTCAATTTCTGTTTCCATTAGGTTCCTGGGAAAACAAGGATTCCATCTAAATGCACCTCCCTCTAACTTAAAACAATCTGTTCTCCTTATATAAACCCCCCGTCCAAGGTTGTACTGCATAAATTTCAGAAGAGGTAATGTATACTACTCAAAACTAAGTCTTCTTTCATTGCCCCTAGGAAATTATGTAATTGTCCTTATAAATTATGAAATTATCATCAATAAGTTAAAAAAAAAAAAAAAAAAAACCAGAGACTGCTTCATTGAAAGAGAAGAAATTACACATTCGGGAGGAATCTCCATAGAATTCGGAGACCCCTCCTATCATAAGAAGCAAAAGAAAAACTATAAGCTATGCAGAGATCCCTATATGATCCTTTTTTCTTTTTTTTTTGGCGTCAATTTACCGGACGAAGCGCACCCAGCCCTGTTTTATCCAGGAGAATCTGTCCTCTTATGAAACGCGGAAGAGAGGACATAGTGGAGAAAATTCTATCCGTCTGCTGAGAGCTACCAAGCTTAGCAAGACTATCCGACGGACCGTTGGCTTCCCGAAGGATATGATTAAGAGAAAAGGAGCCCAAGGCCAAAAGAGGCCTGATTCTAGAGAGCCAGTAGGCGCACTTCCAGGAAGGGGGGGAGTGATGCCGCAGTCTTTAGACAGCCAAAGTGGAATCCGATTCCACAACAACGTTCTGGCAGCCATGATCGATGCAACGTTTGATACCATCATACAGAGCCCTCAACTCCGCCATATTGTTTGAGGCTGGCCCATACCCGTGCGAGAAAGCGAACAACAGCCCCCCTGAATGGTCACGGCAAATCCCACTGCCACCAGCCATGCCAGGATTAGACAGGGAGGACCCATCTACGTTGAGTTTAACAAAACCTGCATCCGAACGAAGCCATTTGACTAAAATGAATCTGCAGGAGGGCTGAGGGGAACTGTGAATGGAAGGAACATCGGGGAAGGCCTGAGAAACCGCCGACAGCCACCAACGAATCTTAGGGACAATGGCTGTAACGGAGGTCGAATGCCCATCATATCTGGACCTGTTCCTCGCTTTCCAGACTTCCCATGCAATGTAGACCGGGGCGAGACGAAACCGAATTGAAGATTCCTTGGGGGGCAGTGGCTGGGTCCACCACCAAATGAGCTGCTGTCGAAAGGAGGTGCTGTGAAACAGGGGGATACCAAACAGAACTGCTACAACACTCCATACAGAAGAGGCCATCTCACCCTGCAGGAAGAGATAGGAAATCGTCTCCACCTAAGGCCTAGTCGAGCACCACAAACACTTAGACGCCAGATTGATGCCTTTTCCCTGGATGCGAGTATCGGTGGGAATTGCATGATTCAGCAGTCTCCAAGTGAATAAGGAGATCTTGGGCGGAGTAGCCAAGTGCCACACGTACTTGAACCAGGGGAAAGAAAGATCAGGTTGCCGAAGGAGGTTCCAGGAAGATTTAGTCGAAAATCTACCCAATGGCTCAAAGGGCCACACGTACCTGTCCTCACAATCTGAGGTGCAGTAGCCCCCCTGGGAGATGTGATGACAAAGCCACTCAGGGATAGTCGAGGGCAGATCTTGCTTCAACCCGTTATGGTCGATAAAATCAGCCACCTGAGATGCACCCGAACCGGTTGGAATGACAATGGAAGCTTGGCCGTGCAATGGCCCAAGACTGGTCCAGTTAGAGTACCACATGCTACATGCTCCCCGCCCGATGATGACTTGCGCATGTCGCTCCACCACCGGGAACAGTTGCAGCAGCGCCTTCCATATTGGGGATGCGAGCTGAGGAGCAAACGACTGCGCACTGGACCTGAGAGGCTGGTATTTAGAGTGCATGAAAGTACCCCACAGACTGTTGCTCTGCCCATGCCTAACACCCCACGCCAACTTCAAATGGAGGGATCGCATCACCTCCTTGATTTTCCTCACCCCAAGACCACCTTCAAGAACCGGCCTAGAGATGGAGTTCCAATTTCGCCAATGACATTTCATCTTCCCGTCTGAATAACCCCAAAAGAAATTAGAAAACATTCTCTCCATCGATTTAAATACATGATTCGGAACCTTTGAGGCTGCAAGGGTGTGGATAATGATTCCACTAAGCACATGCTTGATTAAACTGAGGCGACCTGCCTGGGAAAGGATCTGAGACCTCCAACCGCTGATTCTAGAAGCAATTTTGGCCAGAAGTGGCGCAAAAAAAAAAAAAAAAGAGCATCTACTCTTCCCGATGATGATGGGGACACCCAGGTAGGAGAGGTTTCCGTTGGCTTTGGCGATTCCAAGGGTAGCCTGAATCCTGTGAATCCTGGAAGTAGATAGCTTTGAAGAACAGTAAAATGCGCTCTTAAGAAGGTTGATCCGCTGACCTGAGATGGCCTGGAACTGGGCGAGAAAAGAGGTGATGACTTGAAGAGACCTCTTCGACCCATTCAGAAACAGGATCGAGTCGTCGACGTAGAGAAGATGGGAAACCTGGTGGCAGCCCTGCTTCAATTTATAAGGAATGCAATGTCCGCAGGAAACAAGATTAGCAAGCCCCCTACTAAGGACCTCCGTAGCAAGAATAAAGAGGGAAGGGGACAAGGGGTCCCCTTGCCGAAGACCCCTAGTTGACGGGAAGAAACCACAGCTCGTACCCTTGACGAGGACAGAGAACCAGTTGCCTCCCCAACAGGCTTCAAGGAGGTGTATCCACCGCTCAGCAAACCCAAATCGCATTAACACGTGCTTGAGAAAATTCCAGTCAACCCTATCGTAAGCCTTTTCCATATCCAGCTTCAGAACAATATTTCCCCTACGAACCTTCTTTCCAATATCCCTAAATACCTCTTGAGCCAGCGCGATACTTTCAGCAATATAGCGGCCTTTAGCAAAAGCCCCCTGCTCCTGAGAAACCAGCTTAGGGAGAAGAACATTCAATCTGTTAGCTAAAACATTTGCAAAGATCTTATACACCACATTGCATAGACTAATGGGTCTATAATCAGAAAGAAAGACTGCCCCGACTTTCTTCGGGATCAAGCAAATCAACGTGGCAGAGAAAGCTCTAGGAAGCACAGCGTAGCAAAAGAAATCCACAACCGCAGCATGAACGTCCTTACCAATAGTAGACCAACAGCCTGAGAAGAACGCAGCGGAAAACCCATCAGGGTCGGGAGCATCGTCCTTAGGCATTTTGGAAACTGCAGCAAGGACCTCATCCAGAGATAGGGAGGCCAGTAACGATGTGTTATCGTCCTCCGAGACCAGCTCCGAGATAAGGTCGAACAGGGGGTTCGAACGGGAAAACGGGGGGGAGGCGGGGTCCACGGAAAGAAGCGACTGAATGAAGGAAACTGCTTCCCTCTCAATAGCAACTGGGTCCGAAATATAGCTACCATCATCACGTCGAAGCTCTGTAATGCCCAGGCAGTGCGCTTTGACAGTAGCGGTGAGGTGAAAAAACCTTGTGTTCTTGTCGCCTTCTTGCAACCAGGAGACCCGGGATTTTTGCTTCTAGAAGACTTCTTCTGCAGTTCCATCTTCAAAAGTGTTAAGGGTCAAATATTGCATATTAGACCCCATTTATTACCTGGATTTACGAGTATGATACTGTTTAATGCCTGGTTTTAATCATGTTTGTGCTGCAAGGTGAATTTAGGAGCTTGGATTGAAATAGGATGCTAAAAGCATGGATTTACGCTCAAAATTCACCAAGGCAATGGAGGGGACCCCAGGGGACCAAGATCAATGCCAAGAGATCTAAGAAAACTGAGAAACTGAGGCTCAAGTGGCCTGAAAGACGTTCAGAATGCAAGATCATAGGGTTTCCACCATCCACTCGGCTCGAAACTTCATACGTGGCCTGAGGACCATAAATTAACCATATAAGTCAATTTTCAGCCATTGGATCCATCTGGAAGTATCCCAACAGACAGATCAGCCCCCATATCAGCGATCTGGGGCCTACCTGATATCTGGATATGCTTCAATTTTGGTCTCAACCCCTTAAATTAAATAAGGAAAGGGGTGGATGGATCAGATTTACCATAACCATCACGATCGGACCTGACTTGGGTTGCATGTGTGTATAGCACACGTACACGCGCGCAACACTGGATCACAAATCCAGTCAAAGCACCAAGACCCGAGCTCTCCTTCTTAAAAGCGGATTTCTGCCAGCGTCCTCACGCCATCTAACCATTTTTTGATAATGTGGCCCACCCATCATCCAAATGGATGATCTGAACCGTCCATTCACTCAAGGGGGTAGTCAAAACTATTACCTAGCTGTCCTTTTTGGCCCATGCACATGTACACACGTGTATCGTGATTAAACGCAAGATTGACGGTGGAATGAAGAGTCTTGTGGGCCACACAAAGATCAATACAATCTCACCATTCCCGGACGGTTTTTCGCTAGAAACTCAATGTACGGTGTGGATTTCTCAAACGATGTGAATTATGGGCCCCGCCAGCAGCACAGCGGAAGAAATCCGTTTTTCTCTCTGTTTACGCAAAAACAGAGCATGCGGTGATGCACTGTGGCCCACCATGGCCAATCAAACTGTTGATCCGAACCGTCTAATGCATCTGGGAGATATTTTCTACCAAGACCCTGATGTCGCTATGTCTCCATGAATGCATCCAAGCTTACACCTACAAGGAACACACTGCTACGTTCAGTGATGGTGTGGCCCATGTGAATCACAGATTCACGCCAAACTTGGGCCCATGATCCTGAGATGATGCAGAAGTTCGTAGGATGGATTTGATTCTCCATTCGATCAAACTAAGTGGGCCCCACCAAGCAAAAAGGTCACTGCTATGCGTCGCTAAGGATCCGGATGTGATACGCACAGAAACACCGACTCCAGCAAGTTCTTGAGCCAACTGACTTACCTGCCTATAAAAGAACCAGAATAGAGAGAGAAGGAGGATCCGATCTAGATTTGGGTGTGGAGCAGCCGTGGAGGCCTAATTCAAGAGAGAGTATTTTAGAGTTTTTTTTTTTTTTTTTAAATTTTGTTTTGGTTTCTGTTTTTCTTATTATCCAGTCTAATCATGTTGGGCTAAACTTCTTAACTAGGGCTAAGAGGTGAAGCTTGTAGCATGATTGTGACGTTTGCTTGGCTTTAATTCATGTTTTGTTGAATTCTTATGGATTTTAGTTATTTATGAAGGCATATTTTTAGTTTTTAATGGTTTGTTGTGACTCAAATTACAATGGATCTGCGATAGCTTTAAGTATGTTTTTCCTGTTATTGAGATTGTGAAATTAGTATGACCTGTTGTTCACCATTGTCCCATGGGCATGTCGAGTGATGGAATTCTTCCTAACTTTCACAATTCTCCGTGATTGGTGTGGGTTTGGTAAATTGTTGTTGTTTGCCATTGTCTCCTGGGCATGGTTAGGTGATGGGATCACTTCCAAATTTACGCCAATCATATTTGTTGATGATTAGATCCATGAGACATTCAGAGATCTGACAAATCTCTTCTCACCAACTGGATAGGATATGGCTCTAATTCCAGTTGTGTCCTTGAATCAATACAAGGTAACTTCCCAATTGCTACAAGTGGATCCTTAGCACCCTAGTTCCCACCTTTATTTTTCACAAGTTTTAGATACATATTTTACCATTATTCCTCAAATTCACTTGATTTAGATTTCATCTTAGGCTAGTTCTAGGGGTTAATTTCAGAGATTACGTACGTGTTTTTCACCTGTGGATTCGACCTCGGTCTTACCGAGATTATTACTACATCACAACCCTATACTTGGGGAGTGAACAGAAAGCTTCAGCCTAGTTCCACCAATAAGTTGATTTACCCTTCATATATTAAGGGCATTAAAGTAATTTTTCATATACAGGGCAATTACAAATATGCCCTTTGAATACAATATTTATGAAATTTATGCACTTTATATTTTACCTACAAGTGTTTGCATTTTCTTATTAGAATTGACTCTTACTGAGACTATGCCTGGGCAATTAATGGGGACTGACTACAAATTCATTGGCAATATGCCTACGATGGAAGAATGTGATGTTTCATATGCATGCACACAGAAATTGTGATGTGGGAAAGAGGTAACCAGAACTGAACTTGAACTGCGTAAATCAGGGCCCACTTTACATGGGTCGTGAACAAAAATTTGATGGAACTGATGTGTTACCTGGCCAGTTGGTTACTTCTAAATAGAAGGTTGAAATCCAAATAGTCAACTTTCCAAATTTGGCAAACGTGTATCAATACAAGGCTGTCGTCTCTCCTTTTAAGTTCGTATTCAGCGTTGTCATGGTGCTGTATTTTTATAGTTTTTTCTGTATTTTTATTTTTATTTTTTGGTTTGGGAAGCCTGCAGGGTGGGCTGATTTTGTCTCGGTTTTTTGTGCTGTATAGCACAAAAAATAGAATGTTGACAAATTCACTGCCAAGGAACATCTTCATCATAAACTATAAGAAAAAATGACAAGGATTGCTACAATACATAAACCATAGAAATCAACTAACATATCATCTTTCCATAAGGAATCGTGATCCAGTTGAGGACTACTAGAGTAGCATTCAAAATCTATGCAACAACTACTGCATCTGTTATATGAGGGTGGAGAAAGGTTGTGAGTTCTGCAAGGGAAAACACAAAATGAAAGAACACATGAAAAATTACAATTTTATTCCACAAACCAACAATGTTAAATACAACAATATGAAGGCCATTTCTTACCTGTTCCGCTTTACTGCCATTTTCACATCCAGCTCCTGCCATGACTATTTTAACTGCTACTGCATCAACATCCGCCTTTCATGGGATCAAGAATAGAAATTATACTTGGTTTTACTCAAGCTCGTACTTTGGCATTCCCCCTAGCCACGGAGAAGTAGACATCAAACCCAATCTTCTTGGATGAATCCAAACGGTTTTCTTTTCTACTGTATAAGTGAATTAAATATATATATATATATATATATATATATATATATATAGAGAGAGAGAGAGAGAGAGAGAGAGAGAGAGAGAGTTCTCTACCTTTCTTTTATTTAAGAAGAGCACAAAATTCAACAGGGCATGCAGCAAAGAAATGATATTATCCAAATACATATATGAACCCTAAACCATTCTAATTCAAAATACATATATGCATGAAAAATGAGGAGCTGACCTTCGACTGTTCCAAAACAAATTTTATTTCAGAATAGCTTATCAGCTGTTGGAAATGAATCTGTTTCTGGAAGACGAAGACAGTGAAGAACATGGAATCAAAAAGCTAATGATGCGCCAATTTGGTCCCATGCAAAGGCATAAGTTAAAGCATACTGATGAAATTCTAAAGACGAGATGGCAATATATTCTATATGAAAAGCAAGGCAGGCCTACATAAGCAAATGCTAATACTAAACAATATTGTATATTGGAGGCATTTCATTGTACCATTATTGTGAAAACCCAACATCATTACAGAGGCGACCTTTTTTACAAGTATATTCAAAGATGATAGATCAATTGACACTTGATGTAAACTTGACTGATGATCACATCACAAAAACATTATCATGAAAATTGCACAAAGCGGATGGGAAGAACACTTGGTATCTGGACTTCTTGAATGTAATGGAGCACATTGAAATGCAATGAAGTCCAACTTCAAAATGCAATGGAGCACTTCATGATCATTTAAATGAATGCTTGATACACAGAAAATTTTTAGAGGGAATGTTGAAAACCTGAAATAAATTTCAGAGGTAAGGGCAATTAAAACAAATGGCTATGGAAAGAATTTTTTCTTTTCTTTTTATTTTTTTCTATGCATAAATATGAAGAATTTTTATATGTTGGTGGCAATATTACTATAAACCAAGATTGTATATATATATATATATATATATATATATATATATATATATATATATATATATATATATATATATATATATATATATATATATATATAAATAAAGCTTTATTCAAGAGAAACTAAGGTGTACAACCCTTCGGGCGGGCCCCAGCAAAAAGATCCGGGGCACGCCTATCATGATTGTATATATACCTGTACAATGTTACTATAAACCAAGATTGTATATATACCTGTACAATGTTACTATAAACCAAGATTGTATATATACCTTCACGATAGCACAAACATGGCACATCTGAATGCGTATGAGGTGCGGCCGCTGTGCATATTGCCTGATGTAAAAATCAGGCCTGCCTACTCATCAGGTGGGCCACACATGCACATTAAATGTGGACAACTAGAGCATTTTTTTAACAATCCATTGTTTCTCTACAGGGTTAGCCCATGTGATGAGTTAACCCTACTCATCAGGTGGGCCACACATGTACGTTAAATATGGATAACTAGAGCTTTTTTTAACAATCCATTGTTTCTCTACAGGGTTAGCCCATGTGATGAGTTAACCCTACTCATCAGGAAGGCCACACATGTTATATTCACGTTTCTTAAAACCTTTAAGTTTAACAGAACATAACAATACTAGAAACATTAAAGACTACCAATATAAGTGTTCTTCAAATGTTGTAATCTGAGGTAGAGCTATTATGAGTACAAAGGAAAATATAGATAGTGATTTTGATGTATCCAGCTGGATGCAAGTATAAAGGAAAAGAAAGAAAAACAGCTTTATATAATATATTATTCTAAACCAGAATGCAAGGGGAAGGTTACATCGAAAATAAAGGTCATTCTATTAAAAACTCACTTGAAAGCAAAAGAAAATAGAAGAAATATTAGAGAGGTGGATTTACACTGCAAAGAAAGAATGTGATAGAAGAATATCCTTCTACATTAGAAATCTCATTGTCCCGTTTGCAAACTACACAGTATTCAATTCAAAATCAGAAGATAATGATTCATCAGAACATAAATATAGAGGGAAAAACAGACCAATCATGGTGGCAAATGTCACGAATATGAAAAAAAGGGACACATTACTCAGATTTATATCCAGGGAAGCTCCAATAGCCGTTGGTACAACTATGAAAGGCAAAGTCCATCTGTAGCACTAGTTGTTAGAAAAGTTAATAAAAATAAATAAAAAAAATAGCAGCACTAAGATTTACTTTCAAAGTTAACACGGCAAGGGATAATAATTGTAAACACTCAAGTGTTGGGAACATCCAAACTTGTATTGACCGATGAAAGAATGCACAAACAATAGAATGCAATGGAATAATACAAACCCAACGGCTGATCTTTGCAGTCTGTGCATAACCTAGTGTCGCTCCCACTGACCATCCGATCAATCCATACTGCATTTGGAATTCGTACCTGTAATGGTCCCATCTGTATTTCTTAGTTACATTCATCGAAGTGAATAAATAGAGGAGGAATGACCTATCCGCACAAACACATGGTTTAAAGTGGTATATGTGTGGGATCACTGCCTCTAATGAGGTGGATCAATGTTGATTGTTCCCCTCTCATATATTAGGCCAGTCCACTCATGGATGGGCCAAAAAACATATGAAAGAAACAGAGAGATTAAATGTACAACAGTGGTACACGTTATTGGTTGAAGCATTTCTTCAAACAACTAACATGCAGATGTTGGCAGCCATGGACAGCGGCAGATATGGCTGCCACTGCGATGGTTGCTGCCCAAATTTTGATAATCGAAAGGGGAAGTGAGAGAGACAGAGATGAAGGGAGAGAGATCGAGAGAGTACCTACGATTTTCTCTTCTTTCTTCTATTTTCTTCGATTGTTGGAGAGAGATTGAAGAAGGAACAACACGTTGAAGAAAATGAGGGAAAGAGAGATTGATAGAGAGGGAGGAGAGGGAGATTGAGAGGGGGAGGGAGAGGAAGGGAGAGAGATCGAGAGACTATGAGGGAGAGAGATCGAGGACAGGAGAGGGAGAGACGAGACGGCTGAGATGGAGAGGGAGAGAGAGATAGTGAGAGGTAAAGAGAAACAGAGAGATAGGGCTTTTCATTTTAAGTCATCCGAGCATCCGGCAGTTGGTGATGGCCGCCGGTAAAAATGAGTCGGATATTCTCCACTTTCTTGTAGTGATCCCTGGATCATCTGCTTGCTTCAAGTAGGAAAATCCTGCTTTCCTGCATCGTGATTAGTCCACGTCATCGCTAACATTGTCAGCACTGCTGCACTAAATGTAGTGCCTGATGATGTATTCCAATTACATTTCAACAAGCAGGATTTTCCTGCTTGCTACCCGGATTCTATTAGTATATGATAACATAGACACTCAAATGGGATGGATCTGCCAGTTGGATTGAGATGTATCTTCTTTCTTGGACTTATCATCTCATCAGGTAAAGCCCGACTTAATCTTCCCTTTGATCGTTAAAAATAGTGGTAGAATATAAGATAATAAAATTTTAAGTAAGAAATGATACCCAGTGACGTATTCAGGAGTCATTTCACATTTGTTAGGCCTAAATCCAGACCAAAACCTTGTGTTTGGCCCCTGGAATTTGGGGGGCCTCAAAAAGGCCACTTTTCAATTCCTCTTTAAAAGCTGGGTTGCAAAATCACAGGATTCTCAATCCACTTCATTGGTCATATTTCAAATGGCTTTTTTATCTCTTTATAATCCACAGTCGCCAAACACAATTTCTGGGTTTCCACATATTGAAAATCCAGGTTGCCAAACACAACCGATAGAATGACAATCTCAAGGATTTCACTTCCTGTCTTCGTACTTCTATAAGTTAAAAAAATAATAATAATAAAATTAAAAATTAAAAATTAACACAAAATAAAATAAAATAAAACATTACAAATTCAAACTGCCAAACGACCATTTGGTGTTGGCAGTATGGCCATGAGGGCCTTGTATTGCGAGATTCTAACAGTCACTAGTAACAATTCAAAGTGATTAAGAGGCCTCTAATTGAATTATAGGAAAATCAAAGGAACGGTTACAAGGAAAATACTTCAAAAACTTACTTTAGAATCCGATTGCAAACAGCCACAACCACCAATCTCAGGACGCCAATTGCCTCCTCCCAGCACTGAATTCGTTGATGCTACAGAGGAATCAGAGTCCTCTGGTTTGGGCAAAACGTCAAACAGGTTGCAGGCGGTTTCTCGTGCAATGGTACGCCACAACCATTCTATCCATATATCTGTCGATCGCCCGTTCATAGATTTCGCAAAAATAAAAAGAAGAAAAGGGGAAAAAAATGCTTGACCTCCGATCTTCCTCAAATCGCATCTTAAGAACATTCTCCCCTCCCCTGCCATTCCATGTCACGTGCGCCCACGTGAAGCACTCGAGGAGAAGTAACAAAAGCCGTCCGTCTTTTCGGCCGTTGCTCGGGTTCTTCCGGATTTGTGCCGATCAGACGAGCGCGGGAAACGACTTCCCTGTAAGGTTGTAACCCATAGGAAAGCGGATTGCGTACTGTGGGAACTCTGTGGGGCCTACCATAGATGTACGTGTCCCATCCATGCCGTCCATCCGTTTTTCATATCATTTTAAGGTCATATTTTCCCAAAATCTAAGAATTTAGAAATTTCAAGTGGACCACACAAAATGAAACAGTGGAAATAATGATGTCCACCGGTGAAACTTTCAAAGTGCCAGTAGTGATGTTTATTTGTCATCCAACCTGTTCATAAGGCGACACAAACAATAGATGAAGGGAAACAACAAATATCAGGCGCTTGATCCAAAACTTTAGCGGCCCAGGAAGTTTTCAATGGTAGGTATTTAATTCACGCTCTTTCCTATGGTGTGGTCCACTTGAGATTTGAGTATGCTTTAACTTTAGGGCGTATCCCCTAAAATTATTTGGTAAAATGGATAGATGGCATGGATAAAATACATAAATCGATATCACAGTTTGCCCCCACGATACATTTAGGGTACTTGATCAGATTCGTAGGCGTTCCAACGAGAAAACACTTACGCTACTGGAACTCATGCCTTATCGAGCATCTTATCCCATTTTTAAATTGATTTATTCTGGAGCAAAGTTTGTTTCCAACCCTAAGCTTTGTTGGGCCACCGTCATGTTTGTGTTGTGTTCATCCTGTCAATACAAGTGACTGGCTCGTTTTAGGAGATGACCCCAAAAATACGAGGGAGATGCCAAACTCAAGTTGGCCACACCGCTGGAAACATTCACCATTGAAACCTTCTTGAGGCAAGCAGAACTTTTGGATCAGGCTGATATTTGTGTTTTCTGTATTGGATGACATATATGACCCAGAAGAAGGTTTCAAATGCGAGAATTTTCATCCCCACTGTTTCTCTTGATGTAGCGCACTTGATTTTTCAATCTTCCTCATTTTTAGGCCAATGTCCTAAAATGAGCTCCCGTAATGTCCTAAAACCCAGGTTGGCCCAACGGCCTTTCAGGCTTAGCTTGCGTTGGCCTGAGCTTGGGCTGGATATCAGGCCTGAAGGTTAGCTCTGGCTTAAAAACACAAGTCAGCTTATAAATTGGGTATGTGTTCAAAAGCCCATCAGCCCAATTAGGCCCGTCTCTTGCTCTCTGTTTGTTGCTCAGGGAGTTTTACTGAAACAATCCAAACCTTGAAAAGGAGGGGAAAAGTTCTCTCCAAATCATTGTTTTTCCAAAATCATGATATACTGATTGTTGCATTACTCTCTCTATTGCATTTGGAAAACCAAAAAGCCCCCCAATCCCATCTCTCTCTATGCAACGTTTGGAAAACCACGGAGCCCTAAAAACCTGGCTCATTTCTCATGTCCCCCCAACATTGGCAATCTGCAAGTGTATGAATTGTCTACGGCACTTTTTTTTTTTTTTTTTTTGGGTTAGCTTGTTAGTACACACCCATGTGAGTACACACACTCCATGTTAGCCACCCCTGCTAGGGATCGATACAAAGACCTCAAGTGTTGAAACGAGGTATCTCCACACCCAAGCACTTTGGAGTGTTCGGAGTGCATCGTCGCATAGAGGTGGGACCCACATGTGTGGATTAAGTAGTTTTTCGTCCATATGACCTTAATGGGGTATTTTTGGTCTTTTGGCTAAATAAAATGAGATAAAATGAGTTTTTGTGAAGAGAGATTCTAGCAATTCGAAGGGTGTTTTTCCTTTCTCCGAGAAAAAGAGAAGAAGGAGAAGAGAAAACTGTAATTTTATAAGAGAAGAAGATCAAGAATGTCTTGCCACCGAAAATTTTGTATCCAAGTACGACGTTGGTTTCATCAATTGTCTTTTCTAAGGATTTGTCCATGGTTTCTACAATCTCTAATTGGTGAAAATTTTATTTTTTTTAATTGTTACTTGTAATTTATATTTGGGTAATGTACCTTGGGTATTGTTGTGTCTTAATGATCGTACTTCTATTATTTCTATTATAGTAGATTTGTGCCGAACTTATTCCTGATTTTTTTCATTTACAGTCTTGATGTCTCTTACATCCTACATGTTTAATGATTTACTTATTTATATTAAAAGTAATTTTTATCATTTAAATCTTTTATATTATTGATTTCATTAATTTGCGCATGCAAAGAAAAGTGTGTGGTTTCCTAACAAAAATTTATTACATTCATCACCTAATAACCATCATGTTCACCATACATGCAAAGGATCAGCCTCATAAAACACAGTTCCACCGCAACATGTAGCATATAAAATTGCTCCCAAAACACCAAAGTTCATGCCTTATTAGGCTGATCTTTTTATCCTCATTTTATCATTTTGATTCACATGTAATCATCGGTTTAATGAAATAGACACACCATGTTTGCCCGACTTACAAATTTAAGGATCGCATCATCATTCGTGTGGCATGGTCCACACTCTCAAGGAGAAGGAAGCTGTCCATCTCTTCAGCCCCATACTCTATAAACTCTGTGAGACCCACCATGATGTGTATCTTATCTACACTATTCATCCGTTTTACCAGCTTATTTTAGGGCATGAGCCCAAAATTGAAGCATATCCAAAGCCCAAGTAGACCATACTAGAGGAAATAGAGGGGATAATGGCGTCCACCTTTGAGACCTTCCTAGAGCCCACAGTGATGTTTATTTGTTATCTAACCTGTTCAAAGTTCACCCAGATGAAAGGAAAAAAAAAACCAAGTATCATCTTGATTCAAAACTTACGTGGCCCGCAAGAAGTTTCCAACAGTAGGTGTTCAAGTCCCCCTATTTCCTGTGTTGTGGTCCACTTGAGCTTTGTATATACCTCAATTCTGGATTCATGCACTAAAATGAGCTTCTAAAATGGATGGAGGGCATGGATATATACAACAAATAAGTCACGATGGACCCCACAGAGTTTACTCAGCACACAACACGCATGCTGAGTAGCCTGACTTATGTGTACATGTGAAGGTATCGGTTCCAGATATTGGTTAGGCAGCATGTGTTTCTTTATGCACGTGCGACCCACCTGATCAGTAGATGGATTAGGAACATTCACCTTTGGGCTTAACGAACAGGCTCAAAAATGGACCATTGACACCCCTACAAGCTGTACATGTATAGCTAGATCAGGTACTTGATGCATGCTCACAATGATATGCAGAAGGGCCCACCAAAGTCTTTCATTTCACCTGTTGTGTAGGATTGGGCTGTCTTAGTTGCAACGTTGTCCAGAAATCAGGCCCAAATGCGCGGTGAGTTTAAGAGAAATGGACACTTGGAGAAGGAATTAAAAGGGACTATTGTCTATAAATAGGTGGCATATCTTCCAAATCTCCCATTCAGTGGCCACCACAAATCTAACTGTTTGGATCCATGCATTTCTTTAATGGCATGAAGACGATTTTCAATGGATGTTCTGGTGGGCTATTTTTTACTGCCCTTTGATAATTGACGGCCTATAAGTAGAGCCCATTTCAAATATATGTAGATAAGTAGATTGAATGCTTTGTGCCCCATCTCTGGCCAAATGTGGACAGTGCTGATATATAGGTGAGTGCAATCTAATGAGAACAGAACTAAAGTGGGCCTTCCAGGCCCACTTAATGTACAATTGTGGGTTTGTGTGTGTGAGAAAGAGAGAGATGGATAAAAATGCCTTTGGCTGGATCTCTGGTGGACAGCCAACATAATTTCGGATGCACACGCAAACCTTCGTGAGCACTAAGGCAAGCGGGCCCACTTGAGCATGAAGTTCAAGTGGGCCAATGAAGGGGTACTCTTTGAGCCCAATGGTTAGGGAAGCTTCCTTTTTTTTTCCTTCTTTTTACTTTTTGTTGGTTTGGAATCAAGCCGAATTCATGGTTGTTGATATTTGTTAAGGGCCTTGATACGTGGACAATAACTGTGCCACCTGATTAGTGTGGTTTGCGGACTCGACAAAACCATTGTATGTGGGGCCACCTAGAAATAGACAAGCACTTGTAACATTTAGCCCTTTATTCTCGTGGAGATTTGATCTCTGTGATACACTGACCTCTGTGAATCGGAGGATCCACCAAAGCCGCGTCCGTCAAATGCGGCCTGAGTGCAATGCTAGTCCTCTGCCGGTGCAACGAACTATGGGATGCAGTTTGAGTTGTGACGCTGCTACTTGCCGGTGTGCTGTGGGCCTCAACATGATTTATGTTGTTTATCCACACTATCCATCCATTTTTTTTTTTCAGATCATTTTAGGGCGTTACCCCAAAAATGAGACAGCTCTAAATCAAAGGATAGATCACACCACAGGAAAACGGTAGTGATTGAATGTCCAATATTAAAAACCTCCTAGGGTCCATTCTAATGTTGATTTGACATTTAATCGCTTGATTAGATCATACATTCTGGATGAAGGATAAAAATCCAAATATCAGCTTGATGCAAAGCTTTTATGGGCCGTAAGAAGTTTTTAATGGTGGCATTCAATCAACATTGTATCATGTGATGTGGTCCACTTGAGACTTGGATCTATCTCTTTTTTTTTTTTTTGGCTCGTATGGTAAAATGATCTGATAAAAAAGGATGGACAGAGTGGATGAAACACATATATCATGGTGGGGCCCACATAGCACCGACCACAAGCTATTGGCCAGTGGCAGGGTCACTAGCTAATCTGCATCCGGGCATTGTGCACAGGTGGAATGATGCCCTTAACTCACTCCGTCCAATTCGTTCAAACATTATTTTTGGTTTGTGATTTTTATTTTTTATTTTTTCAAAAATCGTGCTAAATTCTACTGCTGGAGAAGTACCGAGCAAAATGCCCAACATGAATAAAATCCAACCGTCCAAATTCAACGAGCAAATGCCTATCAGACTGAGGTTTGGATTTGATAGAAATGCACCATCTGAGGACAGATACATATTTTGGACGGTTTGGATTGTTTCAGATGCTTGCACACTTGGTTTGGGAACGGGTATCAATGGCTCCTTCTATTTCCTTTGAAATTTCGTCGGTCTAAAGTGATGGCATTCCTTTCTTTCTTATTTCTTTCCTCATTTAAAAGCAACGGCATTTCCTGCACATCAGGAACTGAATAATTTTCCCACGGTTGATTGCTCTTCATCCGTTAGGGTTCCATGATCCAAACCGTTGATCTTATGGATTCATCATAAACATCTCGAAAACTTTGTGGATTGGATGATTCTGATCCATGGATCAATGGCCTAGAAAATGGCCATTATGGAAGAATGACTAACTGTTCACATTCAACAAAAGATGGTCCAAAGGTCGAACGGTTAGGATCTTTCGATATGGAAGATTTCTGCAGCACACCTCGTCCCTACTGGAACTCACGGATAAATGGTCTGGATCACTGAATCCTACGCATTAGGCGCAACAAAGGGAAAACGAATTATGAGAGAAAGAACCCTATTCACATTCGTTCATGTGCTCAAACCAAACAAAAGTACCCTACACAACCATGTTGCTGATGTGTGCAAGATCTTGGCCCTTTATCTGGAAACCAAAAACTAAATACATTTTACCACTGCTAAGGTGAACTACATGCATCCAAAACCTTAGACATCAATAACGAATATCTAATGGTCAAGATCAATTTACACGTACTGTGCATTAGAGTTGCCAATAGAGAAAATGACCACTGTAGACAAAACCTTTTACCCGGCTGTTTCTATGAAATTATACAAACTTTAGTTACCAATCTAGACTATCACGTGCGGCAGCGACATTGAGGACGAAACTACCCCTCCTTTCACGGAAACGGATTGGGTACTCTCCCTGCCACCAGCCAATGGCGGATGGTCGGTGGTCTGTGGGCCCCACCATGATGTATGCTATTCATCCATGCCGTCCATATATTTTTCCATATCATTTTATGGTATACGACCAAAAATGAGGTATATGCAAATCTCAAGTGTACCACATTACAGGAAACAGTGTTGAATGAGTGTCGACCATTAAAAACTTTTTGGGGGCCCACTGTGATGTTTGTGAGAAATCCTCCCCGTCTAAGTTCATTCATAGGTCACAAAGACCTGGATGAAGAAGAAAAACAAATTTCATAATGATCCAAACCTTCTATAACCCCTAAAAGGGTTTCAATGGTAGACGTTCAATTCCCCATTGCCTTTTACAGTGTGGTCTACTTAATAGTTAGATCTATCTTATTTTTAGTCTCAAGCCTGAATATGAGCTCGCCAAATAGATGGATGGTTTGGATATAAAACATACCTCATAATAGGACCCACAAAAAGCGGTGGGATTACAACAGCAAAAAAAAAAAAAAAACCAACGACATATCGACAGCCAGTGGATAAATCGAAAAGGTGCTTTACCTTTAGCTACGGATTATAACCGTAGCCATGACTGTAGGTTGTGCAAGTCTATGAAATTTATTATTATTTTTTATTTATTTTTTATTTTTTACATGGAGAAATTTATTCTACCTACAATTTTCTTTAATACATATTTATATAAATAGGTATATATAAGCATATAAAATTTTTTTCCCTCTTTTTTTTCATTTATTTCTTTAATCATTTAACAAGAATATCTTCTAAACCAAAATTAGTTCTTGACGTACTACTAGTATGATTTTGGGATAAGAGAAACTACTTTAGCCAATCAACTTAGTTATTTTTCAAGATTCCATCAGTCGATGGTTGAAAATACATTTCATTCACTTTCTTTGTCAATTTCATTCACTTCGCGGTCAAAGTAGAAATTGAAGCGGGACAAATATGAAATGAGTAGGCAAATTGAAAATTGAGTGAAGCAAGGTAGGAATTGAGCGAGGAACCTAGAAATTGAGAGAGGGAGGTAGGAGTTCGGTGAGGAATCTAGAAATTGAGCGAGGTAAGCTTAGGGCCGAGCGAGGCGGTACGTAGAAATCGAGCGAGGAACCACGATTTGGCCAGGCAACCCAGGAATTGAGCGAGAGGGAAGCTAGAAATGAGCGAGGCAACGCAGTTGAATTCTGAGCGAGGCAAGTTAGAAATTGAGCGAGGCAACGTAGGAATTGAGCGAGGAAGCAGAAATTGAGCGAGGCAACGTAGGAATTGAGCGAGGAAGTTAGAAATTGAGCGAGGAAGCTACAAATCGAAATGGCGAGGCAATGTAGAATTGAGCGAGGAAGCTGTTAAAATTGAGCGAGGGAAGCTAGAAATTGAAAGAGGAACCCAGGAATTGAGCGAGGCAATGTAGGAATTGAGCGAGGAAGCAGAAATCGAGCGAGGAAGGGAAATCAAGCGAGGCAGGCAACGAGAATTGAGCAAGGAAGTAGAAATTGAGGCGAGGCAACGTAGGGATTCAAAAAGTAACCTAGAATTGAGCGAAGGAAGTTAGAAATTGAGCGAGGAAGTTAGAATTTGAGCGAGGAACCTAGAAATTCAATGAGACAACTAGGATTTGAGCGAGGAAGCTACAAATTGTGCGAGGGAATCTAGAAATGAAGGAGGCAACCCAGATTTGAAACGAGGCAACATAGGAATTGAATGAGGGAACCTAGGAAATGAGCGAGGCAACGTAGAGAAATTCACGAAGAATCTAAAATTAAGGAGGAAGCTAGAAATTCCCGAGGTGGAACCTGAGGGTGAGACAACCTAGGAATTGAGCGAGGAAGCTAGAAATTGAGCGTTTGGAACCTAAAAATTGAGTGAGCAAGGTAAAAATGTCCAGTCAATGAGGAAACCAAGAATATTGAAAGTTTGAACCCGAGGCAACCTAGGAATTGAATTGAGGAAGTTAGAAATTTAGCTTGAAAATTTGTGAGGGAACTTAGAAAGAAAGAGTCAACATCCATAGGCAACATAGGATTTGATGGAGAACTACAGGTTTGCGAGGGAAATTAGAAATGAGCGAGGCAACCCAGATTTGATCGAGGAACGTAGGAATTGAAGGGAACCTATTTGCCTCGCTCAATTTTTCTTCCTCGCTCATTTCTACGTTGCCTCGAAGCTCAATTACAAGCTTCCCTCGCTCAAGCTTCCTGGCTCAAACATTCTCTGCGTTGTATGTAAATTTTCTGGCACTTTCTCGCTCAATTTCTACTCTTCAGCCCCGAACTCGATTCTACGTTGCTCATGGGGCTCGATTTGGCTTCCTCGCTCGATTTCTACGAATTGCCTCGCTCAATTTCTGGCTTCCCTCGCTCAATTTCTGCTTCCAGGGTCAATTTCTCGTTAACCAATTTCTGGACTTCTCGCTCAATTTCTGAGACAAGCTTCCTGCTCAATTCCTACGTTGCTAGGACTCGCTCAACTAAACTTGCTTCAATTCAAATTGTCTCGCTCAATTTCTAATGGCCCTTCCTAGCTCGCCAATTCCTTATTGCCTCACTCGATTTTTAGCTTCTCATCGATTCCTACGTTGGTCTCGCTCAATTTCTGAGCTTCCTCGCTCGATTCCTACGTTGCCTATGCTCAATTTAGCTACACTTCGCTCGGAACGTTCCTCGCTCAATTCTAGTTTTCCTCGCTCAATTTCTACGTTACCTCGCTCAATTTCTAATTCCTCCTCACTCAATTAGGCTTCCTCGCTCAATTTCTAGCTTCTCTCGCTCAATTCCTAGGTTGCCTAGCTCAAATCGTAGGTTCACTGCTCAATTTCTCTGGTTCCCTCACTCATTTTCTACGTTGCCTCGCTCAATTTCTAGGTTGCCTTGCTCGATTATTAGGTTGCCCTGCTCAATTTCTAGTTTGACCGCGAAGTGAATTAAATGTATTTTCGACCATCGACCTAATGAAATCTTGGAAAATAACTAGGTTGGTTGGCTAAAGTATGGTACGTCAAGTAACTAATTTTAGTTTAGAAGATATTTTTGTTAAATGAATAACGAAAGAAATGAAAAAAAAAATAATTTATATGCATATTGAGCGATGGACTCGCAAGCTTCCAAGAAATTTCAGAAGTCATGCAGATTGAGTAATGAAAGATAAGCTTCATTATCTCAGTCTTTCACACCTAAATGTAAAATCATGTTGAAGCTATAAATAAACCAATGGCTTATCACAGTAGATATAGTGTCCCATCATGGGACTAAATCTTTCGTAAGGATATCTTAGGATCACTTTGGAAGGATTGGCGTTTTGGATAGAAAAATCACCGTCTTAAACGGAATGAGGAAATCTCCATTCGTAGTTGTGCCCTCTGTAGTTGGAAATGGAAATAATCAACCATGGTCCATAATGATGCAAAGAAGCACACTGGGGTTCAATTTGCTTAACTTCATGGTCATTTCCATGCATTTCACGGTCAATTTCGACGATTCCGTTTAGATTCACGGTCATTTCGATGCACTTCACGGTCAATTCCCTTCACTTTATGGTCATTTCCATGCATTTGACGGTCAATCCCGACGATTTCGTTTCCAAGTTTTATCGGATTAGTATTTGTATGGCTCAACCTCAAGACCAAACCCGATATATCTTGCCCAAGCCTAACCTAATGTCGGGTGGGTCACAGGTTGGTCGGGTTGAACCCGCCGGACTTTCAGCCCATATACGTCAAGTAACTGATTTTGGTTTAGAAGATATTCTTGTTATATAAATAAAAAAAGAAATGAAAAAATGAGAGAATTTTTTTTATATGCTTATATATACATATTTATATAAATGTGTTAGAAAAAAATGTAGGTAGAATAAAATTCTAAATGTAAAAAATAATAATAATAATAAATAAATAAATAAGTAAATTTTTTTTTTTTAAAGAAATAACACAGGATGTGGCTATAGCTACGGTTATAATCCGTAGCCATAGCCTTTTGTTTGAATCGGGGATCAATCGCAGATTCCGCGATCCATCTCCAAATCGTACAGCGAGTTGCGGTGGAATCTCGGAATTCGCGATTCATCCCGGATTTTGTTTTTTTTTTTTTTTGAAATTTTCATTGTTTCTGTGGGCCCCACCATGAGGTCTGTGTTATATCCAAACTGTCCATCTATTTGGCGAGCTCATATTAAGGCTTGAGACGAAAAATAAGACAGATCTAACTATCAAGTGGACCACACTGTGTAAGGCAGTGGGGAATTGAACGTCTACCATTGAAATCCTTTTAGGGTTACAGAAGTTTTGGATCATTATGAAATTTGTTTTTCTTGTTCATATAGGCCGTTGTGACCTTATGAATAGATTGGATGGAAAATAAATGTTATGGTGGGCCCTATAAAATTTTTAACGGTGAAAATCAATTTCCCTACTGCTCTGTGGTGTGGTCCAGTTGATCTTTGGATATAAATTTTTTTTTTGGATAATGCTCCGAAATGATATCGAAATATGGATGAACGTTGTGGATATAATAAATATATAGTTGTGGGGCCATGTAACTTTGATCTCTTTTAAGCCGTTCGTACAACTCTCAGTTGGAGTAGCGTCAGCGCTCGTCTTCGCAGTGAAAAGGAGGGGTAGTTTCGTCCTCAATGTCGCTGTCCGCACGTGCTAGTCTAGATTGGTAACTAAAGTTTGTATTCTTTCATAGAAACCGCTGGGTAAAAGGTTTTGTCTACAGTGGTCATTTTCTCTTGCCAATAGGCCCAACTCCGCTAAGCTGAAGCACGTGGGTTCCAGCGAAAGAGCTAAGTGTCTTATTGCTAGCCCAGCCAAAAACATGATTTTATAAATCAGGCTACGGTCCACAAATGCTCAATGGGTCAGGCTGGCCTAGGCCTTGAGTCTGCAAACACAAATACGAGCCAAGTAGTCGGTGGCCTAAGCTCTGGTACACAAGATCAACTCAAGCGCATCTAGGATAAGTCCAAACTAGGTTGGCAGGTTGGGTCAGGTTGAGAGTCAAACTTAAGCCTAACCTGAACTTAAGAGGACCTAAACCCCAACTGAACTAAACAATAATTCCTGCATAAGGTGCTCAACCGGACTTAACCCAAACCGAACTTGCTTAATGCAAACCCAACCCGAAGACCTGGACAACCAGACCCAACCCAAACTGAACTCGGGTTGGATCAATTGGTTATGGGCTGTAAGAAGTTTTTAATGGTGGTATTCAAAATTGATTAAGCCAAACCTTTCATCATCAAAGTATCATTCCATCTGTTTGATATCCGAGCCGTCTTGCAATTTGTTTCAACGTGAGCATCTATTCTTCTGAAAACCGAGATAGTCATCATCAGGACCGTATGTGCAAGTTCAGTATAGACCATTAGTGATGGCCCTTTCAAATTATCGATTCCCAGCCCAACCTAACAACAAACCCAAATCTCGTACCTGTATACCATATTCCGGTGTGTGTTGAATGTTGGCCATTTCTCCAAGTATACAGCGCAAATTGAGAGGGTAAATCTAGGCAGTTGATTAAGTGCAGCTCTAGGCTCAATCTTAATGTATGTATTATATATCTACACTGTCCATCCATTTTTCCGTATCACCGTATCAATTTAGGGCATGAGCCCCAAAATAAAGTAGATCCAAATCTAACGTGGATCATATTATAGGAAACAATAGTGATTGAATGCCACACCATTAAAAACTTTTTAGGCCCCACAGTAATTTTTTCTGTTATTTTTATTAGCCATCCAACCTGTTGATAATGTTACAAAAGTTTGGATGAAGGGAAAAAAATATAAGCTCAATTCAAAACTTTTGTGGCCCACAAGAAGTTTTTAATGGTCAATCACTACTATTTCTAATGGTATGATCTGCATGAGATTTGGAACTGTTTTATTTTTCTCCACTCATGCCCTAAAATGATTAGTTAAAACTGATGAACGGTGTGTAAATAGAATAAATACATATAGGTGGGCCCCACTATAACCACCGCACCATCTTCAGTGAGGCTTGGGCAGTCCCTAATACGCTCCTGGAGGGGTTATGATCACACATTAAGGGAAAAAAAAAAAAACCCAAAAACTCTGCTCAATGTCCAGTCAAGTCAGGTTGACCTGAAGATAGCTCCGGTCAATATATATTAAAGACTACTTGAAAGTAATAGTAGATATTTAAAACGGCGTACGCAACTAAAATGGCTAAATAGATAGCAAAAACAGGGTTATAGCCTATAGGTCTTTGTTTCTCCCCAAGATGACTCAGCACAGTTTCTGAGCCAAGTCATCAAGTTTCAAAACTGTGGTAATTACCCAACGGAGTTACTCTTATGAAACGATGAACTTGGAATAATAAGGAACTTTTAATAGGGATGACTTCGAATGGTACAAACACTAACCATTGCAAGGCACCAGCTTAACAATCACAATTCCAGGGCTGTCGATGAATTGTGCCTGGGTCAAGCAAATTCAAAATTTTGAATAGGCCCGACGGATCAGTAAAAATTTCAGAATTGGCCTGTGGACAGCCCTACGCATGCATACCATATGGTCCTTTTGTAAGGACAGGGACTGATGTTTTGATCCCCCATATGACGCTGCGAAGGGTGCAAGGAGGAAGGTCACTGTCAACTTCAAGTTTTCCTAACCTTGAATCCACAAGATACAAAGAAAATTTCAGAAATTTATTAATAAATAATGCTCGGATTTTCCAATTAAATTACTTACAAAGATAAAATAAAATCCTAATTACAAGTCATAATTCGAATAAATTAGAATTTAGTTGAAATAGTAAATTTTCCTAAAAATAAAAAGTCTTAATTTAATAATATTGGATGATTCCTAGCATAATTCGAATCAATTTCTAAGAAGACAGCATATGATAAAACTCTAAAATAAAGGAAATATGTCCAATTTTTTTTTTTATTTTATTTTATTATTATTATTATTATTATTTTTAAATAGCAAGTTTTTCTTGAACTGCAACTTTAAACTGGAAGGAAGTGTTTTCATTCAAAATGAATTGATATGACCCGCTTATGCAGGTCTGTTCACCTTGGATGGTTTGTTACAGTAAAAATTCACAAGTCATGCATCCCGTGATGATACATGGATCAAAAGTTATGAGTGAGGTTCACAGTTCAAACAACCATTTCTCCCTATGTAGAATGAATTTCTTCGATCCTCGAATGTGCCCGGAGACCTGTTACGTCATACCCTACATAGGACTGAGCCTAGATATGATGGATTACGTTTGCTTCTGTTCGAACTTCTTTCTTTCCAATTGTGTTAAGAATAAGTCTGCACCCACTCTACATTACCATAACCCTGACTTACAGCCTTAATTCAAATAAATGTGTTACTATTTACAAACCCAAGGAGGACAGCAAACTTTGCAACGAACCATCTTATGCATTGTCCCAAAAAGAACGAACCATCTTATGCATTGTCACAAAAAAAACCGGTAGGACTACTCATCAGGTGGCCAACATGTATACAATGAACATAGATAGTTGACCATTTGTTTCCATTGTTTCCTTTGGCTATCCATTTTAGTCCTCGATTTCTCACCCACCGAAGTAGTGGACTGACCTGATTTTATTTATTTATTTTTTGGCACGTTCATTAAACCACATTGGCTGGAATGATCCATTTGCCGCTTTCAGGACCTGTCTTTCAGCATACTGGCACACCCTTAGACATGATACGATTGGCTTTTGTTCAGACGGTTGTTCTTTTTTTGTTCTCCTATGGAGCAGTATGGATGATTGCAGAGATGAGCTGATATGGAGTGATGTGCTGCTCCGTTCTCTGTCTGTGATGTGAATGGGCTGCTCTTTGTAGGAATGTCTAATCTGATAATCTGCTGTATGCGGAGAGACTTCGTGAAAGACTACGCAAATAGGGTCTTCTGTAAGTATGGCTATGCTATACTAATTAGAAAAAAAAAAAAAAAGGAATTTCCAAACAATGTATGTTTTACCAAGGAATGCACCAAATTATTGTGTTGGCTGTCTGTAGTTTGATTGGCACATCACAGGCATGGTAAAATGTCTTCCTTCTTATTAATTGAGGAAGAAGTCCTATGTGCATACTAGTCCAGAGGATTGACCCTCCCCTGCTTGGTCTACTGGGTAGGCTGGTTGTTTGCTTTTTCTTTTTTTCTTTCTTCTTTTTTTTTTTTTTTTTTTTTTTTTTTTAAATAAAATTTAATTTAGGTTTTTTTGGGTTTTGATTAGGCAGGCTGGAAGAACCGTACTTTTCCTTTTTTGGTCTAATTTTGGCTGTGTGGAAAGAAGAAAGGGTTGTGTCATCCGATGGCTAAGGTCCACTTCTTTTTGTGGTGCCAACCTGAATGGTGGTGTGTTCTCACCTTTCTTAAAATATATATATATATATATATATATATATATATATATATATATATATATATATATATATATATATATATATATATATATATATAACCATTCTGATTTTGGGGGCGATGATCTATCTGCAGTGGATCCTACAATTCACCTTGTTTAACTTGAGTTACATATATGCCTTATCTCCAGCCACTGGGTTCATGCTTATGCCTGTCATACTCTGCTAGGGTATCAAATAACTCCACTGATGCAAATATTCATTGATGTACTTTCAATTGAATTATGTTTTGGTGGGCATTGTCCAGTTAAATTCTGAGGATGCCTTTTGCATGACAGGCTATCAGCTCGAATGATGTCCAAACCATTCTCCTTTCTTAACTTGTGCACAATTGCTTCAAAGAGACTGCAGAGACATTTATTGCCTGCAGCAGATGAAGCAACGGGCTAATTATGCTATGGACATGGACAAAAGAAAACATGAGCGTTATTTTTTCAAACTTAAGACAGAAGCTCATACAGGTGTCTGACAGAGCATGTGATGGACACAAAAATCCTGGAGCACTGTGTGGATATGCAAAATCATTTTTATTACATAAAGAATACCTGAATTGAATAACAAGATATCGGGTTTTCCAGATTGACTGTATGGCATGTGTCCGACACTGGATACATTACATCAAGAGCTTCACTAAGCCCATGCGAGTGTACTAGGCAGCCCATCTAGATGGCTCTACATGTGCCAACATGGCAAATTGGTATGAGAATTAAGCAGTCCTCCATCAGGTGTTTCCCACAAGATAATGTCCTCCCCAAAATAAGGCCAGTCCATTTATTAGGTTGTCCATCAGTTGATCTGGCAAATGCAGGGACAACAAAACTTGACCAAATTGTTTAATTCATAATACTGATGTGTTAACTGGCCAGTTGGTTACTTCTAAATAGAAGGTTGAAATCCAAACAGTCAACTTTCCAAATTTGGCAAACAAATGTATATCAATACAAGGATGTCGACTCTCCTTTTAAGTTCGTATTCAACATTGTCATGGTGGTGTTTTTTTTTTTTTTTTTTTTTTTTGGGGGGGGGGGGGGGGGGGGGGATTTTGTCTCAGTTTTTGTGCTGTTGGGTGGGCTGATTTTGTCTCAGTTTTTTGTGCTGTATAGTGGTAGGGGGGGGGAGCCTGTGGGTGGGCTGATTTTGTCTCAGTTTTTTGTGCTGTATAGTGGTTCAAAATGATTATATATATATATATATATATAGTGGTTCAATGAGCTCGAGCCTATTAGGGTTGTCCATGAGGTTGAGCTGTGTGGGCCCTACCGTGATGCCTTTCGAAAATCAACACCGTCAACCAGATGCACCATTCCATCGTAGGCCTGGACGGCCCAAAATCAGCCATATACGGAACTCAGGTGGGCCATACCATCTAAAATCATAAGTATACATGCCAAATACATATAAAAGCACTTTCTGGGGCCCACCTAAGTTTTGGATGCACCTGAAACTTGGTCTGAACCATAATTCAAGTGGGACACACATAATGGATGGTCTGGATTTGCAAAAAACATCTCGGTGGGCCCTCAAAATGGTTATGAATGTTTTAATGGTGCACGGCCCCTCTGCACTTCTGTATTTGGCGTGGCCCACAAAAGTCATGGATTGACTTGATTTTGGACTGTCCAGGCCCACGATGGAATGGTACATCTGGTGGACAGTGTTGATTTTCGAAAGGCATCACGGTGGGGCCCACACAGCTCGACCTCAGTACGACTGTAACACGCTCGAGCTCATTGTACCTTTTCCTATATATATATATATATATATATATATATATATATATATATATATATATATATATATATATATATATATATATATATATATATATATTTGGTTGAATAAAAAAAGAGGTGAGGCTCATCTGAAAATCAGGGTGGGAGATGTTCTTCCAGTGGTCGGGTATCATCTGAAGGTTAGGCTGCAAGTTTCAGTTGTGTTCCAACAGTGTCAGGCAACTAGTTGTTGCCACTTTCAGAACCTGTCTTCAGCAAACTGGTACGCCCATAGCTATGATGGTTGATGGCAGAGGTCCTATGTGCATGCTAGTTCATAGGATTGATTCTCCCCTGTGCTTGGTCTATTGGGTTGGCTTCTTCTTATTTTTCCCTGCTTACGGAGGCTGGATTGGCAATTTTTGAGAGAGCTTTTCTTTCTTTTGAATATTCTACCTCCTAATGAGGTGTTTACTTTTCCATAAGTTTGTACTTTTCCTATTTTGGTCTGGTTTTGGCCATGTGGTCCATCCCTGTCAGACCTAGTGCATGGCCGTATAAAGGTAAGGTACTTTTTTTGGCGTCCACCTGAATGCATTGTACAGATTTTTTAACGTTACAGGTGGTGTGCTCTCACTTTTCTTAACAAAAAAAAAAAAGAAAACAAAAATAATTAAACCAATCTACTCACATGGTTTAATTTGAGTTACATATATGCCTAAGAGCAAACTGCCTCTAATGTCGCTGGGGAAATTCTTCATGTTCCACACAAATCTATATCCTTCCACACCACTTCCCATCTTTGCTAAGACATCTGCAGTGCGATGAGGTGTGAGACCAATAGCAATGGACCGATCGACCAAATCGAGAATCTAGGTAATAATCTGTCCATTGTTCATGTCTCAATCAGCGAATTTGTCGGCATCTGTGGAAGTGAGGATAGGAATAGATCCATCAATGAGTCCCCACAAACCACGATCCTTCAGGAAGTTCTGAAAATGCATGGATGGCCCATAGAGAATAGTTGGTACCATCAAAACTACAACGTGGGCCTCTGTACGTGATGAGTCTTTGTCCATTGATCTAAAGTAATGTAAAGCACGCAAAAAGTTGCAACAGAAGAAGGTGACATGCTCCAGCAAATCGTTTGGGCCCTTTCTGTGGCCGGGATGTCAGGTATATCCTCATCTTTTATATGGTTATTCGATTCGGATGCTTCCAATCATATGACTGGTGTGGTATCCCATCTTCGTTATATTCGTCCCTACACCGGAAATTAGGTTATTTCTATTGCGGATGGCACTAGACTACCTATTCAGTCTGTTGGATCATTGACTTTCGCTCATTCTGCTCATCGACAGTTCACCTCATAATATGTTTTATGTCCCTAACCTTTCCTCCAATTTAATTTCAGCTGGTCAACTCACAGCTAATAACTGCTTAGTCATATTTCTTCCCAACTGTTATTTTGTGCAGAATATGGCAACGGGGAAGGTACTTGGGATGGGTAAGTGGTATGGTCGTCTGTACGTGCTGGACTTTGATCCATCTGTCACTTTGACTTGTCGTTTCTTTTCTCCATCTTCATCAGATATTTGTTCGGCAAATAAATTGTGAAAACTGTGGAACTTTCGCATGTGTCATCCACATTCCGATCGGTTGATTTAGTTATTTTCTTCTGGCATGTTAGGAAACGTTTCTCTTAATAAAAAAAGATTTGGATTATTATTGTTCATCTTGTTGTCTTTCAAAAAGTAAGTGTATTCATTTTCCTCTAAGTATTACAAAATCATTTTCTATGTTTGAATTAGTGCATACAGATGTCTGGGGTCCTTCACCTATTATATCTCTCTCTGGGTTACGTTATTATATTTTATTCATTGATGATTTCACACGTTACACCTGAATTTACTTTCTACACTCGAAGTCACAGGTTTTTGAAAAATTCAAGATATTTCACTCCATGGTGGAGACTCAATTTTGGGTTCTAGTACAAACTCTCTGCTCTGACTCGGGGGGGGGGGGGATATTTCTCAACCGATTTTCGTACATTTCTTCAGAGTCATGGGATTATTCATCTGACCACCTGTTCTGATACTCCACAACAAAATGGAGTGTCTGAATGAAAAAATCGTCATATTATTGAAACTTCTAACACTCTGATGACAGCTATGAGTGTTCCTCGTTCTTTTTTGGCAGAAGCAAGTTACATTCAGTCTACTTGATTAACCAGATGCCAACCAACGTTCTGAACAGTAAATCTTCATACTTTGTTCTCAACGGCTTACCTCCTACATATTCCACATTTCGTGTTTTTGGTTGTGTCTGTTATGTTCACCTAGCTTCACGTGAGCATAACAAACTATCTCCAAAATCAATCAAATGTATGTACTTGGGATTTGAAGAAACTTAGAAGGGTTTTCGATGTTATGATCCGATTTCACGTTATGTTCAGCTTTCACGACATGTTGTTTTTCTTGAATATATTGCCTTTCATTCATCTCTTCCTCCTCCGCACGCCCCAAAATCTCCCGGTCTAACCACCTTTCCTGATATTCCTTTTACCTCAAGTACTCTCCCTTGTCCGTTGCAGGTTTACTCGCGTCGACCACGTACAGCTTCACCACCTATAACTCAACCCAAATATACTGTACCTGTTGCAGATCCTGAACCTACCTCGATAAGTCGTTCCGATCATGTACATCGAGTACCTGATCGCTTGATATACTCTATGTTTGCCATGAATGCTACTCTGGATATTGTTTTATTCCTACTTCATACTCTCAGGCAGCCACTCATGATTGTTGGAAGAAAGTTATGGCAGAAGAACTTGCGACATTGGATGATAATCATACGTGGGACATTGTCACTCGACTCGCTGACCAACGGCTAATTGGTAGCAAATGGATTTATTCTGTCAAGTTCAAGTTTGATGGATCATTGGATCGATACAAGGCTCAACTTGTCGCTCAGGGATACAAACAAGAATACGGAATTGATTACGTTGAGACATTCGCTCCCATGGCTAAGATGAAAACTGTTCGTACTCTTCTGGCAATTTCTTCTGTCCACTCTTGGCTACTTGCTCAAATAAATATGAAAAATGCTTTTCTTCATCGAGACTTCCAAGAAACAGTATATTTGAAACCTCCTCCTGGCTCCTTAATCCTTGACAATAAAGTATGTTGCTTAAAGAAAGTCGTGTATGGACTCAAACAGGCACCTCGGGCATTGTTCCAACGCTTTCACGATGTTGTTACGGGTGCTGGCTTTACTCAAAGTGGTCATAACCCATCCTTATTTTTGCGCACCACTGCTTGCGGAATTGTCATTGTTCTTGTCTATGTTGATGACCTACTTCTGACTGGTAGCGATGCTACTGGCATCTTGGCTTTAAAGAAAGTTTTGTAATCCTCCTTCAAGATGAAGGACCTCGGTCATCTCACATACTTTCTTGGGCTTGAAATTTCACATTCTAAACGTGGGATCTTGGTCATCCAGCGTAAATATACTAAGGATCTTCTTGCCTTGACATCATTGACGGATCAAAAGATAGTTCAGACTCCCTTAGAACTTAACGTTTAATATGGCCGTGATGATGGTGATCTACTCGCACAGCCCGACTTATACCGTCGTTTGGTTGAGAGTCTGGTTTACTTAACTATGACTCGTCCTGGTATTGCCTACGCTGTCCAAGTCGTCAGTCAGTTTGTTTCTGCTCCTCGGACTCTTCATATGACTGTGGTGTTGTGCATCCTACGGTACTTACGTGGAACTCTAGATCGATCACTATTCTTCTCATCCACGGTGACTCTAGACCTTCGTGCTTATTCGAATGCTGATTGGGTCGGTTGTGCTCTTACACGATGATCTACCACTATCTACTGTGTTTTTCTTGGCACTTATCTCATCTCTTGGAAGTGTAAGAAGCAGGCCACTGTTTCCAAATCAAGCACATAAGCCGAGTATCGGACGATGTCTGCTGCGTATAGCGAGCTTATCTGATTACGTGGACTTCTTTCCGACTTAGGCGTTCCTCTGCAGAATCCTACTCCACTCTATGTTGATAATCTAAGTGCCATTCAGATTGCCTCTAACCCGATTTTTCATGAACGGACGAAGCATATTGAAGTTGACTGTCACTTTATCTACGAGAAATTTCAGTCTGGGCTCAAATCTCTTCCACATGTTGCATCCCATGATCAGATTACCGACATTCTCACCAAGTCCCTCACTTCTGCACGTCACTCATTTCTAGTTGGCAAACTATTACTTGTCGATGACCAGCATTAGTTTGAGGGAGAATGTTAGACAGGCTCATATACCTTGTATACCTAATATACCTTGTGTAGTTAGTTTCCATAGGTAGAAGATTCTAATTTTATTATTTTCCTTGTATAGATGACTGTAATATCTCTATATTCAACCCCTTTGGGTTGTCTCAAATACAGAAAAGCTTCAGCTCCTCTCGGTTTTCATATCCAACATTGGTCCTTTGCTCATTGGCCTGACTTGGACATGTCACTTGACTGGCTTTTTCTGGCTTTCCCTGCAACATCCTTGATCCGCTGCCATTTAGGGCTAGAATGATGAATGACTCTTGCCTGCAATGCTCACACTAAGTGATTTAGGTATACAATTAGATTGGTGCTCTAGCAACTGGATATGCACTGCAGTGTTCGAACTCCTCGCAAATTTTCAACCTCATAGCCCAGAGCTTCAGATTGGGCCAGGACCTACTGTTGAAAAACAAGAATTTGCATTTTGATCTCTCAAGCCTTCATTTTGTTGAGCTTGTCTGCTCTAGAAAATGGTGAGGGAATCATCAGAGTACCCTTTACGAATTATAAGTGAGGGAATCATCAGAGTACCCTTTACGAATTATACTCTTGCCCTTCAATGGAAAGCTATATTCACCTTAACTTTCATGGCATCACAAAAGCTCTGGAGTCTGCTGAGGCCAAGTTAACACCATTTGGTAATGTGGACAAATATGTGGAGAAACTGGAAATACGTCTTATACTAATTTTCTCTCTTCTAAGTTTCTAGCTATATTCTTTTATTTAAAAAAAAAAAAAAAAGAAGCTATATTCTTTTATTTACCACAAACCAACCTACGGGTTTGTTCAATATGTGGGAATTGATTTCTACATCCCACTCTTATTTATTGTAGCATCCTTTCCTTGACTTTGGATTGCTAAATGACAGACATATATTGGACCTATATTACACAAATTGAAAATCTGAGAACCTATGCATATTTGTGTGCTAAGGATCATATAATTCATTTTAATACTGAATGTTTGTTTGATCTGTATAGCTTAGATAACAGCATTCAGGATACTTGGTCACATGCAGTAATTTAAAGATTGATAGTGTTGGCTGATACTATCTATTTCGCTGGTTGGCAACACAAGATATGAGGGAATTCTATGAAGTCAAGAGTCTTATTGTAGAATGGGCCCAAGTTCATGAGGCAATTCAGGGGATTTTTTTTCTTTGATGTTTTGGGATGATTGATGGTCTCCCGGTTGTATCCTTTTCACCTTCACCCTTTAAAATGCAATTAGTGTGGAGGAATCATATGTGATTGTACGGTGATCTACAGATTGTTCACACTCTTCATTTTGGTTTTTGAATGTATTACTGGTATTATAGGATATTTGAATGATATTATTTCATTTTGGATAAATAATTGTATCACTTCTGTTAGACAATGTATAATCTAGGCATCTGTGCAATGGAGACTTATTGTGCATACTTGTTTTTTTTTTTTTTTGTAGTGTTTTCAGGAATCATATTTCTTTTAACATCACTCGTTGAAAAGTTCCATCACTTACCCAATTTTCCCTTGGACAACGACACATTCCCCTAATACATTCTATATTTCCTATGCAATGCCTTTATGTTTTTGTGTTCAAAGGGTGTCATACAGGCATTGATACCAGTAGTTGAAAACACTGGTCATGTATTTTCAATTAATGCTTATGTCCAGTTAGTGCTTTTATTTATCTATTTATCATCTGGTTTTCCGTTGTGCATGCATGTCACAAATAGGATTATGTCTTTCATATCAAACAAGAAATAAATATCTTGAGAAAGGATGTAGAGCTATCAAGATTATCTGAGTTAAGCCATGAAGCATTTAATATCCTTAAATGTGGTAGACTTGTACAAGGTACGAACCTTTCATCTATTTGGCCCTGTTGTGGATGGAGCCAAAAATCACATTAATTGGTGATCTTGGCTGATGATAGATTCTTGAGGACTACAATTGGTCTGTTGGTTGTTCATTTGGAGTGGGTCATTGGCGACACTGCTTGCTCAGGGAAATGTGGGTGGTGCTGCCCCCTAAGGGCCTTACCCTTCTATTTTCTAGGGCTCTGCCCTTCTTTGGTTTTGCACATCTCTGTTTACGTTTCATTTCCCAGTGGAATCCCAGGATGTTATGTTTTTTTGGAATCAGAGTCGCTAGAGAATGTGGTTTTTATGCGGATTTTGCTGGAGTTCTCCTCTCAGGGCCTGTGTTGGAGGCGAGATGGTTTCTGTTTTTGACTAGTGGCGCTGTCTATTTGATGTGGTGTGATTGCAGGTTGTGGCTGAATAGCAGATGGATTGGCGCAGGTCTAGGCTGTTGCTGAGAATTGTTGTGGGTGTTGCTTGAGCCCTTTTGCCGCTGCCTCGCCTCCATAGTTTTGGGCAGTTTTGGGTAGTGGTTGGTGTGGTTTAGTTTGTTGTGTTGTCTTTTCTGGTCCTTGGCCAGATTTCTCTTGTTATTTTGTGTCTTTTTTGTGGATATATATGATAAGTGGGGGTGTTTGTTTTTGTGGTGCCTACCCCAAAATCAGCCAGCTCCCACCTTTCTATTTACAAAAAAAAAAAAAAACTACAAATGGGTAGTTGGCAAAAAGTCCAAGAAATGGTTGACTTTCATTGATAAAATGCCTTATTGATGGCTATGATCATATGCTGGTTTTATTTTTATTGTAAGGTATGTATAGTCTGTCCAAGATATGGTATATGATAGATGAATAGTTCAGATCTTGTGTATGTGTGTGCCCCCATGCCTTGAATTTAAGTGCTTGATAACTAACACTTAGATACTAGCATTTAGCAATGAATAATTTCTCAAACATCTATTGTCACGCCTCAAACTCGAAAAACAGGCTCACAAAATTCCCGATCGCCGAATCTGATGCCGACAACCTCCGTATTACCCCATTCTCGGCTTCCAGCGCCCATACGCCAGATTCCAATCCTGGGATCCTACAAGGAGGATTTTCAGTATGATTTTTTTTTTTTTTGGGTAATGGAGCATAACCACAAGCATAATCAAGTCACAAAACAACAACACCACATATCCACTATAATAAAACTTTAAGTACAATGCGGAAAGGAAAATACAATATAACGAAATGTGAAACTCAGCTCATTTTGCACGCTCCAAGCTCAACACTGCTACAACCTAACACCACCTGCACGCATCTATCGTACATAAGCTTATAGAAAGCTTAGAGGGTGGTGAAAGTGTGTGTAAGGTAAGTGTCAAGTATATCATCAAGCCTATAAATCATACATCATCGGAATAAGCGGAAATATTAACAAGATCATGAATCATACGATATCAGAGTAAGCAGAAATATACTGGTAAGTCCATGAGTGCTATCAGCGGTACCAAGGCTATGCGATGTAAAACATAATAAGACAATAACAGATGTTGAGGATGCAAAGCAATATGCAAATCCTAACGAGCCACGAATACCATCAACCTCATCTAGACCATATAAGTGCAAAAACATAGTAACCCAAAATGCTAAGTACTGCATATGCAATGTGATATGCGGTGCGAATGAAATGACTATGCTGGAATGTGAAGTCGGGATGATAGTACGAAGTATCACAGGTTATGAGGTCCATCACAAGGGACTTCTATCCAAACCAGTCCCATACCTAAATTTGGATAGTCAGACACAATGTGGTAAACTCCTGATCTCAGGTTAGTCGCGCGCCCAACTGAAATCCTGGCTGTGCGATGGTACACATAACAAATAGTTACGCACCACCAGCCCGAGTGGATAGTGAATGAATGAAGGAAGGATATGCAATTCCTGCTTAATAAGTCCACATATCAGTACGGTTGCTCTCTGGGAAAATCATTGGAGTCTATTACACTTCACACCGATTGTCTCCTCCCTAGCTGCACAACCCTGCGAGTGGAAGAGACCTCACTATCTGCCTAGCCAGTAGTCTGCCAATACCTACTCGGCTCGTCGATAGTGGACCCATTTACGAGCTGGTCATACTCAGCCTAGCTTATAGCCCCCTCACTCGGGCGGATAAGGCCACACCCCCTCCCAACCGACCACGACACAGTGGGAGACGCGGCCTACTGGTATTCGGCACTCGGGCGCTCATGTTCCACTCGGTCTAGACGTTGGGGCTACTCCTGGCCTCGGAGGTTCTGAGATTTTCACCCAAGGACATCCTAAGTGCCCACAATGCTAGAACCAAATATTTTCGGTGTCCCATATAGCCATCCACGATGTGCCTGTGGAGGCCACGACCCTAATGTCGCTAGGGCGTACAATGATCAAGTAACATGTATGCGAGATGCATGAATCACACTGTACAAACATGCAACAATCTTGTGCGTACCATGCGCTCATGTCGGACACTTCGTCTTATATAGAGTCCCGTAAATGTCTCAGCTCAACAGCTCATGTTATCACCAAACATTCCTCATATCAAGCATACATATGATGCGTATGGGCATGAATCATGGAGCTACACTAAGCATGTTATAAGGTGATGAACTATCCTTACAACGCAGATGAGCCTAGACGGCCTACACACAACAAGTATAGGCCTACCAATGGCCCTAGGGAGAGTCGTAATGCGGACATTTAACACCACGGTGGGGGGTCATGTAGGTTTCAACAATGGGTGTAAAGCATACCATCATCGGAGATTGGTCCATACCATAACATCACAATGGATGAACGACCATCAGAGCTTCGGCCATATCGGGATCGAGGCATATTCCCCGGGACATTCGCTGCAGGCAATCTGTGTCCACAGAGGTGGTCGTACATTGCTTCGCTATAAAGCAACTCAATAATGTACCTGCCCACCCTTCATGGTAGAGCAACTCAATAATGTAGCTGGCCATCCTGCTGTACATTGCTTGGCTGTAAAGTAATTCAAGAAACGAAAGCGTACTGCGGACAAATATGTACTCGATCAGAGATGGAAATGATCCAGACGGTGAAACTTTAAAATAGTCATATCCCACGAGTCAAATTGAGCTTTTTCAAAGTATCATGTATGATCCCGCGTAAGAGAAACTGGTTTAGCCAACTAAGGCCGAATTACCCACGTTGAATTTGCAAGATTCCATCCAATTAACAGTTAAAAATTTATTAAAATTCATTTTATTTTCATTCTTACTATAAATAGTAATATTTAATTCTATCATGGCTTTTGATCCTTTTAAGTCGTAATCTAGCAGTTATGCCCAACCTGAAAGAGTCCGGATCCTCTGTTACCAGGTCAACAGAGAATTCCTAATACCCTAAAAATCATTGGTCCACGTCAACACTCACTGAATTTTTTTATTATTTTTTTTTTAAAAAAAAAGAAGCTTCGGACGCCAAACCACTAGGGTAATAGGAAAATCCTGTTGACCCGATAACAGAGGATCCCGACTCAACCTAAAAAGGATTTAGCAAAATTAGGAGAACTATGTGATTTAAGCCAAATTTGACACTTACTATTTTTGGTCGGAACCATGAAGTTGGTAGGAATCATGACCGCTTACTATTTACAGTAAGTCACCTTTTTAAGGAATTTGAGTTGGAGTTTAAATCTAAAACTTTGTCCTATGTTTGAACTCATTATTTAAAGATTGTAATTTTTTTTTTTAATCATCCATCAATTTATTTTCAAATTTATTAGAAATTATTTTTATTTTATCTCTTGTGAATTCGAGGAAACTATGTGAAGAATCAAGAGAGCTCCGTGGATTCGGAGTAGTTATCCCTGAGGAAGATGATAATCGACCTCATCAGGTCCTTTCCTGCATCAATTAGTATTAGAGGGTGGACTCCTCTTGGACTGATGGCAAGTAACGACCGAATGAACCAAAATCCTATGGATGATTATATATGGATTCATTATCCATTTGGAAGAATTGATGCTTTCCATTGAGAGAGTCAATTGACCATACAAGAAATGCAAAAAACTCTCGACTGTATTGTGGATGCGCTAATCATGTTCCGAGCCCAAGACGATACTTAGACGCTTATGATCGCTGTACTTCAAAACCCTGATTTCGGAAGAGCACTTTCAGAGGTGAATCCTAGAACTACTCTGTATAAGTCGAGCTCCAGCAACAAAGACATCGATGGCGTCGTTGCCCGATGATCAATTGTAACAGCCCAAATTTTCACGGCCAGAGTTTGTACTCGTGCCCGGGGAAACCGGGTGTTAATAATGAATAAACTGAATGCTCTGAAATCGCACCCTATTTTTTTTTTCATTTATTTAATCACATCCAGATACATTTATGAAGGTAACATTCACAAGAGGGAAAGTAACTGTATTGATTTTGTATCATTAGAGTAAAAGGAATAATCAAGGCCTCATAGTGAGAGGTTTATTACAACATCAGAGTTCACAGTGGAAGTATAAATCTAATTAAGTAATTTAGCTTCAAATTCTTTCAGCGTAATCTTCTATAGGGAAGTCGTTCTTTAAGTCTTCACTCTGTACGTCACCTGCATCAACTGTACGGTTGGGTGAGGGTCAATGTCCTACTCATAGTGAAGGTTTCCCTTCAAGATTAACAATAATTCAAGAGATTCATAACAGGTAAAGTAAGGGTCTGATATGTCCCATGCTCCACTAACATGAGGGTATCAGCATACACAAACAACGTACATGAGATGCATGCCTAGCATAGTGTGCGTGGCTCATCATACGTAGTGATCGTCATAATGTAGAATATAATTCATAGGAAACCCGGCTCGACCTGCATCCCATAACTACAGATATTCGCCGGCATGGCCAATGCTAGTGTGGATTTATGCGAACATCTCAAGGCAACACAACACGCGGTTGGGGGATTTACGTAACACGATGTGTTCATGGAGCGACTAATTGCGACATCCAATCCCGAAAAGTTGATGTAACACGTATACCGATTTACATACATCGATTGTGCACCACGCCAACCAACCCACGGAATTACGTGCCGACCAAGAGAGTCGCTACCCGTAACGCATTACGTCTATGATAAGATAATCGATTCACTAGTTGTGATACCTCATAACACATTACTTGCACTTATAAAGAATATAGCTAAATCATGAAGAATATAAACTGAAGCATGGAGGTTCTGGAATAACAAGACACATGCCCATGCCTTTAAAGATAAATGGCACAAGACCAATATAATAAGAGAAGAGTGAAAATGGTCAACTCAGCAAAGGTGGCAATGGCCAACATAACAAGAGAAGAGTGGCAGAGCCAACCAAAATAAAACGACGAGTGGCATAACCAACTCAAATATAAGGACGAATGGCAGATCCAACTCAATAATGGATAAGGCAGAGGCAAGGCTTGTACCCATGGCCTCACATAAATTCAGAGAAATTCTCTTGTATTTAACTTCATGTCATAATCCCAAAAGGGCCAATAATCAATTAATGGGATAATTCCCAATGGACATATAAAAATGAAATACATGATAATTCATATCGTAAAAGGCACGAAAAGCCCATAATTGATGGTGAAACATATAATAACATGAAAGATTCAAATTTATGTATGAAGGGAATACATGTAAAGGCAATAATAAATTCATGAAAGCATGTATAAAAGCCAAGATATAATAATATGAAGACAGATAAAATACAGGAAGGCATGTAAAAGCATGATAGATAAATCAACTTAAGTTACTGTAAGCTTAAAGGATAAAACCCTCACCTTGGTTGCTTGGATGTCTTTTAAGGTTTAACGTTCGAGTAGCTTTGAGACTATCGCTCCACCTGTTTTTGAAATTGGCTTAATGAGTTTAGAGTTTTGTAAGTTGAACTACGCATGACTCAAGTTATTTGAGACTCGGATGCTCTTCCAGCTAGTCAACTCGGTCCTATCATGGTGGAGTTTTCCATCCCTATAGGTAAAAGACGTCTGAAGGAAGGTTATGTAGGGAAAGGAGGAGGGAAGATTTTCACCAACTGACGAGCTAGACCTGATCTGAAATTTGGCTGGCGAGCAATGGGACTCGATGGACAACGTTCTTTCTTTTCTCTTTTCTCTTTTCTTTTCTTTCTTTCCTTTCCTTTCCTTTCCTTTCCTTTTCGTTTCTTTCTTCTTCTTCGGACGGCGACAAAGCAAGGCGCGAACCGTTTTCTCTCTCTCTCTCTCTCTCTCTCTCTCTCTCTCTCTCTCTCTCTCTCTCCCTATCTCCCACGTTTCTCTTTCTTGTTTTCTTTCCTTGTGGGACGGCGGGTCCTATTTATAGTCTGCCTGATGCCCAGAAGCTTCTCTGCGTAGGTGAGTTTACGCAGCTTTCACTTGAAATCCCAGCATCATCGAGATTCTTCCGCACTCCCGTTGTTTCCAGGTTGGAGTTGGTTCTCTCCTAAGTGGGGATTGAACGGTTCAGATCTCATTAATCGTAGGGAGTTTCCTAGTAAGGAACTCGCTCTTTCGAACCGGTTTCATCGGGCGCCGTTGTTACAGCGGCTGACTTCTGCAATGGGCTGATTTCCATGAATTGGTGGGGCCCACTGTCGTGGTTTCTATAAAATCCATTCCCTCCATCATTCTTGTAGGGTTATGTTAGGCTAGTACCCAAAATATGAGGTAGATCCGAGTCCTGTGTGGCCCACAACACATTTCACAATTGGATCCTACCAACGCTCTAGCGTGACTGTTGCTTCAACATAACGTTTTTGCTTATTGGTGGTGGCATCAGGTGGGGTCCACGCTGGTGTTTGGTGAGCAATCCACTCCGTTCACCGTCTTTGTCCCTTTATGTTACGACACGGGGTAAAATATGGTGAAGTTTCATAAACCAGATGGGCCACACCATCTAAATATGTGGAGATTTATTCTCACCGTTAAACCTTTAGTAAAGGTTCAACAGTGCCATGCATAGAGTTAGTTTTATTTACAAAATTGTCATCAATTTCTTAACCACCTTCTCGCGTCAGTTATGTTAGAGTGCACCGTCCAAATGCCTTGAAACTTGGTGGATATGTATCGTTTTTCGTGCTCTTTTCATCAATCCAATTTGGGTCTCGATCACTTACAGACAACTAAGATACCACTTCAATGGACTATACCATTCCTGGGTTTTAATGTGACGTTTATATATGTTTGGCTGTAGTTTTGTCCGGTAGTTTGGACCTGTATTCTAAGATCTTCAAAATTATTGATTCATCCCAATATTCAGGTGGCCCATGTGGCGGATCCAGACATGATGGATGGTCAAATTGCTAAAAATAAGAGGGCTTAATGATTAGAACTTGTATGCGGTGAATGTATGGTCTAAAAATAAGAGGGCTTAATGATTAGAACTCTATCCATGTATGCAGGTGAATGTATGGTCGGTTTAGTGAATGGATGGATAAAAAATGGGTTCTTTGAGTAATTAGGGGTAGAGCATATGTATAGTCAGATTAAAGTGTTTTATTCGCATGCGTGACTTTCTTAGATCATAATTCTGATGGTGGGTTAAGCATATTCATAGGTGACGAACAAGATGAACGGATCTGAATTTTGATCTGATAAGTACACGAACGGATGTAGAGGTCAAATAGTAAATCTACTATGATCTAAGGGCTGAAACTTGATGTGTACGGTTAATTTGTGATAATTAGGCTTGGTATAAAATTTCACATAAAACGGAAAATGAGAACTATGTGAATTGGAATTCAGGGGTACAGGTCAATGGCATTTCCGTAATTATTGCTGATCTGTGAGTTTTGGGAAATCCAATGGGTCCACATGGTTATGGGAACATCTCTAAGAAATTCTTATGAATGAATGTATGTATATCTAATTCACTATATTGATACTACGGGGACTTATCACTTATACGGATGGTATAATCTCACTTATGGTGATGTGTTGGAACTCGAGAGTTGGGCTCCTGCTCGACCCCCGATTTTCAGGGTGTTACATGCTACATACTTGACTTGGTCCCTCTGTCCAAGCTCCTGGTCATGAGCATTGCAGCAGAACATATGGTAGACTAAATCATTAGTATTCATGTGGAGGTACAAGCTAAGTTAAATGACTCGAACAACTAGTACAAGGAGCAAGTTAACAAGCATCGGTGACAAAAGGTGTTTGAGGTGGGAGATTATATTATGGTTCATCTACGTAAAATTTCCTATCGGGACCTACAACAAGTTGAAGAATAAGAACATTGAACCGGTACCAATCATGCGATGGATGGTCCTTCCTGGAAATCAACGGTTAGATGGCTTAATCCACTTTCTTGGTAAAGATGGACAAGAGAAGGCCCGATTGGAGTAAAAAATAATCATTACTGTCAGAACCTTAAAGCAATTATATCTCGTAAACAGGAATGAGTTTTTCGACTTATCATGTATGATTTTGGGGTAAGAGAAGCTACTTTAGCCAACCAACATGCTATGCCTGGTTTCCCATGCCAGATTTGAGAGATTTCATCAGATCGATCGTCAAAAGTTCATTTTATTTTCATTTTTACTATAAATAATAAGCTTTAATTCGATCATATCTTTTGATTCTTTGAGTTGTACGAGTTGTTCCTAACATGAAAAGGGCTTAGAAAAATTAGGAGAATAATGTCGTTAGGCCAAATTGGACACTTATTATTTTTAGCCAAAAATTACCATGAAGTCTAGTAGGAATAATGATCGTTTATAAATAGTAAGTTTACTATTTATAGTAAGTCATGTTTTTAGGGAGTTTAGGAGTTTGAGTCTACAAATTCATCCTAGGTTTGAGATCGTTACTTAAAGGATTGTAAATTCATTTTTATAAAATCATCAATCAATTTATTTTTGAATTTATCAGAATTTATTTCTATTTTATCTCTCCTGGATTTGAGGAAACTCTCTAAAGAATCCAGAGAGCTCCGTGGATTCAGAGTAGTTATCCCTGAGGAAGAAGGTGATCGATCTCATCACGTCCTTCCCTGCATCACCATCGAATGGTTAGAATCATCTAGTCAAAGGTTTATGGAGATTTATGTTCAATCAAAAGTTCGCATACATTATGGATGGTCTAGAGCAATGATTAGATTTATTATTTTGATCAATCTGGACCATTCATTATCTTAGATATTAAACAAATGGTTAGCATCACCTGGTTAAAATGATTTTTAACATATATTTTCAATTGACAATTAACTACTTTTTAGTATGATAATTTTGGATTGTCCATTTTCATATCCATTGATTGGGTTCAAGGTGGGATGTACATATGGGACCTATATGAAAAATAGTCAAGATTTATGGATACAACTTTCTATAATTAACTTGGAGAATTCATATTTTTGGTCGTCAAATGGTTAAAATTATTCAGAGTGTTCTTTGTATTATGGTTCAACAAAGGCTTGCCTACATCTTTGACCCTTAGGATCAATGGTTAGATTTATTATTTTAATTAACACATATCAATCATTTTCTTGGCCATTGATTGAATGGTTACATCAGCTAGTTAAAGTGGCTCATGAGAGTTATAATCAAACATTTTCTAGTATAATAATTTTTTATTATCCATTTTTACATACATTGATCGAATGGTTGGAATCACCTTATCAGTTTAAGGGCTACTATCTATCAAAGGTAGAGTACTCATGATAGATCACCTATACCAATGATCCAAAGTATACATTGGATCATGTCATGGATAAAATTAGCTAACCCAATGTATGAGGTACATGGCGATAAGAGCATCTGAGCAAGTTCTTTGAAATACCTAAGGGTGAAGGACGATGAGCTGAGTAGTGAAATTCAGTGACCAATCTGAAGTACTTGAAGCAATTTGAAGATAAGATTTGTTAAAAACCACACCACTGGGATTGGATTGAACACTTACTGTTAAAAACCTTTTGGAGGCCACAGAAAATTTGGATCAAGCTGATATTTGTGTTTTCCGTTCATCCATGTCCATGTACCTTATCAACAGGTTGAATGGAAAATAAATATTACAGTGGGCCGTAGGAAGTTTTTAATGGTATACATTCAATTAATGCTGCTTTTCTGTGGAGTGGACCACCTATGATTTAGATCTACCTGATTTTTTAGCTTCTATCCTAAAATAGAATCGCAAAATGGATGAACTGCACGGATAAAAAACATACACAATGGTGGAGACCACGGAGGTTTTGACACTAGCTAACTCTGCCCGGTGTTGGGGTCATTGACCAAACCGCGTCTCATAGAGAAGCACTCGGTCAACCAGCAGTTTCATAACTGTACTTCAATTTTATGTTACTTGTTCCTAATTCTAACTATTTAATATATCTACTGGTATATCCCAAATATTTATTGTTATAATTATTAATGACTGTTTGCTTATAATTAATTTTATTAACTTTTGTAAGTTAATAAGTTTATTTTTTTTTACTTAAATTAGTTTCACAAAAATTATTATGAAAGTAACTTATGTACTGAAAGTTATTTATCTCCATTAGGATTTACATCTTTTATTTTTAATTTTTAACTTTACTACTTATCTCTCCCTTAATGTATTGGATGGTCCATATCAAAGCAAGCACCACACGATGATGGACGGTCCACATCAAATGTGGGGCTCATACAATGAATGGCTCAGATCAATGGTGGGCCCCACATTATGGATGACCCACATCAAGTGAGCTCACATAATGGATTGTCCACATTAAAGGTAGGTCGCTAATGATGAATTGCCCAGATCCAAAGTGGCCCACATGATGGACAACCCAAGTTGAAGTTGAGGCCCACATAATGGATGGTCCATGTTAAAGTTGGGCTCTACATGATGGGTGGTGGATATTAAAAGGGGCCCAACATGATGGACAATAACATTGAAGGTGGATCCAGCATGATGGATTACCCACATCTATGTCGGCCCCTAATGATGAATGGCCTACATCCAAGGTGGAGCCTGATGATGGATGGCCCGCATCAAAGGTAAGGGCCATATAACAGATGGTCCACATCAAAGGTAGGCTCCACATGATGGTCAGTGAATATTAAAGATATGCCCCACATGATACAATAACATTGATGGTGGGCCCCACATGATAGATGGCCCATATCAAGGTGAGCTCCACATGAGGACAATTCACATGCAGGTTGGCCTCTAATGATGAAAGACCCACATCCAAGGTGGGACCTGCTCAATGATTGGCCCACTTCGAAGTTGAGCCCTGCATGATGGACGATCCAAATCAAAGGTGGGTCTGCAAGATGGACGACCCACATCCAACGTGGGCCCCACATGATGGATAACCGACATCGAAGGTGACCCTCAAATGGTGGATGGTCCACAGTATTGAATGTAGGACGTCCTACAAGATGACAGTTCACATTGAAGACAAGGCCAAGGTGGGCCCAACATAATGAAAGGTCTACATCAAAGGTTAGGTCCACATGATGGAGGGTGGATATTAAGGGAAGACGGGACAAATTTGAGAAATAAGTACTTATGTGATATTGAAAGCCAAACATAATTTTCTACTTGTTTTGCTTAACAAGTAGAAACTAAGGCAAGCAATTAAAAATAAGTAGTTTATGTTAAATAACTTATGATCCAAACACCTCCTCATCCTCAACCGGTTTATTTTGATGTAATCACAATGTTAAATGTCAATTCATAATGTTGACATTTTACTTTTTGATACGTCTTAGTTTAAAAAACGAGCTAGACTATGTGAGCCCCATGCATTGTATCGATGCAGATCCAAAGATCAAGCGGAGCACATCATAGGAAACAGTAGGAATAATGATGCCAGTATTAAAACCACTATTTTCTTTGCTGTGGTCCCCTTGAGCTTTGGCTCTGCCCCCTTATTAGGCTTAATGCTAAAATGATCTCAAAAAATGAATGGGTGGGATGGATATAATGCATACATCATTGTGGAGCCGACTGAGTTCCCATAACAAAACAATGTTGAAATGTGCTAGTGTAATTCCATTCATTTAAAGCAGAGTACTTACATAATTAGAGCTTTTACACTACAAATACACTTAATTACATCAAAATAAACAGACCTGTCTTACCCTGCCCACACCCTAGAAGTGGGCTCATGCTTTTGTTTTTGTTTTTTGTTTTTTGTTTTTTTAATTCATGGACCAACCGGAAATCTAGAAGCCATGGAGACGAGACTGGAAAACATTAACATTTCAACTGCTTGGCGAAAATTTGGCATTTCAGCAAGAACACTACAAAAAAGAGTAGACAATGGAAGGCCAGGAGCTTTCAACACCGAGGAGGCACAAGATTATCACTCACAAACTATATGCCCATTTGTATGGAAGGAATCCGCATGCCGATCCCATTAATTAATTCCTCCTTATTACATAGAGCCTTAATTGTAATTAAAGTGTTAGAACCAAATGATGACAACAAACTTTTGGTCAAAGTTACAAGGTGGTTCACTTGGTACATGCACCATACCCTTGTTCAGATTGGGCCAACCATGAATGCGCCCCGGCCCAAAAAAGCTTTAGGCAGGACTGCTCATCAAAGTGGACAACAAGTGTACATTGAGGGTAGACCATCAACCATTTGTTTTTTACCCATCATTTTCTGTATATATATTTTTTGCCCACCTAATTAGTGGATTGGCCTAATTTCGGGTTATATGACCTAGAACCCACATTCCTGCATCATTGATGGTGCATTGAACAATATGTAACTTGAGGCAAGAATATCTAAAGAGCGTGCCTACCGATGGAGGGCTCAAATCTCACACACGTGTTCTATGTTGGCATATGTGCCCTTGTGTGGATGGGTAGGGCTCCATGTGCGGGTGGGCTTGGCCGGCAGCATATTCATGTAATTAGAGCTACAGGTAATAGCAAAAAACAAAATAAAAAATAAAAAATATTACCATCCCTCTGTAAGCAAGGGTTGGAAATGGGACTTGATGGTGCTGTTTCCATCTCAATCCAACCCCACGGACGCGGTTTGGCTCTGCCCACCACTTCTTTCGAAAGGGTTTGGCTCCATCCACCACTTCCTTTTGAAAGCAGCTTGGCAGGCGACCCCAACACCAGCCTTCTAGCTGATGTCAAAGATCCGCGACTCCGCCATGATGTATGTATCCTCTCCATGCCGTCCATTCATTTTTCTAGCTAATTAAGGCAGATATAAAGATCAAGTGGACCGCACCACAGAAAACAGTGGGGATAATACTGTCCACTATTGAATCCTTCCTAGGGCCCACAGCTGTATTTATTTGTCACCCAACCTGTTCATAATGTCTCACAACTGGATGAAGGGGAAATCACAAATATCAGCTTGATCTAAAACTTTTCTTGCCCTAGGAAGTTTTGGTATTTAATCCCTATCATTTCTATGGTATGGACCACTTAAGCTTTGGATCTGCCTTACTTTTGGGCTCATCCCCTAGAATGAAATAACAAAATGGAAACATGCATCATAGTGGGGGCGCATAGAGCTTTGACATCAGCAATAGCTTGCTGGTGTTGAGGTCACCAGCCAAGCCATGCCCCTTCTTTTCCGAAGTGGATTGCGTCCTACCTCTGCCATCTCTACCCAGGAACGGGCATATCTATGTGGGGCCTACCATGATGTTTATTTTCCACCAACCTGTTCATAAGGTCACACAGACCTAGATGAAGGGAAAACACAAACATCAGCTTGATCCAAAACTGCTATGGCCCTCAAGAAGTTTCCATGGATGGGTGTGGCTTTGTGGGCGACAAAAGTTTTAGATCAATCTGATTTTTATGTTTTCCCTCCATCTAGGTTTATTTGACTTCATGAACAAGTAGTATGGCAAATAAACATTGCAGTGGACCGTGAAAAGGCTTCAACGGTGGGCATTACTATCCCATCTGCTTCCTGTGGTGCCGTCTACTTGAGCTTTGTATGTCTCATTTTCGGGATCATACCATAAAATGAACTTGCGACATGAATGTACAAATACATACATCATGGTGGGCCCACAGAGCTTTTACGGTCCCGACTAGTACCGAGTTCACTACCGAATCCGAGTCCAAATCACAGTACGCAATCCGCTTCCCCGCAGGGATGGTGCGGCCTGGCTCCAAGAGGGAGCAGCTTCTTAAGCTTGGAACATCCATGGATTCGAATCTTTTCCAATGAATCTGAATCCACAGATACGCACCAATTCTAGCAGAGAGTGTAATCCCAAGAATCTTAGCTTTAGCAGGAGAACCTCATTATTCACCACACACTCCTTGGCAATAACCTAGGGTCAGCTCCACCAGATTTGGAAGCTCCCCTTCATCTGCACCGATCATTAAAATAAAAATAAAAATACTCTACTCCAAATTATGACTTCTCCAAAGAATCAGAGTAGTGAGCTTATTGAGTGTTACCACCAACTCCATCAAAGATCAAACGCCTAATTTGACTGATTTTGAATATAAATGGTCTGAATTAACTGATTTCAAAGATTAGCGGTCTGATTAGCCCAGTTTCGAATTTGATCAATATAATTAAATTGGTTCTGAAGATAAGTATAAATCATTCCAATCATTTGAAATTGGGCTAATCAAACTTCTCAATTTTTAAATTGGTTAAATCAGAGCATTGATCTTTGAAAGCATTAATCTTCAAAATCGGTTAAATCACACCTTTCATCATCAAAGTAGGACTGGGCCGAATATGATGGATTATGTTTGCTTCCGTTCGAGCTTCTTTTGATCCATTAATATTAAGAATAGATCTGAACCCACTCTACATTACCATAACCTTTATGTATAGCTTTAATTCAAATAAATGTGTTACTATTTAAAAACCAAGGGGAACAACAAACTTTGCAAGGAACCATCTTATGCACTGTCACAAAAAGCACAGGCTGTACTATTCATCAGGTGGCCGAAATATATACATTGAACATATACAGTTGACCATTTGTTTCCATTGTTTCCTCTGGCGATCTATTTTAGTCCTCAATATCTGGCCCACCTAATTAGTGGACTGACCTGATTTATTTTTCATTTTTGGCTGGAATGGTCCAAAATATCATGTGTGCTACATTGGCACATTCATTAAACCACATTGGCTGGAATCATCCAGTTCCCGCTTTCAGGACCTGTCTTTCAGCATACTGGCACGCCCTTAAACATGATGTGAATGGTATTTGTTCAGACGGTTGTTCTTTTTTTCTCTCCTATGGAGCAGTATGGATGGTTGCAGAGAAGAGCTATATGACCATCATCCTGAGGATGGCAGGCTTCCTTACAATTAACCAAATGATAAGTATTTTGATCAATGATATGGAATAAATTGGTAAATTTGAGAGAGCTTCCTTTCTTCATAGGAGTGAATATTCTACCTCCTAATGACAGGTATTTGCTTTTCCATGCCGAATGTTTTCATTTCAATTCACTCTATCGCCAAGTGGACTTACTAAACCTCATATATCACACATGAATTTTGAAAAGGGAAAAAAATTCTCCTGAGAAAGCAACATAACACCATTATATGGTTTAAATAGTTAAAGTATTTATTTGAAAGTGCTTGGGTGATGGTGTAGATAATTGCATGCTTTCCTTGACATATTAGCAATTTTCCATTTTGCGTTGGAGGGGAATGCTCTCAAGGCCATAGAACTGACAGAACAACTAGTGCATGACCTTTATTTTTCATGAGGGGGGGAGCACGCCACTTAAAACTTTATTAAATGGAACAAAAGAGTATATCAAGTCAGAGATGGAAAATGAAGAGCCATCCTACCTCGATACAACACAAACTATATCTACAATGCAGCAGAACAAAACCTTAGGAAAAAAAAAAAGCATCTGCAACACAAAACGAGCAACCACACCATTACCGGTATCCAAAACTTCTCAAAACCAAAAGCAAAACCACCCAAACATGGCATCCAACAGCAACACTCATGCCATAAGTCGCCATCAGCTAACCAGAGACACCAATAGAAGCTCAACCACAAAGTTGCCAAGAAATCATATACACTGCAAACCTTAGCCATCGTTCCACCTGACTGGTCTAAGAGCGAACTGCCTCTAATGTCGCCAGGGAAATTCTTCATGTTCCGCACAAATCTATATCCTTCCACACCACTTCCCATCAGACATATGCTACCGAATTGTTCTCGTGAGGCTATCCGACATTGGTCCTTTGCTCATTGGCTGGACTTGGACATGTCACTTGACTGGCTTTGTCTTGCTTTCCCTGCAGCATCCTTGATCCGCTGCCATTCAGGGCTAGAATGATGAATGACTCTTGCCAGCAATGTTCAGACCAAGTCATTTAGGTATACAATTAGATTGGTGCTCTAGCAAGGAAGAGGTTCCAGACTCCTGGATATGCACTGCAGTGTTCGAACTCCTAGCAAATTTTCAACCTCATAGCCCAGAGCTTCAGATTGGGCCATGAACTGCTGCAGAAAAACCAGAATTTGTAATTTGATCTTTCAAGCCTTCATTTTGTTGAGCTTGTCTGCTCTAGAAAATGGTGAGGGAATCATCAGAGTACCCTTTACGAATTATGAGGGAATCATCAGAGTACCCTTTACGAATTATACTCTTGCCCTTCAACGGAAAGCAATATTCACCTTAACTTTCATGGCAGCACAGAAGTTCTGGAGCCTGCTGAGGCCAAGTTGACACCATTTGGTAATGTGGACAAATATGTGGAGAAACTGGAAATACGTCTTATACTAATTTTCTCTCTTCTACGTTTCTAGCTATATTCTTTTATTTATCACAAACCAACATATGGGCATGTCCAATGTGAGGGAATTGATTTCTACATCCCACTCTTATATATTGCAGCATCCTTTCCTTGACTTTGGATTGCTAAATGACAGACATATATTGGACCTATATTGCGCAAACTGAAAATATGAGAACCTACGCATATTTGTGGGCTAAGGATCATGTAATTCATCTATAATACTGACTGTTTGTTTGTTTGTTTGTTTGTTTTTATTTTATTTATTTATTTTTTAAATTATTTTTATTTTTAATCTACTAATATCAAGGAAATGTATCTAATAGAGAAACCAATTACATCCCCAGGTACCATAAACTATCAATTCCAAAAGTTTATTGGCTACAAATATATTATAAGAAAGAAGTTTAAGACTTCTGCCCATCTAAGAGGAGGAACAAGAGTTCATAGATTTATCAATGGAGACAGGAAGTTGAAAGTGAGAAAGCTGATGATGAACATTGGATGATAAGCACCAGAAATTTGCAGTGGCCTCTATATGACATAAATCTCCTTTCCTCAAGCTACTCGGAAGAAATCTCCTGTATCGATGTACCTTCTTCTCTGCCAAAAGAATAAAACTTGTCTCCTTCTTCAATAGCACCCGTAGCTCTGCTCCTGCTGCTTCTTCTTCGTCGGTTGTGCCGGCAACTTCAAGAAGCAAGCCTGCTTCTACTCTCACTGCTTCTTCTTTGGCGGCGCCGACAACTTCAAAAAGCAAGCCCTCTTGAGAATCTCATTCCTATCTCTTCTTTTCACCTGATCAGCTTCCTTGAGGTAGCTCTGCATATACTGAAGCTCCTCCTTTGTTTCCTCAAACTGATCATCAAACTCTTAAGTAGCTGACGACCTTCTCTTATGAGTATTGACAGCAAATTATCGAGGAGAACACTAACAACACCATCAGCCATTTTCCAAACCGTCAGGTGCGCCGTAAGTTTCCGAGGCCCGCCTGATCGAGGAGAAGAGCGCCCCGGACCTTAGCTAGAAGGGGAGACTTGGAGACAAAAAAATTGTTAGGATTATCCTCACTGGCTAATCTAGCCAACGCATCAGCCGCTGAGTTGCCTTCTCTAAAGATGTGACCGAAAGAAAGGTTGAGGGAATGACGGAACTCCTGAATAGCACCTATCTTGTACCAAATGTTCCAAGAAACTGAAGCGTATTTGTCCGCAGCTGCCTTAGCGATTGTCATTGAATCTGATTCGACAATGATGTTGCGGAGGCCCAACTTGGAGCATATCGTGATGCCATCTAGCATAGCTTGGGCTTCAGCTATAGTGTTCGAGGTGTGACTGTAGTTGCGATGGAATGCAAAGATCAGATTACCAAGGTGATCCCTACAGACCCCTCCACCACCACTTGGGCCCGGGTTCCCCCTGGAGGAACCATCAACATTCAACTTGAGGAAGCCCCTAGCAGGTTTAAGCCAAGTAACTATGGAGTGGTTTCTAGGAGGATGAGACTCTGCCTTAGGAATGTTGAGGAGCTGAAGCGTGATGGAATCCACTATAGAATTCCGATCCTCACCTGGGATAGAGCAAGCTATTTCATTCAACCAATGAGCAACTTTGGAAATCTGGGAGGCAGACATCGCGCGACCTTCAAAGCGGGCCTGATTTCTACTAAGCCAAATTTCCCAGCTGATCACACAGGGAACAAGACCAATGAGGCGAGACACTTTGGTTTTCCTGCTAGCTTTCGAGATCCTGAGATTAAAGCGCTGCAAAATGGGCTGATTGGGGAGGTAGTTGACACCAAAGATCTTGCTAAAATGATCCCAGACTGAGACAGCTATCTTACCATGGCTGAAAAGATGTAAAGCAAATGCAATAATGGAGCACTGATCATTAATTAAGATAATGAATTCCATTCGATTTCCCTTCCACCTTCCATTTTATTTCCTTGGATTGGGGATGTAAAAATTTAGAAATCATTCCTAAATTGTTATGTTGCTCACAACAATCAATTTCTAGCATGTATCCGTGTTGTGGTACTTTACAACAGTAAAGTTTATATGTTACCCAATTCATTTATCTGATGTGTCAAGCCAAGATAAAAGAAGAACTCAAAAATTATAGAATTATATATGAAACTCAGGTGGGCCATAGCACATGAATTAAGAAGCTTTTATGTTCAATTTTATGGAGTGGCCCACGTTAGTGTTAAACCAGTTTGTTTTTTTAGATCAAGGCAAAACAAAGCGTGATGGACTTGATGGATGGAGTGGATTTCATGCACCATAAATGGTTTCTCAATGTCAGAGAAAATAAACTAGGTAGATAACTACTAAAGGTAGGAAAGCTTTTTTTTTTTTTTTTCCTTCTTACAGGTTAAATATATTTACTTTGGGGTTTACATTTCCAACCATGTGTTACCTCCCGTGTGTCAGAGAAAGTAAACCAGGTAGATACCTACTCGGAAACGGATTGGCTACTCCCCCTCCACCAGCTCCGTGGCTGGTGGTCGGTGCTCTGTGGGCCCCACCATGATGTATGTGTTTCATCCATTCCGTTCATCCATTTTTACATATCATTTTATGACTTAATCCAAAAACTGAAAAGGATATAAATCTCAGGTGGACCACACCACATGAAAACAATAGTGATTGGATATCCACCATTAAAATCCTCCCAAGGCCCACTATACTGTTTATTTAACATCTAATCTGTTAATTAGGTCATACAGTCCCAGATGAACAGAAAAGGCAAAGATCAGCTTGATCCAAAACTTTTATGGCCCTCAAAATGTTTTTAATGGTCAACTTTCATTCAACACTGTTTCCTGTAATGTGGCGGACTTGAGATTTGCATATACCTCATATTTTGATTCACATTATAAAATCATCTGTAAAAATAGATGAACCGAATGGATGAAACATATACATCATAGTGGGGCCCACATAGCACCGACCAGCAGCCATTGGACTGATGTCAGGGAGTCGTTCCCTACTCACAAAGCGAGCTGATGTGTGTACGTGTCGTTCGAAGAGGAGCGCGTCAGCTCCTCAGCCGCCTAACACCGTGCGAAGAAGAGCAAAGTTACGTCGGCCCGACGATGATGTCTTTACTATCTCCACACCGTCCATCCATTTGGTGAGATCATTTTAGCCCATCATCTTAAAAAATTGAGTCATATCCAAAGGTCAAGTGGACCACACCACAGGTAGCAGTGGGTACAAATACAATGATTGCTACCATTAAAACATTTGTAGGGCCCACCATAATATCAAAGACCTGGATGAAGAGAAAAAACAAATATCAAATTGATCCAAAACTTGAGTGACCCTAAAAAGGTTTCAATGGTAGATGATCAATCCCCTATTACTTTCTGCAGTGTAGTCCACTTGATCTTTGGATCCGTCTTATTTTGGGTTCAGGCCTTAAAACAAGCTCGACAAATGGACGGACGGTTTTGATATATCAGATACCCATGGTTGGCCCACAGAACTGACATCAACACACCACCAATGTCGGTGGTGTGTGGTACACCAACTAATTTGCTTCCACTATTCTTTTTTCCTTTTTTACATATTAATCGTATTTATCTCGTGGTTTGCATTTCCAACTATGTGTTTGTGTTACCTCCCATGAGGGAAAACCCTTTTCATTTTCATCAGGAAAGCCCTTACCCATCCAAACAGGCTCTGAGAGAAAGGACCTCACATACGTGCAATGCCATCATGTGTTATTCTCAATTATAGGCCCTGACCTTAAAATAAGCTACATCCACAACTTACACGGACAAAACAATAGGAAACAGTGGAGATGAGATGCAAACCATGGGCTTATTTATAAAGCCACTGCGTTGTATCTTTCCTCTAGTTGTTTATTAGGTGAAACTCACCATGATTGAGAGAAGTTGCAAAAAATCAACCTGATCTGAAACTCAGGCAAACCACAACATATGATTATGGTTGCAGGAGTAATTTTACAATATTCTAATTGATGTCGTCCCACCTTTGTGTTCCCTCACACTAATCTATTGAATGTACAGTGCACACAATGTTTTCGATCCAACAATCTACAGCGAGCTTTAACATTTCTTTACCGTATTTCAGTGATTGCTGCTCAACTTTTGCTCTATTAATTTAGAGCCGAGCAATGTACAACCTCATACATCAAAAGTCACCGTAAGTTTTTGGCTCCCCATTTGTGAAAGTGGGGCCAAGAATCAGTGATCAATAATGGTGGAACTCACTTAAAGATAGCCAATGCATGCACCAAACTGTCCTCCGACCGTCGATGCACTGCTACAAAAACATGCTTTATTCTAAAATGCAGGCAAGCACATACGGGTGTAAGGAAAGTGAATGATTAGGAAAAATCACCCATCTGTCTATATTCTCCCATACAAGAGTGACCCATGTGATAAATGTATAGGCATAACTAAAATGGTTAGTTTGATCTTTGTTTAATGAATAGACCAAATCATTCAAACCATTCGTCAAAAGCCCGAAAACACAACTGAGCTTGATGTCCCGCCAGGTGACTCAAAGATCCATTCGAGTCATTAGGTGACTCAACTGGATATTTAATTAATAAACATTTTTAAGACGGTAAATAATATATAGCATGGTAAATGGAAAGAATATTTAATTAATAAATATTTTTAAAGGATAAATAATATACATGGTAAATAAAAGCTAAATAAATAATTTCTTTAAAAAAAAAAAAAAGACTTCCTCTTCACTAATGTGCTTTGATTGGGCGATTGACTCACCCGGATCATTTGTAAGTTGAGTTGATTCGGCTGAGTTTATGGGTTAACGGGATGAGTCTCTCTAGAACTCGCCTGACTCAATGAGTCTCTGTATAAGCCACCTCTTCAACATCTCCTCACTGGGTGACCTCAGCATTTCACCTTTAATTTTCACATTGCAGCAAATGTAATTATGTCTAGGGGTGCACATGGATCGGTTTGGTCCGGTTCTAGGGTGAAACCGGAACCGAGCCGTTCCTAACGGTTTTAGGATACCGGAACTGGACCGTTGGCACCCTAGAACCGAACCAGAACCGAACCGTTAAAACTGGTTTGGTTCCGGATCGGTTCTACGGTTCTGGGCTTTTTATAATCCAGCCCAATTGCATGTTTATTTATTTTATTTTATTTTCTTGATTGAAAATCTGCTATATATAGAGTCTTTTTGGGTAGGGGTCACAACAAACCAACGGCCCCACCTAACGTGATGAGATCCACAATTCTACAAAGCAAAACAAGAGAAAGTCAGGCAAAGCCTTTAAAAAAAAAAAAAAACCACAAACCCAAACGCACCACCCGCGATGGACCTCAGCTGCAACAAATCCCTTCTCGAAGCCCACCAATGACCAGCCACACCCCACAAAAGAATTACACTAATACGACAGCTAGCGTCACCTTTCAAAGATGAAAAAATACTCGCCTCCAATACCACTCAATCATCAAGAGCTCCAGCAAAACCCAAGGAGAAAATACCATCTCCACAAACTTCTGATGCTAAAACCCAAAAAATCAAACCAAGATTCCACTAAGCCACAAAATAGAGCCTGAGCAATGTAGATCCAAAGAAAACCGAATCTCCTTCGTAAAGAAGGCCAATGACACAGATGGGCAGCACCATCCACAACTCCTTGAGTAGGAAGTGCCACCACGAGCTCATTTGAGAAGACCATCTAGCAGATAATTCAATCCCTCTCTCCACCAGTCCTATCAGTAAAAATTAGACAATACTGATTATAGAAAAATTATCTTTCTTGCATGTGTTACGCTGGCATCTCAAATGGACAGACTGGGCATGTTTAATTTTATTATCTAGCCCATGTCCATCCATGCTGTGGTCCATTTGATGAATGGTTTAGATATTATATAAGGTGTGCAAAATTACATTTATGAAAATAATTAAATGGTGTATTATAAACCATAAATCATGAGTCAAATATGGAAACAATCAAAGGTTTCTTGGTTCGATTCCAGGATCGGTTCCACGGTTCGGTTCTACAGATCGGATCCACGATTTGGTTCTACGGATCGGTTCACGGTTCGGTTCGGTTCTGCATACCCCCAAACCGAGAATCAAACCGATGTAACCGGTTCTTTGATTTTTGGAACCGAAACCGGAACTGGTGCACTCTAGAACCGGACTAAACCAGACCGTTTGGTTGGTTCCAGTCTGGTTCCACGGTTCTACCGGTTCAATGTGCACCCCTAATTATGTCAGAAGAGGATCTCTTGGGGATTGTCTACTCGTGCTTCGTGAGCCCCACTGTAATGTATATATTTCCTCGATGGTGTTCATCTATTTTTCTAGATTATTTTACGGTATGAGAGCAAAAATTAGGAACATCTCAATCTCAAGTGGACCACGTTACAGGAAACAGGGTTGAATGAACATCGACCATTAATAACTTTTTGGGGTGCCATAAAAGTTTTGGATCAAGCTTATCTTTGTTTTTTCCTTTCATCTCGGTCTGTATGACCTAATCAAGAGATTGGATGTCAAATAAACAGTACAGTGGGCCTTTGGAGGATTTTAATGGTGGATATCCAATCACTATTGCTTTCCTGTGGTGTGGTCCACCTGAGAGCTATATCCCTCTCATTTTTGAGATCAAGCCCTAAAATAATCCGTAATATTGGATGAAACACATACATCATGGTAGAGGCCACATAGCACCGACCACCACCACCACCTGCTTCCTTCCACCACACTGAAGGGAATGATGAAGCTAGTGGTAATGAAACGGATGGGCCACTTAGGGGTGTACACGAGTTGATCCGAGTCAAGGAGTATCAATCTGTTTCCGCCATTGGCTACCCGATTCGGCCTAGACACCGTTAATCGGGCCAAAGGGAATGATTGAAGCCTTGGTGTTGAAGACATTGGTAATGAAACGGATGGGCTACTCCTAGGGGTGTACACGAGTTGATCCGAGTCAAACTGGGCTCAATCCGAGGCCCGGCCAGGGTCACCACCACACCACCGGTGAAACCCATGATGTATGTGTTTCCCATGCTATCCGATCATTTTTCTAGATCATTTTAGGGTATGAGCCAACATGTCCAATCTCCATGTAACAACCGAAATTCCGAGCCTAGTAAGAATGTACAACTTTTACACGGGCGTAGTTTAACTTGAATCTCCACCATAAAAAGTAATTTTCACCCCTAGCTCCATCCGCAAAGTAGGACGAATACCTAGATTCTCACGTTCTCAGTGCTTTGTCTAAAATGATTAGGATAAGGATTTAGAATATATATATATATATGATATCACCTTATATATATATATATATATATATATATATATATATATATATATATATATATATATATATATCCATATATAATAACCCATAAATATGATTAACATTTTCGAGCATCAATTGATCATCCATCATAGTCGGGCCAAATATTTAAAAACCGGGACATGTTTAAACTCGTCCCTAACTAGGATTCGATAGGGCTAAAGAAAATGGCGTAAGCCATTAAACGCCCGAACTCAATTGAGGTTGGGCCAACTTCAGTCTGTTTGTAGAGCCGGGACATGTTAAACTCGGCCTAACTATTTTGAAAATATTTAAAGAAAATGGACTCGTCTGTCTCCATGCCCGAACTCAACGGGTTGGACGCGTAGCAAACTAGTTTCTTCGAGCTTTACCAATCGGTCCGAGTTGATCGTCCACCATCTGTTAAGCCAACATATGTATGATCTGAGCATTCACCTACTCGCCAAGAAGTCATCAACAATCGTGTAAATCTTGAGAGTTTCCCCTAGCTAGTCCCCCTAGCCATCGTAACCAATGGCTAGTGGTCGGTGATATGTGGGCCGCACCATGATGTATGTGTTTCATCCATGCTATCCATATATTTTTTTAGATCATTTTAGGGTATGAGACCAAAATTGAGATACATTCCAATCTCAAGTGGATCACATTACGAGAAATAGTGTTGAATGAACGTTGACAATTAAAAACTTTTTGAGGGCCGGATCAAGCTGATCTTTGCTTTTTCCCTTCATCCAGGTCTTTATGACCTAATCAACATATTGGACATCAAATAAACAGTACATTGGGCCTTAGGAGGATTTTAATGGTGGATATCCAATCACTATTGTTTTACTATGGTGTGGTCCACCTGAGATTTATGTCCCTTTAAATTTTGGATCATGTCATAAAATGATCTGTAAAAATGTACGAAAGGCATGGATGAAACGCAAACATTATAACATCATGGTGGGGCCCACATATCACCGACCATCAGCCACCGGGCTAGTGGCAGGGGGAGTAGTCAATCCGTTTCCATTGGTAACGGTGGTAGATCACGAAAATTGATGTGCATGCAAACAACCAGCGTACGCTGGGATGTTACTCAACTCCAGGAAGATGATTCACGCCTCAGGTGTCACACCTGACACCACCTTCGTGTCTTCGGATCACTTACCATACACATGATACATGCCTAGCCGTGAGGCCCAGGCCTATTTGAAGTCTTGTCTGTGCTTAGGACGAGCCCAGCCCTATTGACAGCCGTAAATGTGAGCCTGACTTGCCTTCGGAAAACTTGTCAAGCCAACTTGAACTCCGTCAATCAAAGTAAAGGGTGAAAATCAATCCCAGAAATTAACATAGACCGATAGTGAGACGCGGTTTGGCTGTGACCCCATCACCAGCCAACTAGCTAGTGTCAAAGCTTTGTAGGCTCCACCCTGATGTATGTGTTTTATTCACACTGTCCATCCAGTTTTCTAGATCATTTTAGGTCATGGGCCCAAAAAAGAGGCAGATCCAAGTCTAAGGTAGACCACAACACAGGAAACAACAGGGATTAAAAGCTTACCGTTAAAAACCTTTTGGAGGCCACAGAAGTTTTGAATCAAGCTGATATTTATGTTTTCTCTTCATCCAGGGTCCGTGTGACCTTATCAACAGGTTGGATGGAGAATAAAAATTACAGTGGCCCTAGAAAGTTTTTAATGGTGGACATTCAATTAATATTGCTTATGTGTGGAGTGCACCGGTGATTTAGATATGACTGATTTTTGAGCTTATGCACTAAAATACGATGGTAAAATGGATGAACGGCGTGGATAAAAATCATATATCATGGTGGAGACCACAGAGTTTTGACACTAGCTAAACCGTGTACCACATAGAAGCACTCAGTCAACCAGCCGTTTGGTAGCAGTACTTGATCAAATTTATATTTCTTGTTCGTAATTTTAACTATTTAAACTATTTATTCCTAATATTTATTGTTATAATTATTATGGGCTGTTTTGATATAATTATTATTTTTTAACTTATATAAGTTAATAAGTTAATTTTTTTACTTAAATTAGTTTGGAAAAAACCATTTTGAAAGTAACTTTTGAAATGAAATTAGTTACTTATCTTCGTTACTGTTTATATCTTTTATTTTCAATTTTTAACTTTACTACTTATCTCTCTCTCAATGTAATGGATGGTCTGTACCAAAGCAGGCACCACAGATTAATGGACGGTCCACAATATCAAAGGTGGGTCCTATACAATGGACAGTCCACATCAAAGGTGGGCCCCACATTATGGATGACGACCCACATCAAGGTGATCCCACATTATGGATTGTCGACATCAAAGGTAAGTCCCTAATGATGAATTGCCCATATCCTAAGTGGGCCCACATGATGGGCAACCCACATTGAAGCCAAGGCCCACATAATGGATGGTCTATATTAAAGTTGGGCTCCACATGAGGGGTGGTGGATATTGAAAGTGGTCCCACATGATGGAAAATCATTGAAGGTGGACCCCGCATGATGGATGACCCGCATCTATGTCAGCCCCTAATGACGAATGGCTTACATCCAAGCTAGACCCCGATGATGGACAACCTACATCAAAGGTGAGGCCCATGCAAACGGTCCACATCAAAGGTAGACTCCACATGATGGTTGGTGAATATTAAAGGAATGCCCCACATGATAGACAATATCGATGGTAGGCCCCACATGATAAATGACCCACATCAAGGTGAGCTCCGCATGAAGATAATTCACATCAAAGCTCTGCCTCTATGTAGGGTGGGACCTGCTAAATGATTGGCCCACTTTGAAGTTGGTCCTTGCATGATGGACGATCCTACATCCAACATGTGCCCCACATGATGAAGAACCCACATCATGGATGGTCGACATCGAAGGTAGGACCCATGGATGAATAGTTCACATTGAATACAAGGCCAAGGTGGGTCCAAACATAACGAAAGGTCCACATCAAAGGTTAGGCCCACGTAATGGATGGTAGATATTAAAAGAAGACCGGACAAACTTGAGGAATCAGTACTAATGTGATATTGGAAGCCAAACATACTTTTCTACTTGTTTGGCTAAATAAGTAGAAGCCAAGGGGTATTTAAAAATAAGTAACTTATGTAAAGGAACTTATGATCCAAACACTTCATCATCCTCAACATGTTGATTTTGATGTAACCGCAGTATTAAATGTTAATTCATAATGTTGACATCTTTATATTTTGATAGGTCTTATCTCAAAAATCTAGGCAGACTATGTGGGCCCCATGCATTGTATTGATTCCGTTCATTCATTTTTTTTATTTTTTTCCAATCATTTTAAGGCTTTACCCAAAAAATGGGGCAATGTAGAGATCAAGTGGAGCACATCATAGGAAACAGTAGGAATAATGATGTCACTATAAAAACCACTATTTTCTTTGGTGTGGTCCACCTGGGCTTTGGCTCTGGCCCTTTATTAGGCTCATGCACTAAAACGATTTATTATTATTATTATTATTTAAAAAAAATTTAATGAATGAGCAGGGTGGATATAATGCATACATCACTGTGGAGCCGATATTGAGTTCCCATAATAAAACAACGGTGAAGTGTGTTAATGTAATTCTATTCATTTTAAGCAAAGTACTTGTGTAATTAATATGTTTTTACACTACATATACATGTAATTACATCAAAACAAACAGGCATGCCTTGCCCACAACATAGAAGTGGGGATCATGTTATTTATTTATTTATCTATTTATAGACCAACCGGAATCTACAAGCCCTCAAGATGATACTAGAAAACATTAACATTTCAACCATTTGGGTAAAAATTGGCATTTGAGAAAGAACACTACAAAAAAGAATAGACAATGGAAGGCCAAGAGCTTTCAACCTGGAGGGGCCACAGATCATCAGTCACAAACCATATATCCATTTGTATGGAAGGGATCCATATGCTGAACCCATTAATTCCTCTTTACATAAAGCCTTAATTAGAATTAAGGTGTTAGTACCAAACAATGACAACAAACTTTTCTTCCAAGTTCCAAGGTAGTTCACCGGTACAAGCTCTGGACCCTTGATCAGATTCGACCCACCATGAATGTGCCCTGCCCCAAAAGCTTAGGCAGGACCGCTCATCAAGTGGACAACAAGTGTACATTGGGGATAGACCATCAACCATTTGTTCTCTACCAACCATTTCTGTATATATTTTTGGCTCACCTAATTAATGGATTGGCCTAATTTCAGGTTATATGGCCTAGAACCCACGTTCCTGCATCATTGGAAGTGCATGTAACATGTAACTTGAGGCAAGAATATCTAAAGAGTGTGCCTACTGATAGAGGGCTCAAATCTCATATACGTTTCTATGTTGGCATATGTGCCCTTTTGTGGATGGGTAGGGCTCCATGTGCGCATAGGCTGGCAACATCATGTAATTACAGCTACTGAAAATAGCAAAAAATAAATAAAAAATAAAAATAAAAATATTACCACTCCTCTGTAAATAAGGGTTGGAAATGGGACTTGATGGTGTTGTTTCCATGTCAATCCAACGCCACCGACGCAGTTTGCCTCTGCCACAATTTCTTTCGGAAGCAGTTTGGCACCATCTACCGCTTCCTTTCCGAGTCAGCTTGGTAGGCAACCCCAACACCAGCCTATTAGCTGGTGTCAAAGCTCTGTGACTCCATCATGATGCATGTATCTTTTCACGCCATGTAAGCGATTGCGTAGTGAGTAACTCAGTACGTCCACCATGATTTATGTATTTTCTTCACTCCACAAAAAATGAATCATATACAATGTTCAAATGGACCACACCAGGGGAAACAGTTGAATTGAACGTCTACCGTTGAAAATTTATTGGGGCCACTGAAGTTTTGGATCAAGCTTATATTTGTTTTTTCCCTTCGTCCATGTCTGTATGATATTATGGACAGTTTGGATGACAAAAAAAAAAAAAAAAAAAAAAACATCACTCTGAGCCTAGCAAGGTTCCAACGGTGGAAATCATTATTCACATTGCTTCCTGTGGTATAATCTACTTGATCTTTGGATATGCTTCAATTTTTAGCTCAACTCCTTGAATTAGATGGAAAAACTAATGGACAGTGTGGATAAACTACATACATCCAAGGTGGGCCCAACTGAATTTACTTGGTACCAATAAGAGCCTACTTGAGTAACTCAATACGTAATCCGATTTCACCGTCGATCCATTTTTTCTAGCTTATCGAGGTAGATCCGAAGGTCACGTGGACCACACGACTGAAAAAAGTGGGTATAATACCGCCAACTATTGAATCCTTCCTACGGCCCAAAGTCACGTTTATTTGTCATCCAACCTGTTCATAAGGTGACACATACCTCGATGAAGGGAAATGACAATTACCGAGTTGATTTAAAACTTTTTAATCCCCATCATTTCCTATGGTATGGTCCACTTGAGCTTTGGATATGCCTCACTTCTGGGCTCATTCCCAAAAATAAGATTAAAAAAATGGATGGACAGCATGGATAAAAGGCATGCATCATAGTGGGGCCCACAGAGCTTTGACACCAGCAATAGCTTGCTGGTGTTGAGGTCACCAGCCAAGCCACGCCCGAAGTGGTTTGCATCCTACCTCTCTTCGTAAGGTCACACTGACCTAGATGAAGGGAAAATACAAACATCAGCTTGATCCAAAACTGTTATGGCCCTCAAGTAGTTTCCGACGATAGGCGTGGCTTTGTGGGCCACAGAAGTTTTAGATCAACCAGATTTTTATGTTTCCCCTCCATTTACGTTAATTTGACATTATGAACAGGTAAGATGGCAAATAAACATTGCTGTGGACCGTTGAACGGTTTCAACGGTGGGCATTACTATACCAACTGCTTCTTGTGGTGCGGTCCACTTAGCTTTGTCTCAGTTTTGGGATCACACCCTAAAATGAACTTGCAACATAAATGGACAAATATATACATCATGGCGGGGCCCACAGAGATTTTACAGTACCCACTAGTGACGAACTCCGTACCGGAGCGGCCACTACCGAATCAGAGTCCAAATCACAGTCCGCAATCCGCCTCCCCGCAGGGATGGTGTGGCCTGAGCAACTTCTTAAGCTTGGAACAATATGGATTCGAATCTTTTCAAATGAATCTGAATCCACAGATACGCACCAATTCTTGCAGAGAGTGTAGTCCCAAGAATCTTAGCTTTGGCAGGAGAACCTCATTATTCACTACAGACTCCTTAGAATAACCTAGAGTCAGCTCCACCAGATTTGAAAAGCTCCTCTTCATTTGCACCAAACTATGGCATCTCCAAAGAATCAGAGTAGTGAGCTTACGGTGTGTTACCACCAATTCCATCGAAGTTCAAAGCCCTAATTTGACTGATTTTGAATATAAACAGTCTGAATTAACTGATTCCAAAGATTAGTGGTCTGATTAGTCCAGTTTCGAATTTGATCAATCTAATTAAATTAGTTCTGAAAATGAGTGTAAATCATTCCAATTATTTGAAATTGGGCTAATCAAACTACTCATTTTTTAAATTGGGTAAATCAAAGCGTTGATCTTTGAAAGCATTAATCTTCAAAATTGATTAAACCAAACCTTTCATCTGCATCAAAGTATGATTCCATCTGTTTAATATCCGAGCTGTCTTGCAATTTGTTTCAATGTGAGCATCTATTCTTCTGAAAACCGAGATAGTCACCATCAGGGCCATATGTGCAAGTTCAGTATAGACCATTAGTGATGGCCCTTTCAAATTATCGATTCCCAGCCCGACCTAACAAAAAACCCAAATCTCGTACCTGTATACCATATTCCGGTGTGTGTTGAATGTTCGCCGTTTCTCCAAGTATACAGCGCAAATTGAGAGGGTAAATCTAGGGAGTCGATCAAGTGCGGCTCTAGGCTCAATCTTAATGTATGTATTGTATATCCACATTGTCCATCCATTTTTCTGTATCAATTTAGGCCATGAGCCCAAAAATAAAGTAGATCCAAATCTAAGGTGGATAATATTATAGGAAACAACAGTAATTGAATGCCACACCATTAAAACTTTCTAGGCCCCACGGTAATTCTTCTGTAATTTTTATTAGCCATCCAACCTGTTGATAATGTTACAAAAGTTTTGGATGAAGGGAAAAAAATATAAGCTTAATTAAAAACTTTTGTGGCCCACTACAAGTTTTTAATGGTCAATCGCTACTACTTATAATGGTATGATCTGCATGAGATTTGGATCTGTTTTATTTTTCTCTGCTCATGCCCTAAAATGATTTGTTAAAACTGATGAACAGTGTCTAAATAGACTAAATACATATAGGTGGGCCCCACTATAACGACCGCACCATCTTCAGTGAGGCTTGGGCAGTACCTAATAAGCTCCTGGAGGGGTTATGATCACACATTAAGAAAAAGAAAAAAAGAAACCCAAAAACTCTGCTCAATGTCCTGTCAAGTCAGGTTGACCTGAAGATAGCTCCGGTCAATATTTATAAATAAATTAAAGACTATTTGAAAGTAATATTAGATATTTAAAATGGCGCACGCAACGAAAATGACTAAATAGATAGCAAAAACAGGGTTATAGCCCATAGTTTTTTTTTTTCTCCCCACGATGACTCAGCAGAGTTTCTGAGCCAAGTCATCAAGTTTGAAAACTGTGGTAATTACTCAACGGAGTTACTCTTATGAAATGATGAACTTGGAATAGTAAGGAACTTTTAATAGGGATGACTTCGAATGGTACAAACACTAACCATTGCAGGGCACCAGCTTAACAATCACAATTCCACGGCTGTCGATGAATTGTGCCTTGGTCAAGCAAATTCAAAATTTTGAATAGGCCCGACGGATCAGTACAAATTTCATAATTGGCCTGCGGACAGCCCTACGCATGCATACCATATGGTCCTTTACCATTTTGGGCACTCTAGATATGTACTAAACAGTTATAGCCGTGTGAGGCATTGGTGAACATGAAAGCAATTAAGAATCTTTGGTGTAGCACATGAAAGACCACAAGCCATTTGTTAGTTTGAGTGAGAATGCTAAAAGTCAATATCGTAGCTGTGGGGAATAGTTTTGATTCTTTCTCGAGTATGGGATCTACTTCGTAATGAAAATATTTTTGTTTTTGTTTTTCGTTGGAAGGCAAAAAAGAAATTATATTATCATCTACACTGGCCAAAGTAAAAAAGATTACAAGAAAGGAGAATGAAAGACGAAAGATAGCAGCAACCCTCATCTCACGCTAGTAGAAAAGAAAAACATACACACAAATGCCCACATCCCGGACCAGGAAAAGAGAAAAAAGCCCATATGCTGGCCTAGTGAGGGAAAGCCCCCACCCGAGCCAAGAAAAAGCATGACATTAGAAGCCTACAAAAGCAATCCTCAAACTAGGACTCTCGTCCAAGGAGAATGCTTAGCATCTCAAGCGATTGGAAAGGACAGATAAGGGGGGTGGATAAAAGAACATAACTAAGATTTTCAATTGTTTTCTTCCTTCTTGAGTCACTAATTCTTGATATGATACATAGACAATTGATATTTGAATTTAAATGGCGAGTGAAGAGTTGCATTTGCCAAGAGGAACAGTCTAAAGTATTGAATAGTAGCAAGCGCCTTCATATTATAAACTTCAATATAACGGATACCTGAGGAAACAACAAAGCAGAGGTTAGAGAAACTACAAAGTAGAATTCTAATAATCTGGTCCACAATGCTTGCACTCTTTACAGACGCAAGCATCCTAAAGGGCTTCTACAGTGGAGAAAAGGCACACACAACTAATCCTAAAATCTCAAAGAGTAGCATTATATATACAATCCCCAGCACGGGATTGAAGGGGCTTCACAACCCTGTCTTTGCAGAGTAGAAGGCACCTGAACATGGATATAAGAGGTGAGGAGGTACCAAGTGACATATAGTGTACAAAGACTAATTTGCAATGATTGGGCTGATAATGAAAATATCCATACTCCTAACATGATGAAGAATCCTTCTTAGAATACTTTCCTTTGAGAGAGATTTCTTGGAAACAATGCAATTACTTTTTTCTCTCTAAACATGCCAAGCAAGAATGATATGGAATCCGCACGAGTGATATAAATCAGTCATATGGAATCCACTTGGGGCTATTAAAAATGGAATGAAATTTTAGTTGCACAATAGGCCTTGGGCCTTAGCCACTATTGAAGAATGCATAGATTCAAAACTGGCCCCCTGGGATAATCAATCAAACATAATATTTGATTGGTGATACATGTAAACTGGGATCCATTTTTAACTTTCCTATGTGTATGCCACAATTGTACAATTTCTCAGTACCTCAATATCTTTGAAATCTCATCTTCATCATCCTGCAGTACCTGTGCATCATCCATGAGTACATAAACATTAGCTTAAGTCTGATATCCATTGTTTTCCAACCAAAATGATGATAATAATAATAACATAAATGGAAATCAAGAGGCTAGCTAAGGCCGTATGTATGGAGACAGACACCCTAGCTATGGTAGTGTGTTTGACGTAATGATCTGGCCATTTCACTCTTCAGGTTGGCCACAATGTAGAAACAAAAATATTAAAATAGTCATTGAGGCATCAGAGGATATTAGAACATGTAATGAATGTGGCATTAGCATAACAGAGGAAGAAAGAAAGCATGAAGATTAAAAGAGATTGGCTAATTCCACATACACGTGGGAACCATACACAACTGTATGTGTCACAATGTGAGAAATGTGTGACATCCGAACTTTCCACCAAGCGTGCTACACTGGTTAGATATTGTGACATAAAATCCAGGTCCTTTCACACCTCAGGTGGGCCACGGCATTACATAAAAAATGGATGGCCAGTAAAAAAAACACTGTCAATTTACTGTGTACGTTGTGGGACACCTAAAGAGTGAGATTGTCTGACGTTTTAGTAAGATGGATGTTAAAGTTATTTCTAATCTTACGGAAAGCTCCTATCTCAGACGTGTGCTTTTTACTTGCACGTGTTCCAGCACGTAGATATGTACGGTTCCACACGATTGTGCAATAAGCAATCCTCAAAAGAAAGAGAATACCTTAAAATGTTGATGGCAAATCCAATATGTTCAATGGATTGGAACCACCATGGTGAATATTTTTCAAAAAATCATCCCTATCTACTTATTAAGTTGACCACACTTTTATTTTGCATTTTAATCAATGAATACATGCTATTATATGTTGGGTGGCTCAATTGAATAATGGATAGGGTTGATTTTTGTAATAATTAATTATCATGATGGGCCCAACCTGTTAGAAGGTTTGGATTTAATAAGAACTCAATAGTTTGGAATTTATCAATTAGACGGAATTTTAAACTGTGGTCCAACCAGTTGGACACATTATATATACCAATATAATACGATACCTCTTCAAACAGGGGATGGAATTGGGAGATGACTCTATCGTCTCCTTCCCAATCTAACCCCTTCAACCAATTCCTTTCTCCCTTTATCTCTTTAAGGGACGGCACACTGTCGGCCCCACCTTGCAGAGGCTGCACCTTTTTAAGCTTGGGACATCCATTCACATAAATTGTTTCCAATGAATGCCAATCCAATTGCGGCGGGGGAACAGCCTCTCCTCCTCCATTGATTCGCACCAATTCTGGTAGAAAGCATAATGTCAGATTTTCTAGTTTAGGTAGGAGACCCTCATTATCCACCACATCTGAAATGATCTCTTCTACTCCTCCGCAAAAACCCACGATGAGCTTGGCGAGATTAGGGAGCCCACCCTTCATCTGCTTCGCTGACACAACGCTCTTCTTCAAGCCAGGGCAAACCTTAAGAACCAGAGTAGCGAGCTGTTGGAGCTTCACCACTAACCCCATCGGCCAAATACTTGTCATGCTTCTGAGATTAAAAAGACGTAAGGATCTGAGTTTGGAGAGCACATCATTGCGTTGCTCCACCTTGGGTGGTCCATCAAATAAACGCTCCATTCCTCCACAATAAGACACTGTGACATTGGTTAAATTATCCATTCCTTGCAATAAAATGGATGGGAGTAGATGCTTTAGTTGAGGACATACATACACTTCCACCTTCTCAAGGTTATGAAATAAAAGGGTAGTGGGAAGCAATCCCTCTTCATACTTAGTCACGACTTTCTTTAGATGTGGCAGATATCCCAACACTAAACTCTGTAGATTACCGAATGCATTCTCAGGAGACTCCTTTGCACTGACAACAAATTCCACATCATCACATTTCTCAACTGTAAGAGATTTCAAACTTGGGAATCCTCCACCGCGATTAAGTGCCTCTTGACCCTTGCATTCTTCTAACTTTAAATGGGTGGTCTGTGGTAAAAGCATTAGAGCCCATTCGGGGATGAGACTACAACCAACAATCTCCATAAATCTCAACTCATCAGGGTTCGATTCAGGATAAACACGGTATACACCACCATGATCAGGCCTTGGGCATATACAGAAGCAAAACTTCTTCAACTTTGTCGGATGTTTAATCAGAGGATAGTCTCTTGGGAAACGTTCCACTTCCACAATAAAGAGACGTAAATTAGATAACTCTTTCAAAGATGCCACTTCACTCAAAGAGGCGTTGCTGCTGCTGCTGCTTGCATCTTTTTCTTCAGCCTTCCACTCATGGAAACTGTTCCACATCTTCAGTTCTTCTAAGAGAATCAACCTTGATATAACACCACTTGGAACAATTTTAAGATTAATAGTATTTGTTAAGTCCAAGCTCCGTAGATTGACCAATTCTCCAATTTCATTTGGCAACTCGCATAACCAATTGTTAAATGACAGATCTAGAAATTCAAGCTGCTTCAGTCTCCCAAGTCCTGACAAATAATTATTCCCTTCTTTAAACATGCAGTTGCTCAGGCAAAGCACCCGTAGATTCACCAGGTTTGACGGCACTGGTATCTTACTGATCATAGCTGTTTCGCTTAGATCCAGAACTTTAAGATATTTCAAACTAGGGAATCCTTCGCTGCGATAAAGTACCCCTTGACCATTGCAATGTATTAACTTTAAATGGGTGGTCTGTGGTAAAGGCATTAAAGCCCATTCAGGGATGAGACTACAACCAACAATCTCCATATATCTCAACTCATCAGAGTTCGATTCGGGATAAGCATGGTGTACACGACCATAATCAGGCCTTGGGCATTTGCAGAAGCAAAAAATCTTCAACTTTGTCGGATGTTTAAACAGAGGATAGTCTCGTGGCAAACGTTCCACTTCCACAATACAGGGATGTAAATTAGATAACTCTTTCAAAGATGCCACTTCACTCAAAGAGGCGTTGCTACTGCTGCTGCTGCTGCTTGCATCTTTTTCTTCAGCCTTCCACTCGCGGAAACTATTCCACATCTTCAATTCTTCCAGGAGAGTCAACCTTGATATAACACCACTTGGAACAATTTTAAGATTAATAGTATATGTTAAGTCCAAGCTCCGCAGATTGACCAATTCTCCGATTTCTTTTGGCAACTCGCATAACCAATCGTTAAATGAAAGATCGAGAACTTCAAGCTGCTTCAGTCCCCCAAGTGCTGACAAACAATTCCCTCCAAACTCGCAGCTCCTCAGACAAAGCACCCGTAGATTCACCAGGTTTGACAGTGGTATCTTACTGATAGCTGTACTGCTTAGATCCAGGACCCGAAGGTCTTTTGTTGCTTCCCAAAACCAACCTTGAATTTCAGTCAGCTGCTTATTTTCCGGCATCATCAATGTCAGCAATTTAGGACAATGCATCCCTTCTGGCAGTTTATTAATTCCACATCGCCAGAGAGAAATCCTCCTATATTCCTCCCAGTTTTTTCCATGCGACAAACCTTTATGTGGGATTCCCACAAAAGATTTGTAGTCCTCGCATTCGTTTGACGAAATCCAAATGCCAACGTCCCTAACAATGTTGTGCATCTTTACATACCCTTCCTCTTCACCTGCTAATAACAAACAAGAAGATATGAGTTTCCCAACCCAAGTATGCCCTCCATTGATCGCTTCCTCCAAACTTTCACTGTCATCTAAAAAGCCTTCACCCTTCCACATATGAATCATCTGGTCCACAGGAATATCATAATCTTCAGGAAACAGGCAGCAGAACAAGAACAATGGTTTTAGCTCATTTTGCAAACGATCGTAGCTGATTTTGATAGACTGGTACACTGTTTTCTCCATGTCTTCGATGTCTCTTGGTGCTGACATCTTCATCTGTAATAGTGCATCCTCCCACACTCTAGGATTTTTTTCATCTTTCAATGCCCATCCTAGTGCTGTAATTGCAAGTGGAAGACCAGCGCATTCCTTCAAAACCTCCATTGCCTTGGTACGTACGGAAGGATCATCAACAACATCACCAGCTTCCTCTTTGAATAGTTTCTCTGATTCCTTTTCCGAGAGCACATGTACTAGTACGTTAACTTCGCTTTCCATTCTATTGCACACATTTTTACTCCGTGTTGTGAATATGATCTTACAACCCGTGTGGCTGGTAGGAGGGGGAATCCCGACAGCAGCCAAATCAAGTCGCTCCCACAAATCATCCAATATGATGAGGAATGTCTCCTCTTTCATTAAGCTGCTCCTCAGCTTACTTGCTGCCGAGGACTTGGTATCATCCTCGAGTGTGAAACCCAATCTTTTTGCAATGTCGCCCTGGATCTTCTTGATGTCCACTTCCTTTGAAACAGTTACCATTATGACTTTTTTGAATTGTCGTGTCCCTTGCAACTTATTGTTCACATTTTTCACGAGGGTAGTTTTGCCCACACCACCCCTGCCCCATACTCCAATTATTTTGGTATTTTCATCACGTAAAGCATTCATGACTTCTTGGAGAGATGATTCTACTGATGGTAGACCCTGGATTGATGGAGCTTCCTCGTTTATGACGGTCTGAAGGGATGGGGGCATTGTCATCTTCATCTTGTCAGGATTCCCGTCATCATAGTGCCTAACAATGCGCTCCGTCATCTGTTTCGCCTGCTTGCTTATACTGTAACGCCATCTCAAATTCACACAATGTAGACATCCCCTGTTTTCTGCCACTTTTTGCTGTATCGTCTCTGCTTCTTGTATCATTTCAGCAGCTCGTCTTATCCATCGCCTAACTTGTGGGGTTTCTTCTTCACGATTGGAGTGACCCGTGCTTACTAATCGATCTATGTGCTCCTTCTTGGCCCTCAGATCTTGTACGCGGACTTCCAGATTCTTAAAGTTGTCATTAAAATGCATAAGATAGCCCACATGTTCCTTAAGAAGAGCACATGCGCACTTTCCGATCTCGACTACAGCTGAACCCACCTCCATTGCCTATTCAACACAAATAACATCATAAACAACAAAAATAACAAGATCAATGAAAAACTGAATTATTTTACAAAATGAGTAGTAATAAAACTTGCTATAGTAAACTAGATTTAACTCAATGACAAGTTATAATCATTAAAAAATACTCAGGATTCAGCAACTACACTGGGTTGACTCCATTTGAGATTGTTTGCCAAACATATTTTAGCTAGTGTCCATTGATTGTGGGCGGGTATCCATGGTCAGGTTTCCTTTCTAAAAAATGTTCTCGTGTAGAAAAATGTAAACGTGCATGTAATCTCCATTGCCTTGCAGAAAGAATGAAAAGTGAGTCGTGTTGTCTTTAAAGAGTCAACTCCATTTATGGGAACACATGGCAACTAGTTCTTGAGGCACTTCCCCCTGAAGCGCTTTATAGAAGAAGCTTATGATATAACGTAGTGCATATGGCCCATTATGATGTACGCCAACATCCAATCCATCAATAATGAAAAATCAGGTTGATCCAAAACACAAGAGCGTCGTACCACAGGGAACAGTTGGGATATATGGGATGCCCACCATTAAAACCACTGAGATCGTGTTTTTGGGAAGCGGATTGGCTGATGTACCACACATAAGCTATATAGCTAGGTACGTGTCGTGCGAAGACGAGCACTGACGCTCCTCGAGCTCCGTATTGTACGAACCGTTTAAAGGAAATCAAAGTTACATGCCCCACAGTGATGTATTTATTATATCTGCATCGTTCGCCTAGTTTAGAGATCAGTTGAGAGCATTATAAAATAAAAAATAAAAACTAATCATATCAAAAGATCATTGGACGGCACCGCAATTAGCAAGGGAGAGAATGATCTTCGCTGTTAAAAAATTTGTAGGGCTCACCATCAAGCTTATTTTCCATCTAATCTATTCATAAGGTTACAAAGGCCTGAATTAAGAGGAAAAATAAATTTTATATTAATCCAAAACTTCTGTGAAACCAAAAAAGGGTTCAATCCCTACTTTTTGCCCTGTGGTCCACTTAATAGTTATATCTGTCTTATTTTTAATCTCAAGCCTTTAGAGGACCTGGCCAAATGGATGGACGGTTTTGATATAACGCATACCTCACGGTAAGACCCACGGAACTTACTGACATGAATATAGCAGATATTTAGCTGGTGTGAGGTACACCAGCATATTCCATCTAATGCATTCAGATGATGAGCTCGACCCTGGCATTCAAAAATCAAATCATTCCAACGCTCAAGCGGGCTACCACGCATGATTTTAGAGGTTTTAGACAAGATTTTATGCGGGGCAGTCCACCTGAATTTTGGATAAGCCAGATTTTTGGGCTTAAAGGAGAATAGGAGGGAATTCACGTGATGGAAGGCTTGGATTCATTGCCCACGTCATGATGGCCCCATGTACCACTGTAGAATAAGCCTGTTCTAGAAAATTGTAGACGAACAACACCAGCAGTTCTTTTAGCAAGACAAAGTTCCAATTGTTTGGCTTCCTAGGAATAAATCACCAAGCCAAATGTAGTAGAATGATCTATTCAATTACACCGCATGTTAACCTACATGGAACACGAATTAGCTGTGATGTCAGATACAGCCAGGGGGTTTGACCCTGACAGTGGGCCCACCTTGATGTATGTGCTGTATAACCACAATGTCCATCCATTTTTACATCTTATTAATTTAGTGCATAGTCCCAAAAATGAAGCAGAAACATATCTCTAGTGGATCATATGGTAGGGATTGAATTCCCACCATTAAAAGCTTCTCAGGGGCAATAAAAGTTTTGGATCAAGCTGCTACTTGTGTTTTCACTTCATCCAAGTCCATGTGACCTTATCAATAGGTTGGATATGGAAAATAAACTTTACTGTCTATGTTATGAGGTTTTTAGTGATAGGTGTTGAATGACCACTCTTTCCTGATTTAATCCAGATTTGTATCTGCTTCAATTTTTTTTAGCGGAGTTTTGTAAAGAAGTACCTCATATATACACTATTTACATCTTCGGACGTTCATTAATATACTTCATTAATTAAGTTATTACCAGAGAGCTACTTTCTGTTAATTTTTCTTAACTTCCCTTATAAATTTTTTTAAATGACAATAATGGCCACTAGTTAACGAGGCTACCTAAGAAAAAAACATTGCTGTGCAACCATAATCCATCCAAGCAAGGGCTCATACCATGATTAAGTTATGAGCCCCGAAATGAGGTAAATCCAAGGCTCAAGTTGACTACACCACTGGAAGTAGTGGTGATAATGATACCCACCGTTGAAACCTTCTTAAGGGCCACTGTGATGTTTATTTTCCATCCAACCTATTCATAAAGTCATATAGTCCTGGATGAAAGTAAAAAAACAATTTCCAGCTTGATCCAAAACTTGGTGGCCCCTGAAATGTTTTCAATGGTATATGTTTAATCCCCCAAATATATATGGTCAACTTGAGCCTTTTAACTTAATTTTTGGCTTGTATACTAAAATGATTTGGTAAATCAATTAGCACTGTTTCCTATAGTGTGGTCCACCTGATATTTTGGATCTACTTAGTGTTTCTGTTCATGCCCTAAAAGGAGTTGGCAAAATGGATGGACAGCATAGATGAGTACAAATCATCTGTTTTGAAGGCACAGGGAATTCTGGGTCGTCCATTCCTGCCGATGACAGCAGCTCACAATGCAAACTGGATTTCTCACTTCCCAATGGATTGCTGATCACCACACAACTCAACTTGAAACTTCTATTGTCCCACCATGATTTACGTGTTAAGTCCACACATGCCATCAAAATTTCAAAATTATTATAAAGGATGAGCCCAAAAATGGGGCACATCCAAAGCTCAAGCGGACCACACTACAGAAAGTAGTGGGTATTGAATTACTACCATTGAAACCTTCTTTTGGTCCACCATAAGGTTTATTTTCCATCTAACCTTTTCATGAGTTCATATAAACCTTCATGAAGGGACATCATAAATATTAGCTTGATCAAAGTTTTCTATGGCCTCAAAAAATTTTCAACACGAATTTTCTTCTGCGTCGGAATGATATAGAAAAATAGATTGATGGTATGGATTTGATACATGCACCACGTCAATACTTTGGGTGTTCTTCTCTCGCACAGTAAGCAGACAGTGTTGATGTCAACACTTCCAGTTTTCTTATCTCACACAGCAAGTCGGCATAATTTCTTTTTAAGTGTGAAATCTAGGTGGACCCAACGATGATGTATTTCTTACATCTACACTGTTCATCCGGTTTTTCAGATTATTCTAAGGTATGAACTAAAAACAAGGCAGATTCAATGCTCTAAGTAAAATGAACTAAAAACAAGTCAGGTTCAATGCTGAAGTAGACCACACCACATGGAATAGTAGGAATTGACATCTACCGTTGAGAAAATTTCAGGGCCACAAAAGGATTTGATCAAGCAGATATTTGTGTTTTATCTTCATCCGTGTCTAAGTGACATTATAAACAAGTTAGATGGCAAATAAACCTTTCGGTTGGGCTTAGGAAGATTTCAATGGATGTTCATTCACTCTACACTGCTATATAATGTTGTCTACTTGAAATTTGTATGTCTCATTTTTAGGTTCAATCTTTATAATGATTTGAAAAAAATGATGGATGGTGTGGATCTAACACATCAATCATGATGAGACTCGGCGAAGTTCCACAGGTTGAAAGGTAAGTTGAATAACACAAGATTTCCTTTGAGAGAAAATTTGCATGTTATGTGAGAAGGGAGGGCACAATAATTGCCTGTGCATTCAACTCAAATGATCTGTATCAAATCCAGAGGGAGCGTAACGCCCCGGTGGACAGGCTAGTTAGGCTGGGAAGTGAAACCCAAACCTCCTCTTTATACAGGCACATTTCGCCCATTTCGACCCAGATCAGGGGACTCATTCTGTTAGATAAGGTGGGCTTGGGAAAACTCAGGCTCATTCCTCTAGGAGCGGACCACAGAGACAATGGATAGTGTCTGTTTTTCCTGTTTATTTCACTTTTGTTATCATTTGTCATCTTTTATGATAGGCCTCACACTTAGGTTTTTTGTTGGTGGTCACCTGAACCCATGTGCATGTCATGTAATTTTCCGTGGATGAATGAAAATTTTGGCCTTTTTGGGAAAAAAAATGATCTGTACGAAATCCAGACACCCTTTGACCCACTGGAGTGATTGCCTGTGCACACAGGCACAAAGATATCTTGTGCCCGAACTGTGACAAATTAACTCTGTCCATCTGTTTGGAAAGAGACAATAGGACAAGATTCTAAAAATCATGCAAATCCAAAACACAGGTGGACCACGCCAAAAATCAGTGAGAATCATGGTGTCCCGTGTTAATTCAAACCCTGGTAGAGCCGACCATGATGTTTATATCCCATCCAAACCTTTCCTATAATAGTTACTAAGGTAAACTGTAGGAATGAATATCAACCTGATCCAAAACTTCTGTCACTCCCAGGCGTTTAATCCCCCGTTTTCATATCGTATGGCTCACATGAGTTTTGGATTTGCCTGATTTTTAGAATATCCTGTTGTGGTCTTTTGAAAACAGACAGATGAGTGAATCTTTCTCGGACATCCATATGGCCCCCAACAGTCCATGGAGAGCCTTTGACTTGAATAGGGTTTGCCAACGGTGCTTTGTGGGTTGTAAATTATGTAAGACCCGACCCAAACCCGACCCGTGCTTGGTATCCGGGTCCAGGTCCATCCAGGTTCCTTTTTTTAAATGGCGGGTCAACGGATCATTTTGAGACCCATATCCTTCCCACTTTCTTATATATGAGCGCAGATCCAAATCTTGACGTTGGACCAAAATAAAATACAAACTAGTTTATAAGATAAGAACCTCATATGTTGTTTATTTGAGTGATATCAATAATCACCATGGAAAAGTCTTTCCTAAATTTCTATTAACTAGGTTGTATGCCATGTGTAAAATTTATAGATTTTTTGGATGCAAGTTGGTGACGATTCTGTTGAGTTAGAGGATCCCTTGAATCCAGCATTTACAAACATTCCATTTGAATGATATTTAAAATAATTTCAGGTTTTTGGAAAAATATTTAAGGGAAACTAACTTTTCATGCATCAACAATTAGAGTTGGCCCGTTGGAAGTAGTTTCAAACGGGGGTTGGTTCCCGTTAGAGACCCATTTATAAATGGGTCAGTGTGAACGGACCCATTTATAAAAGGGTCTAATGGGTTGACTGGACGACAGGACCGCCCATTTAGTAAAAGGCGGGTCTAAATTTGGATTTGGACCATGTGTTTAGTAAATGGGCGGGTCTGTTTGCCGACCATTTCCCTAGAACGGTGATGGGCCTAGCCATATTATGTATGTGTTTTATCAGCGTCCATCCATTTTTTAAAGATCATTTTACGGCAGGAGCGCAGATCCAAATCTTGGGTGGACCACACTATAAGAAACCATAGTGATTCAATGAACACCATTAAAAAGTCCTTTGGGGCCACAAGTTTTGGATGAAGTTGTACCTTTGTTTTCCCTTCATCCAGGTCAAATTAAATGGAAAATAAATATTAGTGGGCCCAGGAAGTTTTCAATGGTGGGTGTTCAATCACCACTGTTTCCTATGTTGTCGTCAACTTTGGATTTCGATCTGACTCACTTTTGAGCTCAGGCCTGGAATGATCTGAAAAACGGATGGCTGGTATGAATGGACCCATGGATGGCTGGCATGAATGAAACACACACATCGTTATGGACCCACGTAGCACTGACCGACTGCTACCTGCCATCCAATTTGCATTAAATTTAAAAAAAAAAAAAAAACTCTTATAATTATATCTACTTCTTCTTCTTCCTCTTTATTATTATTATTATTATTCTTTTTCTTTTAAACTAACCCAAGGTACCCATTCGGCAGTAATGTGTAATTTAAAAAGGTTCCCAGATGTAAGTAGCGCATTAATGAGTCACTAATTTGTTAAAATCTCTTTTCTTGTACCATCTACTAAAATAAGCTGGAAAAATGGGTGTGATATACAATGCATACATCTAAGGTGGGGTAAGAATTATATGAGGTGTCACCTAGCCCAAACCCAGCCAACCTCAACAGCAATCTGCCATATCTTGTCTGATCCCTCACCTGATCTTAACCCCAACCCCGTTAAGTCTAGATCAGATCTTCTTGTACTTATTGCCAAAGTTCAAGAGAAAATAAAGAAAATTCTGTCCAAGGGGGCCCTAGAAGCCAACTGGTATGGGAGACTTAGAAGACTGAAAAGTCGGGGCGTGAAAACCAACCAGTGCTCACATGGATAAGATCCTCATCTGGAATGCTCGAGGAGTTGGAAACTCTCCCACAATCCGAACCCTCAACAGGCTCATTAGGCAATTCCACCCAGCAATCAGAGCGATCCTAGAGCTTATGTTGTGTGATGAGAAAAGAACTCGTATTAGCCTAAAGTTGGGATTTCAATCCTCCTGTTCTAATGCTGCCCAAGGAGGAAAAGTATGGGTATTCACGGCATCCGATTGTTGAGGGTCAAATATTACATATTAGACCTCAATTATTACCATTTTTTTATGAGCATGATACCATTTAACGCCCTATTTTAATCGTGTTTGTGAAGCAAGGTGTATTTAGGAGCCTGGACTAAAAAAGGGTACTAAAAGCATGGATTTAATGATCATAAATCACCAAGGCAAGGGACGTACTCCTGGGGACCGAGATCGAAGAATTTACATGCCTGGAATTCGAAAAACTCAAATATTTCATGCTAAAGAGGCCTAAAATTCATCCAGAATGCAAGATCACAGGGTTTCCACTATCTGTTCAGTTCAAAACTTGATATGTGGCCTGAGGACCATAAATAACCGTAAACGTAGAATTTCACCCATTAAATCCTTGTGGAAGTGGGCCAACAGACAGATCATCCCATGAATCTCTTATTTGGGGCCCACCTAATATCTGAATATGCCTTAATTTTGGTCCCAACCATTTAGATGAGATGAGAAAAGAGATGAATGGGGCGGATTTCTCACACACATCACAGTGGACCCCACGTAGATGTGGGAATGCATAGGCGGTGCACTCCCGCACTGCACCAGGCTGGCCTCCCAGTTAAAACGGGCGCTAAACTGACCGCCTTCTTCATTACACAGTGTTTGCAAGGTGCGGACGCTATGATCACTAGTGGGCCCCGCTCGTCGCCTGATTTGACGATCTGAACCGTCCATATGCTCCAGAGGGTGGCCAAAACCCTGTTCAAGCTTTCCTTTTAGCCCCATACAAACGTACACACGTGGATATCCAGAAAACGAAAGATGGACGGCGAGTTGGTTTGATACAGTGGACCGCACCAAAACTCGATAAAAATCACTCCTTCCCAACTGGTTTTTCATTCTATTTTTCAGATTATTTTAAGTGTTGAGCTGAAAAATGAGCCCAATCCAATTTTCTGGCGGGCCATAACATAGAAAACATCGATTTTTACCGTTAAAAATTGATTAGGACCCACCTTGAGCGAAAACATACCGCATATTGGGCTTGTTTGGTCGGTCTTGAGCCATAGAATGCAGTGGCTGGAGTGGATCCACCTGATGTGGGCCCCACGCATGAAAAACCATGAGAAAACACGATTTCAAAAAAAAAAATTAAAAAGCAGGCAACGCCTATTCTTTCTTGACTCGAGAGAGAACGTTCTTTGCGTTTTGGCCGACGGACAGCAGGACCCACTGTCCCAGCCGTGGGCCCCACCATGATGTGTGTTTATCATCCACACCGTTCATTTGGTGGGTCCCTTCTTGAAGTGGGCCCCCTCCAAAAATTAGCCCTATCTGGAACTCAGGTGGCCCACGCCACAGGAAATAGTGGGATTTAACGCCTGCCATTGAAACCCTTTTGTTGTCCAGAAGTTTTGGATTGTTATGAATTTTTTTTCCTATTCATCTGGGTCCGTGGGACCTTATCAACAGATTGGATGACATATAAATGTTATGGTGGGACCCACAGTGATGTATGTGTTTTATTCGCACCGTCCACTACAGTGGACGGTGGAACCCACCAAAATGTATGTGTTTTATCAATGCGTTCAACTATTTGGCTGGACTGTTGACGGCTAGTGGGACCCACCATGATGCATGTGTTGCATCCAAACGTCCAACCATTTGGCCAGCTTGTCCTACCGGCTTGAGACTAAAAATAAGACAGATCTATGTGTCAAGTGGACCACTCTGCACAGTGAGGATTGAACGTCTACCATTGAAATCCTTTGGGGGTGCAAAAGTTTTGGATCATAGGAAATATGTTTTTCCTCCCAATTCAGGTCTGTGTGACCTTATGATCAGGTTGGATGGGAAGTATATGTTATGGTGGGCCTTGAGAATTTTAATGGTGGAAAATCATTACCACCACTCATATTTAAGTGTGGCCCATTTGATATACATATGGCCCATGTGATGTGGCCCATTTGATATACATATGGCCCATGTGATGTGGCCCATTTTTCATAATTATGAGGCTCGTTGTTGAGACTTACCTTAATATATATGAGGCTCATGTTATGAGGCCCATTGTGATGTATTCTAAGGCCCATGGGTTATGACCCATTGCAATGTACATAAGGCTCATTGGTGTGGCCCATTGATGTGGCCCACTTGATGAATATAAGGCCCATGTGATATGGCCCATTTGATGTATTTAAGGCCCAATGGGATGTACCTAAGGTCCATTACAATGTGTGAATCCACCATGGTTTATGTAATGATATTTACGGCGAGCCGTGCCTTGGGAGTAATGTTGGTTTGACGTCCACATTGTAAGAATAATGTTGGTTAAATGTCCGCATTATGACTCTCCCTTGGGCCCATTGATAGGCCCATACTGGTTACGTGTAGGCCGTCTAGGCCCATCTTCGGTGTAAGGATAGTTCATTACTTTATAACATGCTTAGTATAGCTCCATGATTCATGCCCATACGCATCATATGTATGCTTGATATGAGAAATGTTTGATTATAGCATAAGCCGATTGGGCTGAGACATTTACGGGACTCCTTATGAGATAAAGTGCCCCACATGATCGCGCGGTATGTGCAAGATTGTTGCATAATTGGATACTGTGCTTCATGCACTTGCATATTGTATGTCTTGATCATTGTACGCCATAAAGACATCAGGGTCGTGGCTCCACAGGCACATCGTGGATGACCGTATCGGATACCAAAAAATACTTGGTTCAAACACTGTGGGCACTTAGGATGTCCTTGGGTGAAAATCTCAGAACCTTTTTAGTACCAGGAGCTGCTTCAACATCTAAACCGAATGGATACACGAGCGCCCGAGTGCTAAATACCAGTAGGCCGTGTCTCCCACTGTGTCGTGGTCTGTTGGAAGGGGGTGTGGCCTTATCCGCCCGAGTGAGGGGGCTATAAGCTAAGCTGAGTTTGACCAGCTCACAAATGAGTCCACTATTGATGAGCCAGGTAGGTATTGGCAGACTACTGGTCAGGCAGATAGTGAGGTCTATTCCGCTCGTTGGGCTGTGCGGCTAGGGAGGCAGCAGTCGGTGTGGAGTATACTAAACCCCTGTGATATCCCAAAGAGAAGCTGTACTGATATGTGTACTTAATGAGTACTGACATGCTTGATTTGTATCTCGCATATGACATTTGGCTACATAGGCCTCGCATCGCATAGCCTTGGTATGGCCGATAGCATTCATGCATCGCATCACATATCTTTGGTACAGCTGATAGCATACATGGACTTACCGCATATTTCCACATTACTCTGATAGTGTACACTTGGCGTTTGCCTTACGCACACACTTACACCACCCTCTAAGCTTTTGTAAGCTTATGCATGACCGTTGCGTACAGGTGGCATTGGATCGTAGCAGCGCTACGGCAAGAGCGCACATCAAATTATTTCAAAGTTTTTGATCACCCTATATTTCCCTTTCCGCATTGTACTTAAAGTTTTTGATATAATGGATATGTGGTGATGTTATTTTGTGACTTAGTTATGCTTGTGGTTATGCTCCATCACAAAAAAAAAATCATACTGAAAATCCTCCTTGTAGGATCCCAGGATCGGAATCTGGCACGTGAGTACCAGGATCTGAGAATGGGGCACTACGGAAGCTGTCGGCACTGGATTCGGTGATCAGGAATTTTGTGAGTCCGGTTCCGAGTTTGAGGCGTGACAAAGCACGTCCTAACTAATGTAGTGCAATGCATGGTCATGTTAGCCCAGTAGTTAATTAAGCTTATTCATCCAGCAGATTTGGGAAGGATCCATCTAGGTTCGTCACTCCTAGTCACGGACATACGATAGGCAAGTTGTAGGGTCATCACTCCTAATGAAAAGTAGTCGATAGGCAAATTCAAAAGTTTATACTTGCGGTCACTACGGGTTGACTAATCACCTCGGCGTAGGCTGATAGCTCGAACATAGTGTCCCAATCCGCCATATCCGGCTCACGAGTTTGAGTTTGCTCACTGGTCACTACGGGATAGCTTATCACCTCAATGTAGGCCGATAGCTCAAACACTATGTCCCATAGCACCATGCCCAGCCATGAGTCTTAGTGGATTGTGGTACCGTGGTTAAAGTGGGCCTTTACATTGGTAAGGGGTACCTTAGATTCAAGCAGTAGTGTCCATACATGGTAAACACACAATAGGTCGATCGGTTTGTTAGGCAAGTTTGATTAGTACGGGCACATGCTGACTAAATCGACATGGAGCGCATAAGCACCCTCGTGGCCTAATTACTGTCGACAATCATCGTGCGACCCGGATTCATCAAGTATACCGAATGTGGCGAGACTAATTCGGCTACCCGAACAGGAACTGTTACCAATTGCCTAGGTTAGGTTGTAGCCCCAGTCTTACGCAAATGCAGCAATTAAATACATGTGATAATCAATTCAGCATTTAACAAACAATCCAAGTGAAATCCTCATTTTAGCATTTCATAAAACACCTTGATCATGTTACCACATACTAGCATTTTATCAATCATTTGCATAGAGGCGAATATGATTTCATGGAAGAATATATATATATATATATATATATATATATATATATATATATAATATATATATATATAAGGCAAGAAAGAATCCTATCTTAACATTCGTAATACATACAAATCATCAACAATTTCTCATTCAGACAATTCACAAACACTTAAGACTACACTTCACCAAATACGTAGACTAGGTTAGTTACAACATATATTTTAGCAAATCTTTACACAGAGAGGTCAGCATACATATGACAACGATGAATCCTAGTTTAGTAGTCATAGCAGACACAAATCATATTTACATGTTCATACAAACATTTCAACAAACACATGAGATGTGTATTTTGTACTACATAGTTCACACATGTATATTATATCGACAATGGCGTATCTAAGACAATATGACAGCAATCAAGTCAGACACAAATCATTACTAACATTGAAAGCATTAAAAACCATAACTTAAACGTTTATACTCCGCACCTTTCGTCAGAATACTCGATTCAGACTCGGTTTGAATTCTACGTTCCTGAAAATAAAACATCGGGTACCTAAATGGTGTAATCTGTTAGCTAGGTAGACAAATTACTATTTTAGATCTTAACTACTGTATTAGGGTTTGGATTTCTTACCCAAATTGTAGCTGAGATAGGTCGTGTAACGCAAGAGGAAGGCGATTCAGTGTATGGAGTCATGGAAAAGAATCACAACAACGGTCTCCCAAACTTTTTCTCTTTTCTCCTAAGGTTTGGAGAAAATTCGTATGAGGGAGAGATGGGGTGGTTTAAGGGCTTTATATAGGCCCAGAACTGATGCAAATGGCCCCAGGGCCATAATATACTTAATATATATCCAAAGGGCAACTGTTTTTGACAAACAGGGCTAATAGAAAGGCCCACTACTCACCTACGTCACAGGGTAAGTTCCCTGACAATGGATCTATGCCAGGATGTGATTTCGTCGCGATTGGATAGGCCGATCGGCTGTGGAGGACCCGTGTCAGATTAACAGTCATGCTTACTCAATCGGGGCCACAGTTATACGGATATGTGCATGAAAATTTCCTTTTCCCATGGGTGAAGTTTGGTTAGAAACTGATGGCTTGAAATCCTCAATTTCACGCGTAAGTGAATGACCCAATTCGCTTAAGTTTCGATACATTTTCTAAAGATATTCGTGTTTCTCACACACTTCACTCAGGGTTCAAGTTGTGCGTTTCTGGATACTATCTGGGATCAATTATCGAGATGGTCGTCAAGCCCAGTAGGACGGACATAATTCTATAGTTTCGTGATCATCGGATTCTCAACGTGCGGTCTAGGTCCGATACAGAGTTTCAATGTACTTCAGAGAGCGAAAGGCTCTTGGGATTTCTCCTAGCTTTTTAAGTAATGTTGAGTTAGTGATTTTGATGGTTTTGGGTCTTGTCATTTGTGTAAATGGTGGTTCGAGTTAAATCCATCGATTATTTAGTTTTGCACTTAACCTATTTTCGCTTAAATTTCTATGGGATACGATCCTTGGATAGTTCTATGTTTTTTTTTTTTTTTGGCACTTTTAGTTAATATATTATTTTAATTATTTTTTCAGTAGTTCATCATCAAGTCTACTTTATCTTCACCAAATTTCATTAAATTTCGTATTCTAAAAAAAGTATAAAAATTCTAGAAGTAGCAGTTATCCGAACTAATAATTTTTGGATAGTTGTCACATCAACTGATATGTAAATATATTAAAATTTTTATTTTATTTTTCACTTATTTTTATATGAAACTAAACTTATCAAGCTTCAATCTAATTTTTGAATCGCCTAAATAGGAGTTATATTAAAGGAGATATGACTTTTTAAAGTCAGCTTGAAAACACAGAAAATTTCAGCGAGGGTTCACCGAAATTCGGTGCACCGGCGGTGTCGCCGTGGCCGTCTGGTGTCCTGGTGGTGGTTTTGTCACTCAGTTTTTGAAATAAGTGTATCTTGTAAACCGAAATGAGTTATTCGACGTGCAATATATGATTTTGGGGTAGAAGAAGCTAAGCTATCCAAATAACCTAGTTATTTTATGATATTCCAAAACGTTAAAGGGACAAAAACCCATTTAATTTATATATTTACTATTTATAGTAAGTTTTAGTTTAATTATTATTCTTCATCATTTAAACTTTAGGATTTGTGTCTAATATAAAAGTACCTAGAAAGATTTGAAGAATACAGTGGTGCAAGGTAAAATTTTCGAAGGAGATGGGTTGAAAGGGAGATTTGAGACTTTGGGATTAAGTTTTGAGAGCTTGGGAAAAGAATGGAGTGATGACTTGAGAGTGAAAAGAGTGTATAACGGATTAGAAACGGGGTATAAGTAAAGTAGAAATGACCCTAGGTGAAGCCCCTGGGGCTTCTATGTGATTCATGAGAGCAAAGAGGGTTCACTTCTATAGCAAAACCCTAGGTTAAGACTTGTTGGATTATGGACCAAAGTGTTTAGATTAGCTGGTGGTGAGATTCGGATGGGTTGGTCCTAGGGTCTTTTAACGTCACTAAGTTCGATCGCTCCCTCCTAAGTTGATAAGGTGTTATGATAGACCCATTGCCTAAGGATGTCCAACTCCTAGTTGGTAAAAATCCGGGACGTTACAACCAATAAGGATAAAAAGCAGTTGGATGACTTATATTAGATTTCTTCAAATTCTAATTTAGACCGAATGTAAACGTAAGCATTCAAATTTGACCTCTTCATTTGGCCACTTTTTGTAGTTTAGGTTTGAATGTTACTCGCCCATCCACAGTATGACATACTGACGCAAGGATGAATGTGATGAGGATAAATACTCCGAATCCACGGAGCTTCCCTGGACTCCTCATAGAGACTTCTCGAATCCACGAGGAAAGAAAGCAGAAAATAGAAATAAATTCTAATAAATTCGAAACTGATTAATTCATGAATAAAAATGAGTTCACAACCCTTTAAATAGGGATACCAAGCAATAAGAAAGAAATCGGAATCAAACTACACCTAAAACTCCTAGAATTCGTGACTTACTATAAATAGTAAGTTTTATAGACGGTCGTGATGTGTACTAGTGCACAAGTTTTTCGGCCAAAAATAATAAATGTCCTATTTGGCTTCACCAAACCGTTCTCCTAATTATTCTAAGCTCTTTTCATGTTGCGCGCAACTCCTAAAACCCGACGGATGAATAGTTATAATCAAACTAAAACTTACTATTTATAGTAAAAACGAAATTAAAACAGGAAAACGACCGTTGATCCAGGGGTTTTTTGCAATTCCGGGTGTCGCAACCCTGCATAGCAGGGTTGGTTGGCTAAAGTAGCTCATTCTACCGCAAAATCATATATTTTACATCAGGTAACTCATTCCGGATTGTGAGATACGCCTGATTTAAGGTTCGATGGTCTGGATCACTTCTGTCGCCAACCGGGCCTTTTTTTATCCATCTTGGCCATGAAACTGTCCGCGACCCGCTCTACATCACGTACATGTCCCAATTGCTTGCTAATGTCAGACCTTCAGAATTGTGACCCCATTATGGATGGGGCATTTTCTTAAAATCACACTGATTTGATTATCTTAATCACCATTTATGCATCTAACCATTTTCTTTGGGATCATCTAGTCACTGTTGGTTGTTGGATTATGGACCAGCATGCCACTTTTATAATGGACGGCCATAGTAACCCAGTGAGATTATAGTTTTAAAACTTGAAGAATGGAAAACTCAACTTGATGTTTAGCCTTATCAGGTAACAGAAGACTTGAATAGTTATAAACTTGGCTTGTGGGATAGAGTCATCGCTTGCTTTACCATGCTTGGCTTGTTGGTTAGATTCATTGCTCCCTCAACTTGAAGTATTCACTTCAAGATCTAATTTTTACTTTTTGGTTGAAATCCCTTTTTGAGTCTTGTAGGGTTGAGTCGAGCGACGAGCCACACCAGGTTGAATCTAAGTCCAGGTTACAACAAGTTTTCACAATGACTCGACTTGAAAGCTTGTCGAGTTTTGAGTCAGGTTATTGAGTTTTAAAATTATGGTGAGATCCAGCTAGTTTATGATTTATATATCTTTGGAAATTTTGGTAGTCTCATTGCTGTGAGTATTCACACCATATGTTGGTGTTGATCTTTGAACTTTGGATTAAACGTTGAACATGTTATGAACCTAGATGAATATTTAAGGGGCCCAATGGGGTGTTGGACAGGAAATGATGCCATTGAGCTTGCTAACCTTATTAAAGTAGAACAATAATCAATGTAGGACATCTCCGCCATCTAAAAGCATTATTTAGTGTAAGATGGCAGAAATTTTCAAAGCATACTTTTTAGATGCCACAGGACAACACTGACTGATGATCTACCTTGTTATAGTTGGATAAGCCATGCTTGTTGGATTGACCCTTTGCTCCTACTTTAGCTAGTATGACCATTGAGTGGATTGACTTAGGAAGGAAGCCCATAGCTTTCTTTTGTCTCATTTTTCAGGATAGAAGTACCTTAGAGGACTTGGCCTCTTGGATGTGTGCTATATATCTTGTGTTATGGTGATGCTTATGTTTTGTATCTTTTGGAAACATTGTACCTAAAATCGTCTGCATTTATAGTGAAAGTTGTTTGCTTGGTATTATGTGTTAGTACTTATATTTGTCAATAACGTGAGTTTGTGTCATTGAATCAGTTGAGCCTTATTAGTAGTTAAAGACATCTGAAGACTCGAAGATGAATGACAATAAAAGTGTGAAGAAATAGGTAAATTGAAGTGACTTGGTATCCTTGGACCTATACCCTTGTTAATCCCAAAACACCAACCTCTAGGTGATCCTCAACTATAGGAAAATACTTGTTTAGATCTTTCAAAGCTTCGGATCAAAATTAGACATGTTCAGTAGACTTTTAGAGGTTTAGAGGGATTGTCGGTTCAACCTGATCAGATACTGTCGGTCCAACCGACCATGGACATGAACAAGTAGTAAGAACTAGAGCCCTATCTGTAGAACTGACATGACCAATTTCTGTAGCTGTCTCAGCCTTGCCTCCTGCTAGTCAAACCAACAGCTTATAGGTACAATCGAAAGGTAGCTGTTTTCTAACCGATTTAAATCCATTGCTTCACTCCTCTCTTTATTGAGTCACTTAGGGCATTTGCAAGTTGATGATATTTTGATAGAGCAAGAGTCTATTTCCTCTCTTAATCCCTTTTGTTAGACTATTTCTCTTAAAATCATGACATCCCCTTTGTGATTCATCACTTTGAAATAGCACTCCAAGTTCAAGTTAATGGTGTCTATGATCTCTTACATTCATTAGTGCTTACTCATGCCTTAGTAGTAGACTTACAAGAGTTTCAACACGACGCCATGAGTTGAAAGTACCCATTTTAGTGAAATCCCACTTTAGTGCTTGGATGTATGTGGGGGTGTGAGTGGGTGTAATAAATAATAAATAAATAAATAAATAAATAAACCTGATGAAGGAGGAGATAAAAGGAATGATATATGGCACACATTCAATGGATAAAAGACCTCTAATCAGGTGGTTATATCAATTGACGGATGCGAAACCCTTCTTAGGGCACGTTAGCTGGTTAAAGCGGTTCTTGAGAGTTATAATCAATCATTTTCTACTATAATATATATATTTTTTTATTATCCATTTTCCTATCCATTGATCGAATGGTTAGAATCACCTTATCAAAAGGATTCTTTAATTTATTTTATTGGCAATAGATTAGATGGCTCCAAAAAATCTAACGAACCCAAAATATCATAAACATCTAATGCAACTTCTTAAAGAAAAAAATGTTGAATTGCAAGTTGTATTGTAGCTGCGGAACACACATCATGACCAAGTTGCAATTTCATGATGTGCGAGCTAAACAAACAAAGTGTAGTTCGTAATCAACGTTCAATTGCAAAGTTATAATATATTGTTTGAAACCCAAATAAGATTTAGTAAAATTGTTCATCCCAAAACTACCTAAGAAAAGGAAAAAAAAAAAAATAATAGAAAGGAAACAAAGAGAGGGGAGAAAGGATAGAAAAAGGAGCATACCTCAATTTGAGAATAGAGAATACAGATTAAGAAGAAACTAAGGGCATGTTTGATTTGTCAAATTCACTGTAAATGCCCTATAAATACCAGCTTATTACAATTTCACCCTGTTTGGAAATATGGAAGTACTTTCACTCGGAAAACAGTCCAAAAGGATTAACTTAAATTTATGGGCCCCACCATGATGTATATGATATATCTACGTCGTCCATCTGCTTTACCATGACATTATGAGACATGAGCCAAACAATGAGGCATATCCAACAATGAAGTGGCCCACACCAAAGTAAACAGTGGCCCTAAGAAGCTTTTAATAGTGGCTGTTTGATTACCTTTTTCCTATGGTGTGGTTCACTTTAAATTTAAATCTTGCTCTTTTTTTGGGTTATGTCCTAAATTCAGTTGGCAAAATGGATGAGTGGTGTGGATAATCCACATACATCACGGTGGCCCCACAAATATTTAGCAACATCCTCAATTTTAGTGTTGAAAAAGTAACAGTCAAATCAATCCTAGTAAACAATGTCATAATTACCTCTAGAAATAATCATTACGATATTTACAATACAATTATATATTTACCTTATAAAATCAAACAAGCCCTAGGACTCAAATATTACAAGTAGCAACACCTGGGCTTTGTAGTTGATTCAAGAGAGTGGGGAATAACCGCTTACTGCACTCGCTTGCATGAGATGAGATAGATGTACTGTCCGTGACTCATGTATACTATCATCAATTAAGGTGCTTTATGAGTACATTGCTTAAAAAATTTAAAGATAGTCCTTATGACAGAATGTTGATGAGGATTATTGACACAGTGAAAAGGGTAGGAAAAGGAACAAACCTCAATTTGAGAAAAGAGAATACAAACAGAAGAAACCAAGGATGGGAGAAAATATTACAAGCAAACAATGCTTGGGCTTGGTAGATGACTCGGGAGAGTGGGGAATAACTGTTTAGTATGCTCGTTTGCATGAGATGAGATCGATGGAGGTACATGTATACCGTCTGTGAGACATGCATAATGTTATCAATCAGGTGGCATTGTGAGCATGTTCCTTTAAAAATTCAAAGATAATCCTCCTGACATGATGTCGATGAGGATTATTGAGGGAGAGAAGAGAGAGGGTAAAGAAAGGAGCATACCTCAGTTTAAGAATAGAGAATATAGATGAAGAAGAAACTAAGACTGTGAAAATATTACAAATGGCAATGCCCGGGGCTTCGTATTTGATTCAAGAGAGTGGAGAATAACCCCTTACTACACTCACTTGCATGAGATGAGAAGATGGAGGCACATGTATTGTCATCAATTAGGGTGAGTTATGAGGATCTCCCTTAAAATAAAAAATTAAAAAAAAAAAAAAAAAAAAAGTTCAGAAATAATGCTTATGACATGATGTTAATGAGCTGGGTACTTTGGGCCAAGCTGACCCTTGTGCAAGCCAGATGGGAGGTTAAAACACATGGGTTCCGGACAAGCATCTAAGACCAAACGAGCATGCTAGTGAAGTATACAATCCAGTAATGTTAAATAAGTCGAGGTATGCTCAAGCTCTTACTATTCCAAGGCTAACATAGGCGAAGTTAGTCACTGGGCGTAGAAAACTCATTACCGCATCCAGCCATGGTTGTTTATACATAACCTGTATCAGGGTCTGCCCAAAGCAGCTTGGAGGTGACCTGCTGATGGGGTAAGGAGAGTATTCTACGCATTCTTGCTTTTTCTTTTCTTTATCTTTTTATTGTTTATTATTTACTTTTAGACTTGACTTGCTTTTAGCCATGTGTTATTGTGTTGTTGCTAGGCTGTAAAACAAACGCAATAATGGAGCACTAATCATTAATTAAGATAATGAATTCCATTCAATTTCCCTTCCACCTTCCATTTTATTCCCTTGGATTGGGATGTAAAAATTTAGAAATCATTCCTAAATTGTTATGTTGCTCACAGCAATCAATTTCTAGCATGTACACGTGCTGTGGTACTTTACAACAGTAAAGTTTATATGTTACCCAATTCATTTATCTGATGTGCCAGGCCAATATAAATGAAGAACTCAAAAATTATAGAATTATATATGAAACTCAGGTGGGCCATAGCACATGAATTAAGAAGCTTTTATGTTCAATTTTATGGAGTGGCCCACGTTAGTGTTAAACCCGTTTGTTTTTTAGATCAAGGCAAAACAAAGCGTGATGTACTTGATGGATGGAGTGGATTTCATGCACCATAAAGGTTTCTCAATGTCAGAGAAAATAAACTAGGTAGATAACTACTCAAGGTAGGAAAGCTTTTTTTTTTTTTTTTTTTTTTTTTTTTTTTTCCCCCATTTTATAGGTTAAATATATTTACTTTGGGGTTTACATTTCCAGCCATGTGCTACCTCCCGTGTGTCCGAGAAAGTAAACCAGGTAGATACTCCTCCTGCCACCAGCTCTGTGGCTGATGGTCGGTGCTCTGTGGGCCCCACCATGATGTATGTGTTTCATTCATTTCGTTCATCCATTTTTACATATAATTTTATGGCTTGATCCAAAAACTGAGAAGGATATAAATCTCAGGTGGATCACACCACATGAAAACAATAGTGATTGGATATCCACCATTAAAATCTCCCTAAGGCCCACTATACTGTTTATTTGACATCTAATCTGTTGATTAGGTCATACAGTCCCAGATGAAGAGAAAAAGCAAAGATCAGCTTGATCCAAAACTTTTATGGCCCCCAAAATGTTTTTAATGGTCAACCTTCATTCAACACTGTTTCCAGTAATGTGGCCCTCTTGAGATTTTCATGTACCTCATTTTTTGAGTCACCCTATAAAATCATCTCTAAAAATAGATGGACGGCATGGATGAAGCATATACATCATGGTGGGGCCCACATAAGACTGACCAGCAGCCATTGGGCTGATGTCAGGGGGAGTAGAGTAGCCAATCCGTTCCCTACTCACAGAGCGAATTAAGCTGGTGTGTGTGTACGTGTCGCTCGAAGAGGAGCGCGTCAGCTCCTCCAGCCGCCTAACACCGTGCGGAGAAGAGCAAAGTTACGTCGGCCCCACGATGATGTCTTTACTATATCCACACCGTCCATCCATTTGGTGAGATCATTTTAGTCCATCATCCTAAAAAATGAGTCATATCCAAAGTTCAAGTGGACCACACCACAGGTAGCAGCGGGGACAATGATTACTACCATTATGGGTGTATACCGATAACAGTATGGGTCCCACAATGATCATTTTAGTCCATCATCCTAAAAAAGAGACTGGAGAGCATGATTTTGAAGCCGGGGTGTATACCGATAACAGTATGGGTCTTCTCATGGTGTATCATCCCAACATTGGGCTCATATGAGCCCAGACATCCGTATCATTCGTATGAGTGATCATATAGGCACATATTAGCAGATGCAGCTAAGTGATTATACGGTAATTTACTTTTGGGCGCTCAGTTGGTGGAAGTTGGCCCAAGGTTCACTGACTCAAAATGTTCGTACAGCGGGCCCATCATAGATTGGCGCATACAAGGACAGCCCCTATTAAATATTTGACTTATTTATTTGTTGATTGGCCTTCTTTCTTTCCTCTTTTTATTTATTTATTTATTTTTATTTATTTTTTTATTTTTTTACTTCGTAGTACAAATGACAATTAAAGGTGAGACCACGTGATAGAGTGTCTATTTGACTTTTTTGTTTTGTTTTTAAGAGAAAGATGGGCAATCAAAAGTGGGACCACGTGATAGAGTGTCTAAATCAAATATGGCATACGTCGTAGTGTAGTCAATATGGACCGGCTAATAAGTCATTTCCTAGCTATTGATTAAACAGCTAAAATTACACACCAAAGGGAATTGGAGAGAAATGGACAATTAAAGGTGGCACCACTCATTTCCATAAGCAATGATTGGATGGTAGGGTCACCGAAAACAAGTGACCTTTTGGCAAGGATTGGCAATCATGAGTGAAACCCATGTGATGCATAGTCTACATCCATGAACAGACTATTTGTAGTATGATTAACATGCACCGTTCATTTCTTAGGCATAGGCAGGGATTGTAAGATTAGGATCATCCAACCAAAGTGAGCTTTTGAAGAGGGATGGGGAATCAACCGTTGGAGACAACACAATGGATGGTCTAGAGCAATTATCAGGCCATTTGTATCATGATCAATACGGACTATCCATTTCACTAGGATTGAAAGGATGATTAGGATCATCCAGCAAATTTGAGGGGATGAGCAATCAAGCAAGGGACCCCAATGATGAATGGTTAAAATCAATGATCCAACCATTACAAGCATGATAGATATGGGCCATCTAATTGCCCGGACAATTGAAATCATCAGCAATTGTGATTTTTATAATGATCATCAGTCAACGGTGGACCCACATTACAAATGGTATAGATCAATTATCAAGTTGTTTGTAGTATGATCAAATTGATTGTCCATTTTCCTAACTATTGAGGATCATATAGATAAGGTGATTTTCAAATTGATCAGAATGATATTTTTTTGTTTTCCCTTCTTTGGGATGAGAATCACCTTTTGAATGTGTAGGATGTCATATAAACATTACAGTGAGCCCTAGAAACGTTTCAACTGTGGGCATTTCCATCCCTTCTATTCCATGTGTTTGTGCGCACATGAGATTTGGATCTACCTCATTTTGGGTTGATGTCCGGGCATGAGCTGACGAAATTGATGGCCCATGGGCCAAGTTAAACCAGATTAGTTAATGGGTGTACAAAATAATTACTCATCTAGCCATGGGTTGTGAAACTTGGCCCAAAACTAGCCCAAAGCCTAACCAGGCAAACCCAGCCCAAAGCATCTTCAAAGCAACCCTACGCGTGGATATGTGCCATATTTCTAGACAATCTTGCTTTATGTGAGAGTTGAGTCGGGAACACCTATTTATTTACCATGTAGTATATGTAAAATCCATGATCCATTGGGTAAGAATCATTATTTGCACGTACATAATAAAATAATCAAACACCGTATATTACATTGCATCCGCAGTACTTAGTATTTTGGATTACTATGTTTTTGCACTTATATGGCTTAGATGAGATTGATGGTATTCGTGACTTGTCAGGATTTACATATTGCATTGCATCCTCAGCATCTGTTATTGTCTTATTATGTTTTGCATCGTATAGCCTTGTGTAACATTCCAGATTTTTGCCAACCTGGGATTAAACGTCCTTAGGCAATGGGTCAATCCTAACACCTTATTAACTTGTCAGAACTGAATCTCACAGTCTAAAATCGCTCCTTAACCCATTTCCTTTACAAATCCCACCATTCATCACCTTGTTCTTTCAATTTTTCTAGGTACTTTCACCCTAGACACTATCTTAAACTAACTAAGTAGTATAACTTGGATTACTTTATATACAAACTATAAAGGCCCAAGTACCACCTCAGATAGAAATTACTCAGGACTAAATCCTTTAGAAATTAGGCGATGATTAGTCAGTGTGAAACTAGAGTACCTGTGAAATTAGCACCAATCACTTTTAATACGATCTGCAAGACCCAAAACTTGTAGAATCATGGACGTTAGGTTACCCTAAAATCTAGGATCAATTTCATTACCCGTCTGCTCTCGGGAGCATCACGAAACTCCGTATCAGATCTGGACAGCATGTCGGAAGTCCGATGAACACGAAGTTAAGGAATTAGGATCGCCTTGCTGGGCTTGACAACCATCTCGGAAATCAAATCCAGATAGTGTCCCAGCGCTATTCGCTTGAGTTCGGAGCGGGGAGTGTGAGAAATGTGAAATTAATTCAAAATAAAATATCTCAAATAGTAATCTGGCACCTCTCGCTTGCAGATCAGTTTTAAGCAACCAGACCGTAAGAATCAGACCAAATTACACCCTCGGATGAGGAGAAATTTCATACACATATCCATGTACTTGGAATCTCCGATCGAGATCCGCTGACCGTTGAACTGAAACTGGTCCGCCACGCGTGATCTGAGAACCCTACTGGAATGAAAACTTAATAGTACCTAGATCCGGTGTCGGTGAGCTTAAGTCCGACCTTTGGCTCAAGGAGGCCCGCCAGAAGTCCTCCATTGAGCCGAAACTGACCCGCTTTAGTTATAACCTAAGTATACCTGGACCTGGAGTCTGTTTTGGAGTGTTTTTAGGCTATATAAGGACCTTAGAAACCTCTCTCTCACAGCCATACGAATTTGAGAGAAACCCTAGAGAGAGAAGAGAGAAAAGAGAGAGAAAGTGAGAGAGAAGTGGGAGAATCTCCCTGCCACTCTTCCCTGCTGCTATCCATGCTCAACCACACCATTCTCATCGCTTTCCAGGCGATTCCGACTTTGTTTCTAGGTAAGAAATCCTAACCCTAATCTGTTTTGAGGTTGTATAGGTTGTAGGTCATGAAATAGCTAACTTATTTCGCTCTATAGGTTGCCAAACTGCCGTAGACGGAAGCTTAGCAAACCTATCGTATTCTTTACGATTCTACGATAAAAGGTGCGGACTTTAAGTGTATAGGTTATGGTTTTCAACGCTTTCAATGTCAGATAATAATAGATTCATGATTTGCATGCAATTGCACATGTACAAAGTGCTGTCTGTTTTCCGTTTCGATTAAAGATGAAGAATATGGAATTTTACATACTCTAGGTATCTATAGAAAGTACCGTATACGTATAAATTTTGAAAATGTATTTGCCATGATTATTTGTTGTATTAATATATTATATATGGATAAAATGCTTATTTGGCGAAAGGGTTCGCCCTAATAATGTTTTTGCTAATATACAATATGTATGTTAAAATAGTGTATTCTATATGTTTGTGAAAATGACCGAATGAGTATAGAATTCTCATTCGTGCTCTCCATGACTAATTGTCATGGATTTATGATTGTTGTATTGGTGATACCCCTTTGACGAAAGGATTTGCCCTAAATCACGCCACGACCAATATACACTACTTATATTAAAATGTGTAGCCCAAGTGTTTGTGAAAATGACTGAATGAATATGGAACTTGGATTCCTGCTTGCCATGACTATCCGTCATGGGTGTACGCGTGTTATGATTGGGGCAACTCCCTAGTGAAAGGATTTGGCCTAATGCCTATGTGATCAACATATGTCATGTATGTTGATATATGTATTTTAAAATGGTTGTTGAAATGTCTGAATGAGTAGTAGTTAGTAAATTGTAATGTTTAAGGGTATGGAGATATGATTCTCAACTTCTTTAAACTATGTGTATGATTTCTTTAGATATCTGTGTGATTAGGAATTGAATATGTACAAACTCATGCTTATGTTGTACTTCATAACATGCTCAATTGATTATATGATTTTATCTATGTAATGCATATGTTTAAATTCATGTTTACATTGTATGATCCGTAATGGGTGATGGGGGAGTGGAGCAACGAGTGCATGCAACAGTCCTGGCAGCCCTAAACGGATAATATCAGTCTTTGATTGTATGATTTGAATTTTGATCCATTACTGCTTTAAATATCTGAAATTGAATGTGATTGGGGCTATTGTATAGTTCAGGCAGTCGGTAACGGGATCGAATTTGTGGCTGAGTTTCAGTTGCCACGTGAAATGTGTTCGACGAACCCGAGTCGTACTTCTGTTGACAATAGTGGTTGGCCACACGAAGTGGTTATGTACTTCATATCGTTCAACTTGTTGTGCACTCGAGCTAGTCGAGCTCGTCAATTAACCCGATCTGTCTAATGTATGTTCACCATGTTTAGACGCTACTGCTTGAACCTAGGGTACCAAACTTACCAGTGAAATCCCTTTTAACCATGGTACCTCGATCCGCTAAGACTCATGAGCCGGGCATGGTGGTATGGGATACCGTGGTCGAGTGTCGACCACGCGGGGCCACGTGCCTCCCCGTAGTGACCAGTGAGCAACCAGACTCGTGAGCCGATTATGGTGGTATGGGACACTATATTCGTGCTATCGGCCTACATTGATAAGGTGATGGGGGAGTGGTGTAACGAATGCGAGCAACAGCCCTAGTAGCCCTTTGTAGTGACCTCGAGCATACTCTGAATTGCGGTGAGGCGACGAGTTTTGTCGCAGTGTATAGAGTATGAAACTAGGCCTGTATCTATATAGTGATGAATCATTAAAAAGGTGATGGAGGAGTGGTGTAACCTTTGTGCGTAACAGCCCTGGCAGCCTTTGCAGCGACCTAGAAAACACACCATCGTCTGAGATTATCTAGGCCTGACGACTCTAGAATGAATCATGTTTGGGAATGATACAAGGGAGGTACCTTAGTTTTCTAATCCTTCTGTTTGAAATGGACTAATAACAACTCGATAATCATGCTCATCATGCATTGCATGTGCCTGGAAGATGTGGAGCACTGAGTAATGCAAGTATGCCGCGAATGTAAGATGGTGTCGCACGAGGGAGTGTGTGGTGAGGGCATACATCATGATTGCATTCATACTTGCATTAATAAGAGTAGTTATGAGTGTTTGATTTTACTGCTTTATCATTACTGCTTGACTGAATTGATAACATGTTAACCTATGCCTTATTGTTCCACTGAGTTAGCTACTCACTCCCACGTTACCGGACGGTGTTCCGAACACCCACCAGACTTTGTTTGATTGCAGATGGTGACGCTACTCCTGAGGCGAAACCAGACCTTTATGTCAACAATGATGCTTGTTCGTATTTGCTGTGTGCTGACGGTTTCATGCGAGCCGTGTCTTGATCGACGGGATTACATGGACGTTGATTAGATGACACTACACATTTGGTATAATTTGAATTGTACTTGTAATAAATTAACCTAGTAACATTATCACACTCTGAAAACTCACCACAGTTTATATATTTTATATATCTATCAAGTCTTCTGCTTGCAATATAACTGTCTCTGGAGTATGATATGTTGTTTTGGCTTAATCTCACTCATGTTCAATGCACTAATACAGACAACATTCAATCATCATTCATTTTGTTGCATAAGTGATGCGTTGGAACTCGGGAGTTGAGTTTATGCTCGACCCCCGATTTTCAGGGCGTTACACCTTGGTACGGCTGATAGCACTCATGGACTTACCAGTATATTTCTGCTTACTCTGATATCGTATGATTCATGATCTTGTCAGTATTTCCGCTTATTCTGATGATGTATGATCCATGTACTTTATGGTATACTTGGCACTTATCTTGTGCACATACTTCCACCACCCTCTAAGCTTTTGTAAGCTTATGCATGATAGATGCATGCAGGTGACGTTAGGTGCAACAGCGTTGAGCTTGGAGCGTGCAGCGGTCTTTTAGAGTTTTGATTTTTAGCATATGTATTTCCCTTTTAGCATTGTACTTAAAGTTTTTGATATAGTGGATATGTGGTGATGTTGTTTTGTGACTTAGTTATGCTTGTGGTTATGCTCCATTAAAAAAATCATACTAAAAATCCTCCTTGTAGGATCCCAGGATCGGAATCTGGTGTATGGGCGCTGGGAGCCGAGAATGGGATACTACGGAGGCTGTCGGCATCGGATTCGGCGATCGGGGATTTTGTGAGCCCGTTCTCCGAGTTTGGGGCGTGACATTTCACCACTACTTTGGTTTGTCTGGTGCCGAAGAAACCGGGTGCCAAAGCCTTTTCTGACTTAAGACCAATCAGCTTATGTAATGTTATTTATAAGATCTTTGCCAGCATCTTAGCTACCAGGCTGGCGCGCTTCCTCCCTAACTTGATTTCCTTGGAACAAGGGGCTTTTGTCAAAGGCTGCTTTATCGCCGAGTACATAGCTCTGGGCTAAGAGGTGTACAAAGATGTTGACAGGAAGGTTTGTGGGGGCAATATAGTAGTGAAGCTTGACATGGAAAAAGCTTACGATCGGGTTAATTGGAATTTTTTGAAGCAGGTCCTCCCGAAGTTTGGCTTCAGCTCGGATTGGGTCAGGTTGGTTGAAGCCCGTTGGAGCAACAATTGGTTCTCGGTTTTGGTTAATGGGGCTAGCTGCGGTTTCTTCAAGTCGACTCGCGGTCTCTGCCAAGGAGACCCTCTCTCCCCTTGTCTATTCATCATATTTTCGGAAGTTCTCAGCAGAGGACTGTCCCATCTCGCTGCCAGTGGTTTATGTAATCCGTATAAGGTCAAGAGAGAATGCAAGCTGATATCCCATCTGTTATATGCCGATGATACAATTCTTTTTCTCAATGGAGCAAAGAATTCTCTTTTGCAAGTGAAGGCTCTCATATCTCACTACCAGGCTATTTCAGGTCAAAATATCAATTTCAGGAAGAGCACCTTTTTCTGTTCATCAAAGCTTTCGCCTTCCAGAATCAGATGTATTGCGGAGACCTTGGGGATTAATAGAGCTTTGGGAAACTTCTCCTACTTGGGAGTCCCAATGAGTAGTGGAAGAAGTAGATGCAGTGCCTTCTCCCCTCTAGTGGAGAAGCTGGCGGCAAAGATTAGCGGTTGGAGAGCCCAGATTCTTTCGCAGGCTGGCCATCTTACCTTGATATCCTCTGTGCTTTGTGGGATCCCGATTCACACGCTAGCAGCCACATCGGTCCCAAAGAGAGTCTTGGGAGATATTGAGAAATTGTTTGCAAATTTTTTCTGGGGGTACAAAGACAGGAAACACATGCTACATTGGAAGAGGTGAAGTTTTATCGCTAGACCCAAGAAGGAAGGGGGTCTCGGCATCAGGAGGTTGAAAGAGGTTATGCGCGCTCTCCATCTGAAACTTGCATGGGGTATTAGAAATGATGGAGTCAGAAGCCTTTGGGGTGGTTTCATGCAATTGAAATACCTATCGATCTCGTCTGGCGGCCACTCTTCCAGCAGGTCTGCTCAGCTCTCCCCTTTCTGGAAGTTGTTGCAGTGTCTTTTCCCATACTAGACACCCATCCCCAGCTGCTGATTGGCAGTGGATCCAGCAGCATGTGGAGTAGCAACTGGTCTGGCTTAGGGCCGCTGACCTCCTTACATTCCTTCCACATCCCTGAGTCTTTGACTGATAGAAGCATTGATGAGTTCCTGGATTCCAGTGGGCTGAAGCTAGTCACCCCTGATCCGCTTCCAGGGTGGTTACAGGAGGTTATAGTCCAAGGAGTCTTCTGCACCACTGACGGTGATGATAGACTCATCTGGTCATTAGACCCTGCGGGAAATTTTTCAGTGAAATCAGGTTGGAACATCATCCGAGAGAGAGACATGGTCCTCCCTTGGGCGAATATTGTCTAGCATTCAAAAATTCCCCCTAAGTTGTCTTTTTTGATTTGGAAAATTCAGAGTCGATCCCTTCCTGTAGATGTCCTCATTCAGCAGAAGGGGATACATTTGGCCTCCAAATGTAACTGCTGTCCAGTTGATCATTTGTTGGGCCCTCGTCCTAAATCCCCCAGCCATCTTTTCTTGGAGAGCGTGATGGCTTCCTACCTCTGGAATCGGGCTGCAGCCCTCTTTGGGGTATCTTTGTACCAGCACTCGTCTATTCAAGATTGCCTGAATTTGTGGTGGTTCCGCTCCCTCCCTCCATCTATCAGCAATGGGAGATTTCGGCTAACCCCAATGTTCATCTTATGGGAGGTTTGGAAAGCGAGAAATGGGGCTAGGTTTGACAATAAGCTGCCTTCTGATTTTGTTCTACTTTCGAGGGTAAAATGGTGGTTGCTTACCATTTTCCTGGGCTTCTACCGATTTATGCACCCTCCGGCCCAGGCTAGGCTCGTGTCTTCATCTCCTCTTAAATCTCATATGCACGATGGCGCGGTTTCGATAGTCAGATGGAATAGGCCCAGTGAGGGCTCCCTCAAGCTTAACGTTGACGGATCAGCTATGTCCAATCCTGGCCTTGCTGGGGGAGGTGGAATCTGTTGCGATCACCAGGGCAATATGATATTCACCTTCGCCATTGGTTACGGTAATACCTCTAATAATTTGGCAGAATTAAGGGCTGTCCACGATGGTATATCTTTTTGTGTGGAAAGAGGCCTTCAGAATGTTGTGCTGGAGTCTGATTCTGCCTGGCTCGTTCGTTGTCTGCAGATGAACTGTGCCCTGTCCTGGAAATGGGTGTATTGGCTCTCCAGAATTGGTGCTCTTTTGCGTAGGGGCTCATTTTGAATAGTTCATGTCTTTCGGGAAGCAAATGGCCCAACTGATAGCTTGGAGAAGTTTGGGAGCAAACATCAGATCAACTGCCGATATGTGAGCCTTTCTTCCTTACCCCATGTCACGAGAGGGCAGATTCTCCTTGATAAAGCAGGCCTTGGGGCCATCAGAGAGCATGCGCCCTAGCCTCCTTTTTAGTCCTTCTTCCCGGCTCCTCTTGTCTGTTCTTTCGTTGGGGTTGCTTGCTGTGGGTTGCGGGGTGTTAAGATACCTTGTTGTATAGCATATGATAGGAGGAGCAGGATTTTTGTTATTGTTTCCCTCCCGAAGATTTCTAGGCTGTAATTGTGCGATATTAATGACAGCTCCTTTTTGAAAAAAAAAAAAAAAAACTGTAAGCTACCAGAAAGCCCATCTTGGGACAAGGAACTAGGCTCAAGGTTCTCTCCCTCAAGAAGAGACCATAGAGGGCAGTTCAGATGCTCGGCTTCGGTCTCCTACCACATCTCCCGACCTCGACCTCAACCTCGACCGCTTGATCTTATCTCCACCTAAGATCTTGTAGAACAGTTGAGAAATGCTAGTTGAACGTGCGCCTCCGTTGATCTTGCAAAGAAATGTTTGTTGAGTGCATGCATCTAATTCAGGAAACGTCTCTCTTTGTGTAATTGACTCCAAGACTATAAATAGGACCTTCATCTACAGGAAAAGGTACACAATTCACATCCTCATGTAACCCCTATGCTACCCTAATTCAACTAGACCCAACTTGCTTTCTAACTTAGGTATCGGAGGGTCCCCCTTCTACAGCCAGGGTCTCCATTGTCTCTTTCATCTTCAATTGTTGCAGGCTTTCGAAGTTCCAACGAAGGGTGCATCAGAAAACTGCATTAACAAGCGAAAGGTGCACTAGAAAATTGCATTAACAAGCCCTAAAAGGCAACAAGTGAACCGCACAAGTAGTGGGGATTGAAAACATACCATCAAAAACTTCCTAGGGCCCACCTTGATGTTTACTTGCCATCCAACCTGTTGTGAAGGTCACTTCGACCTAGAAGAAGGGAAAACAAAGATAGCAGCTTGATCCAGAACTTATACCGGTGAAAGCTTCTTAGGGCCCACCTTGATATTTACTTGTCATCCAACCTATTGTGAAGGTTGCATTGACATGGAAGATGGGTAAACATAAATATCAACTTGATCCAAAACTTATGTGGCCCTGAAAGTGTTCAATGGTAGGTTTTCAATCCACACTGCTTCTTATGGTGTGGTCCACTTGAGCATTCGATCTACCTCCGTTTTGGGCTCATGCCCTAAAATGATTCATCAAAATGGATGGATGCCACGAATAAAACAAATACATCATAGTGGGCCCCACAGAGCCCCTGATAGGACCGTCTATCTTTAGATATGTCTTGGTGAGGATAGTACCCAATCTGTGCCCCCTTGATGTGGACCATTCATCATGTGGGCTTACCTTTGATGTAAACATTCTATCATGTGACCACAGCTTTAGTGTCCACTATCCATCATATAGGTCCCACATATGATGTGGACTGTCCATCAAGTGGGGCAAACTTATATGTGGGCTATCCATCATATAGGGTCCACCTTTGATGTGATAGTGCATTATGTGGGCCCACCTTGATGTAGACTATTGATAATGTGGGGCCCCACCTTTAATATAGTTTGTTCATTATGTTGGCTGACCTTAGGAAAAATTGAAAGAGAAGAGAAGTGGGTAATAAGAAAATTACTTAAAAGTTGAAGGATAAACTTACAGCCAAAAACGTCTATCTGCTTGAGCCAAATAAGCTCCACAGTGAGTCAGGTCCCCTAGAGTTTGTGGTAATGGTAGACTCAATTTTTAAAGATATTTTCTTTTATACCCTAACAGGCCGATCCCACAAGATTAGGAGGGATGGGATCAATTTTAAGGTAATGATGGTGATGTTAGTGGATTGGTTTATGATCCATGGGTTTGCTATATCCCGGGACCAGTTCACCGGGTCTGTTTGGCAAGTTTGGCATATCCCAGGATTTTCCCTTCCAATCCTTTCCAATCTGTCCGTCCAAGCATGCCCCAGGCCCGATTGAACAAGATTAGGAAGGATGAGATCAATTTTAAGGTAACGATGGTGATGTCAGTGGATTGGTTTAAGATCCATGGGTTTGCTAAATCTCGGGACAAGTTCACTGTGTCTGTTTGGCACGTTTGGCATATCCCAGGATTTTACCATCCAATCCCTTCCAATTCATCCGTCCAAACACCCCCTAATAAACTTGATTTCTAAACATGTCACAAATATTAGATCTTAGCCCAACCCAAAATCTTAAGTTCAAAAATGGATGTTAATCTACTTAAATCATGCCAATTAACTCAATTTTTAGTAGACCTAAGAGCATACTAACAACTATGACTTCAGAAAACATTCCTTCAAGTATTTCGAGTCCATCAAGAAGCAACATGTAATTACAAAATGGAAGCATATATGTAGAACTTTTCGTTATGAACCTTTTTTTTCCTAAGCTAAAGTTAAATCATGATATTCCTTCAAATCCGACCCAACGGAGCATCCGACCGACCCCTTTGTTGGGCTCTCTCATCAGGGTTCGAGAGTAGAGATAGTTACATCAATGTTAGAACATACTTTTGGACTTGTAGAAGATTTATCCAATTCAATAGAAACCCTTGCAAAGAAAAATCTTGGTTGTGTAGGTTCAGGAAGTTTCGTAGATTCACTTCTAAGTATGAGAATGGGCAAAGACATACTGGCCCTATTAGCTACGTCTTGTTGAAAACATAACGACCCGTTGTGGATCCATTTGTGATGCAGGACATGAAATGTAAATATGATATGCAAGATTTCAGGCTTAGATCATACCATTCAGAAACAATTACACAAATTCCACATCCCACATGAAAATCCAAACGTTCAATTAAAGGGAAATTTATGCGGGTCCAGGCCTACACATGATAGGGCTGGATCAATAAAAATTATGAAGAAAACGATACTCAAAGATAAGAAATAATCCTTCACGTATACATAGTAATCAGTCCCTAATCCAATGGATTCACCAGTTTCAAATCAAGGAACCTTAGGAAAAGAAAAGGGGCATATAAGTTAGGAAAAACGTAATCTAGGGCTAGGTTTCATGAAAAAAAAGGCTATGAGATGATAAAAGAGGATAAAAACCTGAACCAAAAGATGATCCCGCGTATGGATAGCGGGCTTGGGGCGCTCCGTCGAAGTTTTAACTCGCCTACGGGCTAAAATCTGGAAACCTGCTGTAATGAAGAACTCCGATGCAACAGAAGAACGAATTCGAAGTATGGTGGTGGGGGAAGATGAAAAAAAGATGATGAGGGATGAGGATGAATCGGGGTCGATGTGGCTTCACACCACGGTAGTTAGCCCTTCGAAAAGGGAGGGCTTCGCACCCACTTTTGAGTTCTTCCACAACTCACGAAGAGAGCAGAAAACTAAAGCAGGAATTTTTATTAAACTTCAATGAATCAAAAGAACTACAAGGGGTGCCTATTTATAGGGAGAGCCCTATACCCAAAAACTCGCACGATGTGCGACACCTATTACTTGGCGATGAAGTAAACTAAAATAAAAACCAAACACAGAAATCTAAAGCGTTCACAATGTTCTAAATAATAACAATAAGCCAAACCTAAAAAATGAAATCAATCCGACGAGTGGGCCACGATCATGAGATCCCATGATGGGCTTTTCTTGACTATCGGACCCACTTTTCTGAACCAAAACTTGTCTTCTAGCTAGGAGGCCCTCCCTGGATGTCGTCATCGAGTCAGATCGATGATGGGATCCTCCTACGTAAGTACGTGCATAGGGGTGGTGGTGTGCGGCCGTGCGTGTGCACGATGTCCTCATCAACTCTCCTCGGCTGCGAAGATTTCACCACTGGCGAAATAAAACTCCTGAACTGCTCTAGGATGTCAGGATCAAGTCGCTGGAGCTCCGTCTCAGTGAGCCATGTGCTGTCTGAAGTTGGACGTGACTCCATTTAACAAGGTACTTCTGAAACCCGTCATCCGACGTAGAAATTATCTCATGGTCCAGGATATCCTCTATTTCCTCTCTTGGGGTGTGAAGGCTACGTATGGGAGGTAAAGGCTGGGATAAAAGGTCGGGAAGAGGCCATGGATCAAAGGTTAAGTCTGGAGAATCAGGACGGGTGGGCGAAGGGCCGGACAAAGTATCAGTGGGTCCCTGAAAAGCAACTAGATCCTCCACATTGAATGTGGAACTAATTCCCATGGAGGGTGAAAGATCTACCTCATACGCATTGAGACCGTTTCGCTTTATAATTTTGAAGGGTCCAGCACTACGCGCGTGTAACTTACGAACGGCCCCTGAAGGGTACCGCTCGGGCCTGATGCGAACCATCACAGAGTCCCCAATATTGAACTCTTTGAAACGTCTATGTTGGTCTGCAGAAAATTTGTATTGCTCATTACTAGTAGTGATCTTTCGCCTGATTTCTTAATGCAATGAATGTATGTGATATGCAAAAGACTCTGCAGACTCTGATGGCCTATAGGATAATGACATGGGGATAAGATCAATAGGCTTCCTAGGCTTGTAACCAGTAACGACTTCAAAAGGACTTAAACCTGTGGACCTATTGAGAACTATTGTATACAAACTCGGTATGGGTAGTACGGCGTCCCACGCCCTGGTATGCTCCCTCTACTAAACATCGAAGTAAACTCCCTGAAGCTTCTATTAACCACCTTCGGCCATCGGTGCCCGAGGGTGGCAGCGAAGAAAATTGGAGCCTAGTATTCATCATGTGCCATAGTGTCTTCCAAAAGTAACTCATGAATCTTACGTCACGGTGGACACTATAGTTTTTGGTAACCCATGCAGTTTGACAACCTCACTAAAGAACAGCTTGCAACATGAGAGGCGTCGGAGGTCTTAGAACAAGGAACGAAGTGGGCCATTTTGGAGAAACGGTCCACGACAATAAATATGGAGTCATGCTTTCGAATAGTCTTGGGAAGTCCAAGCACGAAGTCCATACTGATGTCCTGCCAAGGGATGAAGGGGACTGGCAAAGGTGTATATAATCCTGTATTCTGTTTCCTCTGCTTTGCCAGTTGACAAGTACGACATTGCCCTATAATTTTGGCCACATCCTGCTTGAGGCTTGGCCAATGAAATCTATCCTCCACTAGGGCAATGGTCTTGTCATGACCGAAATGACCCGCGACCCCCCTGAATGTAACTCTCAGATAAGAAAATCACGAAGGGAGGTGCGTGGAATGCACAAACGGTCACTTCTAAATAAATATCCATCCAGAATCAAATACTCACTGTTAGCTCCTGACGGACTCTCTAATAAAGACGTATACACAACCCCAAAATCTGGACACTCAAAATACTCTTCTTTGATGCGCTCAAGGCCCGTAACTTCAACGCTCATGGAGTTGAGTAATACGACTCGACTACTCAACATGTCAGCAGGCTTATTTTCTACACCGGCCTTGTGCTTAAGCACAAAAGTGTACTCTTGAAGGAATTGAACCTACTTGGCGTGCCTGGGGCTTAATTTCTTCTGAGAGTTCAAGTATTTTAAGGCCTCGTGATCTGAGAACAAGACGAATTCTTGCGGTAATAGGTAATGTCGCCAATGGCGCAGTGATTGCACTAGCGCATAGAATTCCTTGTCATAGGTGGAATATCTCTACTTCGCCTCGTTCAGTTTCTCACTAAAAAAGGTGACACGGTGCCCTTCCTGGCTAAGTACTCCTCCTATGCCGACTCCTGACGCGTCACATGTGACTTCAAAGGCTTTTGAAAAATCTGGAAGTCGCGTGACTGGAGCTTCGGTCATCTTGACCTTTATCTCCTTGAAGGCCTTCGAGGCGGCCTTTATCCATTAAAACTCTCCCTTTTTATGCGATCGTGATGGGAGCCACAATGGGCCGAAGCCTCGAATGAACCGCCTATAAAAAGTGGCTAAGCCATGAAAGCTGCGAACCTCATGAATATTGCAGGGTTCAGGCCAATTAACGATGGCTTTGACCTTCTCGGGATCCGCCGATACGCCCTCAGCTGACATAATAAAACCTAAGAAGATCACACTACTAGACAAGAATGCGCACTTCTTTAGGTTGGCGTACAACTTCTCGGCCCTAAGGATCCCACAAACTTGCCTCAAATGGTTGAGGTGTTGCTCCTTAGTCATGCTATAAATCAAGATATCATCAAAGTATACGACTAGGAACTTCCCCATGAAGGTTCTCAACACTTGGGTCATCACACGCATGAAAGTGCTTGGGGCATTAGTTAACCCAAAAGGCATAACTAGCCACTCATATAGCCCATCCTTCGTCTTGAAGGCCGTCTTCCACTCATCACCAGGGCGTATACGGATTTGGTGATACCCACTTTTGAGGTCAATTTTTTAGAAGATAGTAGCATTGGCCATCATATCTAGCATGTCATCAAGACACGGTATGGAAAATCGATACTTGATTGTGATTTTGTTGATGGCCCTACTATCAACACACATCCACCATGTGCCATCCTTCTTAGGTGCAAGAAGGGCGAGCACGGCACACGGACTCATGCTCTCTCAAATGAAACCCTTCTCTAGGAGTTCATCAATCTGCCTCTTCAACTCAGCGTGCTCCTTCGTGTTCATTCTGTAATGCGGGAGGTTTGGTAGAGTTGCCCTGGATTAAATCAATGGCATCTTTGTATATCCCCATGGGGAAGCTCATTCGGTAAATCATCAGGAAAGACATCACGAAACTCATGTACTACCTGAATGGCCTCAGTGGGTAACTCTACGCTAGTCTCTGGTACACTCTCCCTAGCCACAAGGGCGTATATCATCGAGTCCACCTCCGTTTCATGCTCAAAGTCTTTGGCATTTAAAATATGGAGCGGTTTGGACTTGGACTTCGACTCCTTCACTTCTTTTGGGCCGCTCACACTACTCTCTGTGGTGAACTCTTTTCCAGTTGTATTCTTGGGTGGTAGAGGATTTAACTTGACCTTCTTGCCCTCAAACCAGAATGTACACACATTTGAACGACCAAATATAGTAACATCCCTGTCATAGAGCCACGGCCTACCCAGAATGATATGGCCCACATCCATAGGAACAACATCACACCAAATTGTGTCCTTATAAGATCCGAACTGAATAGGACAAGACAAGACAGCGGTGCGAGGCGGAATGGATGTCTCATCAACCCGGGGAGACTCTATAGGGCTGAGGATGGGCTTCCAGCTTCAAGCCCAAACGACTCACAGTGCTAGTCGATGCCACGTTGGCACAACTACCACTATCCACGATCATCTTACAGTTTTTCCCCACATTTCGCATAAGTGTTGAAGATCGTGTTGCGGCGCCAGTCATCAGTGTTCTTGGCTTGAGCCAGGGCGCAACGCACAATTGCGAGGGTCACAGACTCTTGTGCTCCCTCTTCCTCATCACTAGGGGTTCCGACTGGCTCATATTCCTCCTCCTCACTATCACTCTCTGGGGGCACTACTTCTACTTGCTCATCAATAAGGAGTACTTTGGTGCCCTCTCTGGTGCCGCATTGGTGAGCAAAATGACCAAACCCTTGACACCTAAAACACCTAGTGGCCCCACTTCCACGTGAATTAGACCCGACAATTTCTTTACCCTTATCATCCTTAGGTCTGGGCTGAACATTAGGAGAAGGTTTGTTTTGGAATCCCGTGTTAGGTCTAGCCCCAGAGGGGTTGGCCTTAGTACCGGATTCGCGAAAGTCAAAACCGCCTTCCCATAGATGCTTTAAGGTATTGCTCAACATCTAACACTACTTGGTACAACTGTTCGATAGTGTCTATGTCTTTGGCGAGCAATTCTCTCCTAATGTCAGGACGGAGACCCGTTTTAAAACGAGCAAGGGTGAGTACAGGGTCCTCATCAACCTCACAACGGGTCAAGTACTCTTTGAATTTCTCAATATAGTCAGTAACACTCATGGAACCCTGTCGAAGAGATTGCCACTCCTCAATCAACCGTAGGCGATAAGAAACAGGAGGTACTTCTCTTTAAGTGTTTCTTTCATTTCACCCCAATGGACTATTGGGAGTTCCCTCGCTCTTTCTTTCTTTCGCTCAACCGTCGCCCAAAACCTCTTTGCTTGACCCACAAGCTTCATCTTGGCAAATCGGACTCGTCGAGCATCCGACATATCATACCACTCAAAATAGTGGTCCATATCCACCAACCAATCTAAAAAAGCTTTAGGGTCTAAGTGGCCATCAAAAGTAGGGGCATCTAATCTAACTCCCTTGAGGAGTTGCGCATCTGGGTCATATTGGTCATGATATCCCTCACGGGGCGGGTGCATAGGTGCGCGCCCATGACTAACTCCTTGGCTGCCTCCATTCCTTTGTCTAATCTCCTGACCACCTGCTTGAGAATGGACATCTTCCCCAATGGTGGGGTTTGCCCTGAGGGAGGCCTCTATTTGAGTAACGCGATCATCAAATTGGTTAAGGCGTTGATCCATGCGTTGTTCCAAACGCTTGGACATAGACTCAAACTGCTGGGTTAACTTGGCCATTGATTCTTGTAGTTGCTCCATGTTTAGAGTATGGTGCAAACCAAAACCGCGACCCGTTCGTGTGGGCATACATAGGCTAACTCAACCTAAGGACCTACTATGACAACTATATGCATCTAAAAAAAACTAAATGACCCTATGAGACTCTATATGAAGGCGATAACACACCGCTACTAAAATTCAGCTATATATGATGGACTGAATGCATGACAGACTCAAATAAACTAAACCCTAAATATGTGGTGAATTCCCCTATAAGAACCCTAGGCTCTGATACCAAAATTGATGCAGGACATGAAATGTAAATATGATATGCAAGATTTCAGGCTTAGATCATACCATTCAGAAACAATTACACAAATTCCACATCCCACATGAAAATCCAAACGTTCAATTAAAGGGAAATTTATGCGGGTCCAGGCTTACACATGATAGGGCTGGATCAATAAAAATTATGAAGCAAACGATACTCAAAGATAAGAAATAATCCTTCACACATACATAGTAATCAGTCCCTAATCCAAGGGATTCACCAGTTTCAAATCAAGGAACCTTAGGAAAAGAAAGGGGGCATATAAGTTAGGAAAAACGTAATCTAGGGCTAGGTTTCATGAAAAAAAGGCTATGAGAGGATAAAAGAGGATAAAAACCTGAACCAAAAGACGATCCCGCGTATGGATAGTGGGCTTAGGGCGCTCCGTCGAAGTTTCAACTCGCCTACGGGCTGAAATCTGAAACTCTTTGTAATGAAGAACTCCGATGCAAATTGAAGGACAATTCGAAGTATGGATGGTGGGGAAGATGAAAAAAGATGATGAGGGATGGGGATGAATCGGGGTCGATGTGGCGCACGCACCACGGTAGTTAGCCCTTTGAAAATGGAGGGCTTCGCACCACTTTTGAGTTCTTCCACAACTCACGAAGAGAGCAGAAAACTAAAGCGAGAATTTTTATTAAACTTCAATGAATCAAAAGAACTACAAGGGTGCCTATTTATAGGGAGAGCCCTATACCCAAAAACTCGCACGATGTGCGACACCTATTACTTGGCGATGAAATAAACTAAAATAAAAACCAAACACAGAAATCTAAAGCGTTCACAATGTTCTAAATAATAATAATAAGAAAAACCTAAAAAATGAAATCAATCCGACGAGTGGGCCATGATCATGAGATCCCATGATGGGCTTTTCTTGACTATCGGGCCCACTTTTCTGAACCAAAACTTGTCTTCTAGCTAGGAAGCCCTCCCTCGACGTCGTCATCGAGCCAGATCGATGATGGGATCCTCCTTCTGCGTACATACATGCGTAGGGGTGGTGGTGTGCGGCCGTGCGTGTGCACGATGTCCTCATCAATTTGAGTACTTCATTAGTGGAACATTACTCCTCTAATAAAAGATCAATGAACTCTGTCAATCTTCCATCGCACCATCAATCCAGCACCTCCTGCTGCGCCCCCCCTTCCCAGCGCCCTCAGCGTTCCCTTCGCCTACTCAGACCCAGAATCGGCAAGATTCCTCTCCCTTTCCAGCAATCTCATCCTCCACCCCCCAGCAGCCTCGACAATCCCCACATACAACCCTCTTGCCTCCCAGCATCTGCCTCATCTGGTCCTCATATTGACGATGTCGACCACTTGTTCTGTCAGAGCGAAACGGCGAAGCAGATTTGGGGCCATTTTGGCCTCCTATTCCACGTCCCTCTCATCGAAGATCAACCCATTAGAGACCGCATCCTTCAATGGTCTTCAGCTGCATCATTCTCTTCCTATCGGAGGCTTATTCGAGGGCTAGCATTTCCTATAATTCTTTGAGAGATTTGGCTAGGCAGGAATGGAGCAAAATTTAACAGCTGACCCATCAATCCAGACCTAAGCATCTCTAAAGTCATCAAATGGCTCTTGGAATTTGGAGCTCTTATGCAGGGCCTTGACCTCGCTATTTGGGCAGATCTGACGGAGTAACCCCTCCCATTCCACACTCTGGTGCCATGTGCCATGTAGTTATATGTTCCAACCACTCTATTAGTATTGACCACTTTCTTTTCTTTTCTTTTCTTTTTTTAACGAGCTAAAATAGGCCCAGGCACCTACTAGCAACTGCACTTGACTCGATTTCAAGGATGTCTGGCCCACCTGGGTAGTTCATCCCAAGTGTATAGTTTATTTCACCAGAGTGTAGACCTCCCCCTGAAAATTAGAGTCCTCGATTTTTGGGGGTTTTCCTTTGTAGAGTTTGAGGAATGAGATAGGCCGGCACATGAGTTTTTTTGTTCCAATGCCACTCTAGTATCTATATATTTAGCCACTACTTTGGAGGAAAAAGAAAACTTCATTTTGAAAGATTATTATTATTATTTTTAAAGCCAAATAAGCTCTTAAAAAAAGAGCGACCTCTCCATCACTTTTTAAAAAAAAAAATATTTTTAAAAAAGTTATGTGGTAGAGAGGTTCACAATACTACTATTTTTTAAATTAGAAATTATTTTTTTAGAATAAAAAATAAACTCTTATTAGTTGAGATGCCATAGGCCTCAATCAAAGTGAATCTTCAAAATTAATACTCAATCAAAAGTGGGGTTTGTTGGGGGCCTTGCACAAAACCTTAGGATCTAGCCTCCCAAAACAAACCAAAATTATGGGATAATAAAGCAATGAAATAAATTAAAGCATAAAACCACACGACACTAGGGAATTTTACGTGGAAAACCCTCAAAGAGGTTAAAACCACGGGACCTCGTCCAAATCAACAATCCACTATAAAGCAGAATGTTACAACTGATCACAAGCACACACCGCTTCGATCGAACCTTCTTCACTCACATAGGAGTGGATGAACAATAAGAGAATAATGAAAAAATAGAGAGATCTCACCGATCACAAGGACGTAGAAGCGCTGAGATGTAGACTGCGAACTAGATCACCTCTACGAACAAAATCTCCCTTCCACAAGCTTCCTTTATCTTTTTTTTTCTCTCTCTCTCACCTTTAATAACCCTAAACCCTCCTAGAAAACCTTTAGGAAACTTTAGAATACCCTGGAATACACCCCAGTCCCGCATACACCCCTTTATATAAGAATAGAAAGAGGTATAATTAAAATAGGAAACAATTTCTGTAGAATCTGCGTTTCCGCAATCGCATCTGCGTAACTTTTCGATGATATTGAAGGTCTCTCGATAACATCCTTCGATGATATCGAAACAGGACTAAAACTGTCCAACAACCAGGGGTGAAAAATTTCGACAATTATCGATGTCATCGAAGTTCTCTCGATGACACCCTTCGATATCATCTAAAGGTCCTTCGATGATATCGAAATAGGACCAAAACTGTCCAGCGACCAGCAGTGAAAAATCTCAACAATTATCGATGATATCGAAACTGGTTCGATTTCATCGAACCCAGCAATAAGGAGGAAATCCCCATCAAATCTCTCCCTTTTCGACTTAGGAGGAATTCACCTTCTTGAAGCCAGCTTGGTTTCTACAAACCTCAAACTTACCCTTGAGCAAAGCCTTGGTCATCATGTCTGACTCATTATCGTCCTTGTAGACCTTCTCAAGCTGTAACACCTTCTGTTCTAAAGTATCCCCGATCTAGTGATACCGAATCTCTATGTGCTTCGACTTGAAGTGTTGACTTGGATTTTTGCTCAAGTGTATAGCACTTTAACTATCGCAATAGACCACGTGCTGCTCCTGGTTCAGGTTAAGTTCCTTTAAGAACCTCTTCATCCAAAGCATCTCTTTACATGCCTCTGTGACTGAATGTACTCAGCCTTTGTCATCGACAATGCTACGACCTTCTTTAGCATGCTCTGCTAAGAAACCGCTCTCCTGTAAATCTGAACATGAACCCCGATGTAGACTTCCTGGAGTTTATGTCACCTAGAATATCTGCATCTGTGTAGCCCTCTAACATAGGTTTTTCGCCACCATAGCATAGGCTCAACCTGGATGAGCCTCTTAAATATCGCAGTATCCACTTCACCGCTGCCTAACGCTCTTTGCCCGAATTAGCAAGATACCGCTGACTATACCAACCGCATATGTTATATCTGGGCGCGTACACACCATAGCATAAATTAAACTTCCAGCAGCTGACGCGTAGGGTATTTTCTGTATCTCTTCCACCTCCGCCTTCGTCTTGGGACATTGTCTGTAACTCAATCTGAAGTGATTATCCAGTGGAGTACTGACCGGCTTCGCTGCATTCATATTGAACCGCTCTAGGACTTTCTCAATATACCATTCTTATGACAGCCAAAGCTTCCTGCTGCTTCTATCACAGGTTATCTCCATTCCTAGGATCTATTTAGCTGGGCCCAAGTCTTTCATTGTAAACGACTTGCCCAACTCTTGTTTCAGCCTGTCGATCTTCTTGATGTCTTTTCCCATGATGAGCATGTCATCAACGTATAACAGCAGAACTAAGAAATCACCATCTGAGAACTTGCGCGTGAACACACAGTGGTCCGACTCCGTTCTGTCATACGCATGCTTCAACATAAATGAGTCGAACTTCTTGTACCATTGTCGTGGAGCTTATTTCAGCCCATACAAGCTCTTCCTCAGCCTACACACCATATGTTCCTTGCCTTTGACTTCGAACCCCTCTGGTTAGTGCATGTAGATCTCTTCTTCTAGGTCACCATGGAGAAAGACAGTTTTAACATCTAACTACTCTATCTTCAGATCCATGCTAGCCGCCAACCCAAGCAACACCTGTATGGATGTCATCTTCACTACTGGTGAGAATATCTCCTCAAAGTCTATACATTTCCTCTGACTGAACCCTTTCACCACAAGTCTGGCCTTGAACCTTGTCTCTAATCAATCTTCTTTCTGAACACCCACTTGTTGCTCAGAGCTTTCTTACCCTTAGGCAGTTTTACCATGTCATAGGTGTGGTTCTTATGCAAGGATTCCATTTCCTCTTGCATAGCTTTCAACCACTCCTCCTTATGCTCGTTGGCTAGGGCCTCAAAATAATCTTCTGGCTCTCCCCCATTAGTAAGCATAATGTACTCATGCGGCGAGTACCTCTTGGATGACTGTCTATCCTTAGATGACCTCCTCACCCGTGGCTCAACGGGTGGATTAAGCGGGGGTTGCTCCCCTAGTCCATCTTCTGAAGCAACTCTCTCGTCCTCTACACCATGCTGTACTCCCTCGTCATCAGGCACCATAGGAGGAATAATTGGATCCATGTCCTCTAGCTCACCCGAACTAGGTTGGTTCTTCTTTGGCTTGTCAATGTCTTCTATACACTGATCTTCAAAGAAAACCACATGCATCTCTGCTCCTGACGAGCTTCTTCTCGGTCGGATTTCATAATCTGTAACCAAATTTTTCATCACCGTACCCCGAGAACACACACTGCTTGATCTTCATATCGAGCTTGGACCTCTCGTCCTTTGGTACGTGAACGTATGCCCTACATCTAAACACCCTGAGATGACTGTACGATGGATCCTGTCCAGTCCACACCTTCTCAGGCACTTCTCCATTCAACGGGGCTGATGGAGACCTGTTTATCAAATACTCTACTATGTGCATTGCTTCTCCCTAGAACGTCTTGGGCAACTTCGCATGGGATAACATGCATCTGATTCTCTCAACAATGGTGTGATTCATTCGCTCGGCTACACCATTATGCTGGGGGGTCTTGGGAACCGTCTGTTCATGCCATATACCCAGGGACTTGTAATACTCATAAAAGTCGCCAATGTATTCACCACCATTGTCAGTGCGGATGCACTTCAATGATCTACCCGTCTCTCTCATGACCATAGCATGAAACAATTTAAACATACCAAAGACCCCGTCCTTGGATTTCAAAGCATAAACCCAAACCCTCCTAGATGTGTCATCTATAAAAGTAATAAAATACAATGCCCCACCCAAGGTTTTTGTCCTCATAGGACCATAAACATCAAAATAAACCAAATCTAATGTATGTACTTTATTAACATGAGAAACAGTTTTAACAAATAAAACTCTATGTTGTTTCCCTGATAAACAATCAATACAGGTTTTGAGAGATATACCTGTCACGTCTGGAAGGAGCTACTTCCTCGTTAGTAGTTGAAGCCTTTTTTCACTCATGTGGCCTAGACGCCTGTGCCACATGTCAATAGCTGAATCTTCCGCTGCATTCAACCCACCCTTGTACACAATGATACTTGCCTTGTAAAGGGTGCAACACTTCTTTCCTCTTGCTGCGATCAACGAACCCTTGATGAGCTTCCAGCGCCCACCAGCAAACCGGCTTTCATAGCCATCATCATCCAACTTTTCCGTCGACATCAAGTTGAGGCGAAGGTCTGGAATGTGCCTCACATTCCTGAGAACCAACGTGTAGCCCACATCGGTCTTCACACAAATATCACTGACCCCTACAATTTTCGATATGTCAGAATCTCTCATCTTCACGGTCCCATAGTCACCTGACTTGTAGCTTGTGAAGAAGTCCCTGTGTAGAGTCGCATGAAAAGAAGCTCCTGAGTCAATCACCTTCTCGGTGTCCTGACTCGTAGCAATGAGACATATATCGCGATCTGCTGAAAAAATAATAACAACATCGCCATCTGTAGCAACCGCAGTGGAATCTGATTCATCTTCCTTCTACTTTCTTTTTCCTTTCTTGTCATTCTTCTTACTACGACACTCATGCTTATAGTGGCCCTTCTTGCCACAATTCCATCAATCAACATCCTTTCTGGTACTCGACTTGCCTCTTGATTTATCTCGGGCCTTCCAGCCTTTCCTGTTCTTTCCTCTCCCCCATTCCTGTGTCACAAGGGCTTCTTGCTGAGTAGACCCCTGAGACTTCCTCAATGTCTCCTCATTGAAGAGACAACTGGTTACCTATTCCATAGATACCTTTCCGTCTGGCGTGGAGTTACTTAAAGACACCACCAATGTGTCCCAACTGTCAGGCAATGAACTAAACAATAGCAAAACCTGCAATTCATCTTCCAGGACCATCTTCATAGCGGAGAGCTGGTTCACTATACTGATGACGTCATTCATGTTCTCAGCCACAGAACCACCATCCTTGAACTTGAGATTCACAAGTCGCCTTATCAGAAAAATCTTATTACCAGCTATCTTCCTCTCATATAGCCCTTCCAATTTCAGTCATAGGCTGGTAGCTAAGGTCTCCGTAGACACATGGTGGAATACAGAATCGTCCAACCATTGTCTAATAAACCCCACTGCCCTTCGGTCCATCTTATTCCAATCATCATCAGACATATCATTGGATTTTACTGATATGCCTAAAATTGGAGAATATAAGTCCTTGCAATAAAGCAAGTCCTCCATCTTAGCCTTCCATATGGTCCAGTTAGAACCATTGAGGTTGATCATCTTTGATGAGCCATCTTCCATAATTCAAAACCGATCCCACTCCGTTCAATGAACTTAGCTCTGATACCACTTTGTTGGGGGCCTTGCACAAAACCTTAGGATTTAACCTCCCAAAACAAACCAGAATTATGGGATAATAAAGCAATGAAATAAATCAAAGCATAAAACCACACAACACCAGGGAATTTTACGTGAAAAACCCTCAAAGAGGTAAAAAACCACGGGACCTCGTCCATATCAACAATCCACTATGAAGCAGAATGTTATAAATAATCACAAGCACACACTGCTTGGATCGAACCTTCTTCACTCACATAGGAGTGGATGAACAATAAGAGAATAATGGAAAAAACAGAGAGATCTCATTAATCATGAGGACGTAGAAGCACTGAGACGTGGACTGCGAAGTAGATCACCTCTATGAGCAGAATCTCCCTTCCACAGGCTTCCCATCTCTCTCTCTCTCTCTCTCTCTCTCTCTCACCTTTGATAACCCTAAACCCTCCTAGAAAACCTTAGAATACCCTGGAATACACCCCAGTCCCACATACACCCCTTTATATAAGAATAGAAAGAGGTAGAATCAAAATAGGAAACAATTTCCACAGGATTTACGTTTCCGCAATCGCATCTGCGTAACTCTTCGATGATATTGAAGGTCTCTCGATAACATCCTTCGATATCATCTAAGGTCCTTCGATGATATTGAAATAGGACTAAAACTGTCCAGTAACCAGGGGTGAAAAATTCTAACAATTATCGATGTCATCAAAGGTCTCTCGATGACAGCCTTCGATATCATCTAAGGTCCTTCGATGATTTCGAAACAGGACTAAAACTGTCCAGCGACCAGCGGTGAAAAATCCTAACAATTATCAATGATATCGAAACTGGTTCGATTTCATCGAACCCTACACGACAAACACCAATATCTATAGACACACCTTTTTTATTATAAACTTTGACCATTCATTTTCGTTAACCATCAAATGGTTAGAATCATCTAGTCAAAGGTTTCTTGAGGTTTATGTTCGATCAAAAGTTCACCTACATTATGGATGTTCTAGAGCAATGATTAGATTTATAATTTTGATCAATCTGGACCATTCATTATCTTTGATATTAAACAATGGTTAGCATCACCTGGTTAACAAGGTTCTTAACATATATTGTCAATTGACGATTAAATGTTTTTTAGTATGATAATTTTGGATTGTCCATTTTCATATCCATTGATTGGGTTTAAGGTGGGACGTACATGTGGGATATGCATGAAAAATAGTCAAGATTTACATGTACAACTTTTTTATAATTAACTTGGACCATTCAAAATAAAAATAAAAATTTGGGTCATCGAATGGTTAAAATAATTCAAAGTGTTCTTTGAATTTATGGTTCAACAAAGGTTGGCCTACATCTTAGACAGTCAAGATCAATGATTAGTTTTATTATTTTAATTAATCCAGATCAATCATTTTCTTGGCCATTGATTGAATGGTTACATCAACTGGTTAAAGTGGTTCCTGAGAGTTATAATCAAACATTTTCTAGTATAACAATTTTTTATTATCCATTTTCCCATCCATTGATCGAATTGTTAGAATCACCTTATCAATTTAAGGGTTCCTGTCAATCAAAGGCGGAGAACGCATGATAAATGCCTACACCAATTATCCAAAGTATACATTGGATCATCCATTTTTCTAGCCAAAGATATCGATAGTTAGAATCACCTTATCAAAAGGTTTCTTCAATCGGTTTTATTGGCGATCGATTGGATGGTTCAAATGAATCTTGCGAACCCAAAATATGTAGACATCTAATGCCACTTCTCAAAGAAAAAGACAAATTGAATTGCAAGTTGTATTGTACCTGTGGAGCACACACCATGACCAAGTTGCAATTTCATGATGCAATAGCTAAACAAAGAAAGTGCAGTTTGTAATTAAGGTTCAATTGCAAAGTTATAAAATACTGTTGGAAACCCAAATAAGATTTAGTAAAATTGTTCATCCCAAGGCTACCTAAGAAAAGAAAAAGGAAAAAAAAAATAAAATAGAGAGAGAGAGAGAGAGAGAGAGAGAGAGAGAGAGAGAGAGAGAGAGAGAGAGAGAGAGAGAGAGAGAGAGAGGAGTATACCTCAATTTGAGAATAGAGAATCCAGATTAAGAAGAAACCAGGACTCCAAAACGGGAGAAAAATATTATAAGCAGCAACGCCCGCGCGTGGTAGTTGATTCAAGAGAGTGGGGAATAACCACTTGCTGCACTCCCTTGCATGAGAGGAGATGTACAGATGTATATGTACTGTCTGTGACACATGTATACTGTCATCAATTAAGGTGCTTTATGAGTATATTGCTTAAAATTTTTAGAGATAATCCTTGTGATAGAATGTCGATTTATCGACACGGATAAAAAGGGTAGGAAAACGAGCAAACCTCAATTTGGGAATAGAGAATACAGACAAAAGAAACCAAGATGGGAGAAAATATTACAAGCAACAACACTTGGGCTTGGTAGATGACTCAGGAGAGTGGGGAGTAACTGCTTAGTATGCTCGTCTGCATGAGATGAGATCGATGGAGGTACATGTACCGTCTGTAAGACATGCATAATGTTATCAATTAGGTTGCGTTGTGAGCATGTTCCTTAAAAAATTCAAAGATAATCCTCATGACATGATGTCGATGAGGATTATTGACGGAGAGAAGAGAAAGGGTAGAGAAAAGAGCATACCTAGCTCAGTTTGAGAATCGAGAAAATAGATGAAGAAGAAACCAAGACCCGACAAAATATTACAAACAGCAGGGTCTGTGCTTGGTAGTTGATTCAAGAGAGTGGTGAACAACACCTTACCGCGCTCGCTTGCATGAGAGGAGAAGATCGGCCAGATTATACATTGGGCGTACAAAACTCATTACCGCATCCAGCCATGGTCGTTTACACTGACCCGAATCATGATCTGCTCATGAGACAAGGAGAGTCTTCCGCGTACTCTTGCTTTTTCTTTTCTTTATTTTTTTTATTCCTATTATTTATTATTTACTTATAGACTTGACTTGGTTTTAGCCACGGACGCGGATTGGTTGGTGTACCCCACACACCACCGACCTGCTGGTGTGCAGTGTCGTGCGAAGACGAGCGCTGACGCTACTCGAGGTCCCAGCTGTACCAGCAATTCAAAAGAGATCAAAGTTATATGGGACCGAAAATGATGTATTTATTATATCCACACTGTTCGTCCAAATGGCTAGATCATTTTAAAGCATTATATAAAATATGAATCATATCCAAAGCTCAAATGGATCACACCATCAATAGCAGTGGGTAGAATGATTCTCACCGTTTAAACATTTATAAGGCCCACCATAACGTTTATTTTCCATCTAATCCGTTAATAAGGTCACACAGACCTTGATAAAGATGAAAAACAAATATCAAATTGACCCAAAACTTCCATGACCCCGAAAGGCTTTCAACGGTGGAAGTTCAATATTCCACTGGTTTTTGCAGTGTGATCTACTTGATATTTGTATGTCTTATTTATAGGCTCAATCTTTAAAACGATTTCTCCAAATGGACGGACGGTTTGACTCATGTTGGTACCCACAATATTCCTTGATTACGTAAACACACCTGACAGTTCAGTGGTTTGTGGTACACCAGCTAATCCACTTCCGTGCAATTGCGTTGGTAGGCTGCAAAGAAAATGCAATAATGGTACAACAATCGTTGAGATCAAGAATTCCATGGACGCTGATTGGCTGGCGTACCACAAACAATCGTGAGAAGACGAGCACTGACTGGCGCTCCTCAAGCTCAGAATTGTACGAACGCTTCAAAGGGGGAACGGATTGGCTACTCCCCTACAAATAGCCCGGTGGCTGGTGGTCGGTGCTCTGTGGGCCCCACCATGATATATGTGTTTCATACATGCCGTTCATCCATTTTTACATATCATTTTAGGGCTTGATCCCAAAAATGAGAGGGGTATAAATCTCAGGTGGACCACACAACAGGAAAACAATAGTGATTGGATATCAACCATTAAAATCCTCCTAAAGGCCCACTGTACTGTTTATCTGTTGATGGTTATACAGACTTTGATGGCCCTCAAAAAGTTTTTAATGGTAAAAGTTTAATCAACATTGTTTTCTGTTTCTTGTGACGTGGTTCACTTGAGATTGGGATATACCATAAAATGATCTTAAAAAAAACAGATGGACGGCATGGATGAAACACATACATCATGGTGGGGCTCACAGAGCACCGAGCACTACCTGGGGGAGTAGCCAATCTGATTCCGCTCAAAGGATATCAAAGTTGCATGGGCGGACAATGATATTTTTTTTTTCATATCTACACCATTGATCCGTTTGGAGAGATCAATTTAGATCATGATCTCAAAAATAGAAATTTTCAATGCTCAAATGTACCACACCACAAATAGTAGTGGGAACAATGATTTTCACCATTAAAACATTTGTAAGACCCACCTTAACGTTTACTTTCCATCCAATCTGTTCATAAGGTCACACAAACCTGGGTAAAGAGAAAAAACAAATGTAATATTGATCCAAAATTTCTATAACCCCTAAAGGGTTTCAATGGTAGGCAACCCCCACTACTTTTTTACCGTGTGGTCCACTTAAATTTTCTATCTTATTTTTCGACTCAAGCCTTTTGACGATCTCACCTAGTGGACAGATCGGTTGGGATATAACTCATACCTCATGATTGGGACCCACATAATTTGGTGACATCAGCATATCAACATTGATGGTGTCTGGTACACCAGCTTCCGAATTTCATTCAATTTTACTCTCCCCTACCATATCGTTACTCGGGTATACAGCAAATGCAATAATGTAACAGCAATGGTTGAGATCATGAATTCCATCCAATTTCCTTCCTCCTTCCATTTCGTTTGCTTATAAGGGCGTGTTTGATTTTCAATGGTAGTTAAATACCTGTGAAATTGATAATTATTACTATTTCACCCGTTTAATTTTCCTTTGAAAATTCACCGCACTTTTCACCTCAAAAACCGGTTTAAAAGAATTATTTTAAATTTTTGGACCCAAGGTGATGTATATGATAAATCCATTCTGTCCAGTCCTTTTAACACAATATTCTAAGGCACGAGCCGAAAAATAAGGCAGATTGAATACTCAAATGGCCCACACCAAAAGAAACAGTGGGCCTGAGAGGTTTTTAATGGTAAGTGTTTGATTCCTTTTTTCTGGTGGCGTGATCCACTTGAGCTTTCAATATGCCTTGTTTTTTTTATTCATGCCATAAATTCATCATGCATAATAAATTAACGGTGTGGATAAGCGATACGCATTACGGTGGGACCCACAAATATATTGTGACATTCTTGGTTTTTGTGTAAAAAATGTGTACCATCAAATTAAACATCGGAAAAAGGGAGGTAAATACGTATGAAGTAATTATTGCATATTTTCACGGGTATTTACCCAGCCACTGAAAATCAAACACACCCTAAAATTCTAGGAGTCATGCCGCAGTTGCTTAAATTTGGTCCATCTGGTGTTGCCTTTACTAGATACCTGCAATTTAATAGAGAATCAGGGCCGGCTCAACAACTTTTGGGGCCTAAGGCGAAATCTTTAAGTGGGGCTTTTTTTTAAATATTAAATATTAATTAAATTACATTTATTTTATTTTTTATTTAATATTAAATATTAATTAAATTAAATCCTCCATCAGATTTTCATAACATTTGGATTTGTGGCCTACAAATAAACGGTGAAGACAAGAAACCAATGATATTCCACATGCAAATGAAAAACGGTCACGATTAGTGGTTTTGATCTTCTAAACCTATAAATATTTCAGATCATTTATACTTTCTATGTGAGCCAAAATATCAACGACCCGGATTACTGAACTATGGGTCCAATACTACAAGCTCAAAGCCTTAGTATAGCATGCATATCCTAGGTTGAGGACCTATGATTTGGATAAAATTGAAATGGGTCGCGGATGGTGGGAAGAAAACTGAGAAAGAGTAAGGAAAAAAAAAAGAAAAAAAGAAATCGGATTGTCTACTGAGTTACTCAGTACGACGTACTGAGTAAACTCAGTTGGGCCCACCGCCAATGCATGTGGTTTGTCCACCGTCCATTCGTTTTTTCAGATCATTTTATGGGTTCAACCAAAAATTGATGCATATGCAAAGCTCAAGTGGGCCATACCATTGGAAAAAGTGGAACTATTGATTTCAACCGTTGAAAATTTTCTAAAGCCCTAAGTGATGTGTATTTGTCATCCAACCTATTCATAAGATCAGAAGTACATGGATGAAGGGAAAACACAAATATCAGCTTGATCTAAAACCTCTGTTGTCCTCGAGAAATTTTCAACGGTAGATGTTCAATTCACACAGTTTCTGGTGGCGTGGTCCATTTGACGTTTGGATATACTCCACTTTTGGAGTAAAGACCTAATATTTTGTGTTAAAAGATATGGACGGAGTGGATATAATGCATGAATGACACAGGGGCCGCGGAGTTTACTCAGTATACTTACAGTACTAAGTAACTCAGTACGCAATCCACTTCCAAAAAAAAAACTGAAACAGTTCCCTGTTCACGGCGGAAACGGAGGCTAACAGAACGACAGTGAACGAGCATTCATTACAAAAAACCGCCCCTTGGTATTCTACCAACTAAAATTTGCCACGTCACTTCAGTAGCCTTTTGGCTACTGAAGTGTTCAGTATCCAATCCGCTCCCTAGGTAAAGACGTTCATTTTAAATATATATTATATTATATTCCTTAAAATATGGGGCCTTCTTAAATGTGGGGCCTTAGGCCATTGCCTTGGCTGCCTTGATAGTAGAGCCGGCCCTATAGAGAATAATGAGACATTGGGGGCACCGAGTATAATCGAGGACCCTCTGATGCCTAAGTCTAGCGTATGAACTCACAATAGGTATAGTAGAATTGGGATAGTTGTGTGCACCTTTTCCTTGAAGAGGGCGATACATTTATATGCATTCTTAGGCAATTTTTGTATCTAAGTAGATTTATAAGATACGATAGAGGGGTTCGTATTAGAATCAGAATATGTTCTCAAGTTTTTCTCTAATTATGCCTCAATTGGCATGATTTTCGACTGAAATCTCGTTGGGCAGTCCCGCCCATATACAGCGCGAGATTCTCTCTAGATGTTTCTGATTCCGAGCTTGATGTTAACATCTGAGGTCGAGATTAGTATCTAACCTTAAAATCGGTATTCAAGGTCAAGGTCAGTATCTGACCTTGAGGTGGGCATTCAAGGTCGAGGTTAGTATCTAACCTTGAGGTCGACATTCAAGGTCAAAGTTGGTATTTAAAGACAAGGTTGAGGTTGGTGATCATATTCAAGATCTATAGGTCTGTTAAAGAGTCTTGCTTTCAAAACAAGCTTAATTGTTTCAGCTCGGTCACTAAGTCTTCTTGCTCGGCTCCCTTTTAGTAGTTTAGAGAGGCTGTTTTGATTGTCTTTTTGCCAATTATCTCATACGTCAGGTCAGCTTAATTTTATCCATAACATATACCTAAATTGTTATGTTGCTCACAATAATCAATTTTGTACGCATGTATTTATGTTGTGGTACCATTCTACCATACCCAGGAGACAATAGTGAACAACGGGATTTACCAATCTCTACAACTCTAAATAGATTAAGAAGATATCTAAAGCCTCAATAGAATACTATAATTGAAATCAAAATAAATCAGAGAAAACTGAAAATAGTCCTCAAATCAAATTAGAACTCGATGATTGTTCAACATAAACAAGAACCAAAGTAAGATAATCATCTTAATACGATACAAGCTTCACCTCTTAGCCTTAGCTAAGAGGTTTAGTTCACCATAGACATGCTTGAAACTAAATCTTAAAAAAAATAAAATGAAAAATAAACTAGGGAAGAAGAAAAACTCTTGGGAGGCTACTCCACCCTTTGAATCTGCTCCTTGTAACCTAATTCGTCTTTAGAACTCCTCAAAGAACCTATATTTATAGCATTTGTCTGGTCAACTTTGAAAACTGCCTTAAATTTATGCAGCAGAGTTACGCTTTGATCGGACCGAAGTCGAGTTCAAGTTGTGGTCGGATTCTATTTCAGCAGTTGCCCGATTTTGGTCACACCGGACTTGGGTTTGGTCGGACCGAACTTAAGTTTAGGTCGGACCGAATTAACTTCTTTCAGCGTTGGAGCTTTTTACTCACTTTCGGTCGTATCGAACTTGGTTTTGGTTAGACCGAATTACCCTTCGGTCGAACTGAATTAGCCCTAAATTTCATCGTTGGTTGCTGGACTATTTTCTGCGATTTCGGTCGGATCGAATTGGCTGTTTTTCTGTTGCAAGCTTTGTAATCTTCTCCATTCTTTTCTTCATCCTTTGTACTTGTTTTCCTTGGATCTTGAGGTCTCGAAATCTTCAATCTTAGTCTCCTAAGATCCACTCCTTGCTTTGGTGATTCTTGAGCATCAAATCCATGCTTTTGACATTCTTTTCAATCCAAGCTCTCAGATTCACGTCGCAATACAAACATATATAAAATAAACCAATTAAGTATTATCGTGTTTATAAAACCAAGATATAAACAGGGGAAAATATGTAATATTTGACACTCAACATAATCCTTCCCTTATATAGAGAGGATATCCCCTCATGTCTCGAGGTAGAGCTCGATATTTGAGGTCGAGGTCAATAGCCGAGGGCGACCTATAAGTCGATGGCCGAGGCTGACCTCTAAGTCAAAAAAAACCTCTGAGGTCAGGGCCCTTAGTCGAAACTGGTCATTAAGGCCGACGATCGAGGTCGCCCCTCAATGTGGGCATATAGAACTGCCTTCTTAATTGAGATTGTGACGTATCGATTGGGCGACTGGGGCTATCATTCATGGTTGCCACTCGGCTTCGTCACGGAGGTCTGAGTCGGCGTCTGAGGCTGAGTTCATACCTGACCTTACGCCCGAGCTATTTTCCTTGTTATTTCCATCTTATTTGAGGTGTTTGTTCAGTCTAGTTTTACCTACAACACCAAGAAGTTAGCTTTGATCATAAAATAGTGTAAACATAAATGACTCACAAGCCAAACCCATTAGAGGATTTTTCCCAAAAAAAAAAGAGTAGAGGATAGGCAAAAGTGGGATGGAAAACCCCATTGATTTAGAAACCCCAAAAGAAAAATTCGCAAGGCCTCGTGATTCTTAAAGAAACATGTTATATAAACTAATTCATCCAAAGGAATGCAATAATAGATGACAGAGAATGCACATGATAAGAATGCAACCTCCCCTTACCTGAGGTAGTATGAGAATTTTTCGAACTTGATGTTGTTATCTGTTGTATTTAATGTCTTAAATCGAGTCAGATACAGGGTTTGTCAATGCCATCAATAGTCTGTTTGATGTCACCTTTGATGGCATCGAACAATTTTCGATCCCATCAATATTTTTTAGATTTTCTTCAGTTAGTCACTGGACCAATTAGACACCTTTTCGATGCCATCAAGAATTTATGGAAAATCATATTTTTTCTTTGAACAGTTGAGTTAATAGTTCGATGCCATCGATGTGTATTAGATGCCATCAAATGATTAGTTTTGATGCCATCTATGAGTATTCAATGACATTGATTTCGCGCAGATTTTTCGCAGAGCTGTGAATTTGCTAGATTTTTTTTAATTTCGTTTGGGATTCGTTCCAAGGCTATATATATATATATATATATATATATATATATATATATATATATATATATATATATATATATATATATATATATATATATATATATATATATATATATATATGGGTGTAAATAGGATTGGGAGGTATTCTAAGGGTTTCTTAATCATCACAGGATTTTAAAGGGTGTAGCAAGGGTGAGATTCGAGGTTTTTCGAATCAGGTAAGCTCTTTCTCTTCGTAATTTCTACTTTCATAGTTATATTTGTCACTTTGTGTTGTGGTTTTTTTCCACAAGGTTTTTTCCATGTAAAAATTGTTGTGCTCTTCCTCCTTTTGCATGGTGCTGTTGGATTGTTATCCTTAATTCATCTCGGTGTGCTTCTGCGGTCCCCCAATAAGTGGTATCAGAGCTAACTTTGGGGCGCGGGCATGAATTTGAAGGATTAGTATTAATAAGAAACACTAAATATGGTATTGAGAAGTACTTAGGAAAAAATAATTTTGAGTTATGAAAGGTTAAGATGATTAGCCTATTAACTAAATAAGGAGAAGACAGAGCTCTTAAGGAGTGTCGGCCGTCTATGAGTGACGATGATTGGAATATTCTTGATAAGAAGGCTAAATCATCTATCCAATTGTGTCTCATGGATGAGTTTTTCTATAATGTTTTGAGGAAGAAAACCGCATCGAGTTTATGGGCGAAGTTAGAGGATGTTTATGCGAAAAAGTCCCTTGAAATTGCAATTGTTCAACTTCAGGATGACAAAGGGTGGAGATGTGGAAGCCCACATCAGTAATTTTAATAAGTTGATTTGGAAGTTGCTAGACATGGATGAAGTGGTTAAAGATGAAGATCAAGCATGTATTTTATTAAATTCTCTTCCAGCATTATATGTATCATTTAATGGCTCATTGTGCATCGATAAATCGTCCCTGGGTGTGGACACCATTATATCATCCCTTCAGGGGAAGGCTATGAGAAAGATAAACGGTAGCGTATGAACCTCTTCTAATGCACTGTTACGAGAGGCATGAATATTAAGCGTGATACATGATCTTCTCGATCGAGATCCAAATCAAGGGTAAGGGCAAGGGCAAGTTAAAGTGCTGAAATTGTGGGATGACTATACACATGAAGAAGGATTGCACAAATCCTAAAGCGAAGAAACAAAACTCAGAGGCGTCTTCTAGGGAGGCCAACATTGCGACATCTGATAAAGAGACAAGCACATGTGGTGTGTTGTTTGTGTCTATGATAGGACACTTGTACGATGACCGTAGAGACGAGTGGATCCTTGACACAAGGGTATCATATCACATGACTCCTGATCAAAGTTGGTTCGCCACTTACAGAGAGTACGATAGTGGACAGGTATTTATGGGCAGTGATAATGCATGTAATGTTGTGGCTATTGGTACGGTACGCATTAAGATATTTGATGGGATGGAGCGTACCTTGACTAAGGTCATGTTCCTAATATGAAGAAGAACTTGGTTTCTCTCGGTGCACTTGAGGTAAAAGGGTGCAAGTTCACCAATGTCAATGGTGTCCTTAAAGTATCAAAGAGGGCACTCGTGGTTATAAGAGCACAGACGCATAGAAACCTTTACAAGTTGATCGGAAGCACTTCAGTACGTGGTGCGACAGTGGTTGTTGTGGATTCCACGTCTGCACGTATGTGGCATGCTCGTCTGGGCCACATGAGCGAGCGGATCATGAATGTACTTTCTGATCGTTGTTTGATTTCAGCTTCTAAGAATTCTAATTTAGATATATTCAAGCATTGTATATATGGTAAATAATATATATTATCTTTTAAATATGCAAAACATGTAAGGAAGTGCTTGATTATGTGCACTCTGACATATGGGGGTCATCGCTAGAGGTTTCCATTGGAGGGTCATCATGGTTTGTCTCATTCATTGATGACTACTCCCAAAAAGTTTGAGTTTACTTCATCAAACGTAATTCAAAATTTTCACCATATTCAGACAATGGAAGACAATGATAGAAAAATAGGCAGGACGAAAAATAAAAGATTTAAGGACTGACAATGGCGGATAATTTAGTTCCACCGAGTTTAATGAATATTATAAAGGTGAAGGGATCATTAGGTACAACACGGTGTGCGACAAGCCCAAACAAAACGGTGTGCCTGAGCGAATGAATCAGACTCTCTTGGAGATGGCTTGATGCATGTTAAGTAATGCTAGGTTGAGCAAGGACATATGGACTGAGACCGTTAACATAGCTTGCTATTTGGTAAATTGGTTCCCCTTCTAGAACAATTGATTGTAAGATATCAGAGAAAGTATGGAGTGGTCATAAGATGGATTACTCAGATTTTCGCATATTTGGTTGTGAGGCTTATTCTCATGTACCGTCAATCGAGAGACATAAGCAAGACCATAGAGCCAAGAAGTACATCTTTGTTGGCTATAGTGTTGGTGTGAAATGTTACAAGTTAAGTGATAAGACCACACACAAGGTCATCACAAGCTGTGACGTTAAATTCGATGAAAGCTCCATATGAGGAGTAAGAGGAACCAGAAAGGTTGATCGTAAACATCCAGATTGACATAGATAATACTTAATCAAAGACAGATGCGCAAACAAATGTACAAGAGTAGGTGAAGAAGTTACATGTAAGAAGAAATTCACGGCGAGATCGCAGGTAATTGGTAAGATACATGGACGTCTCTAATATCACATACTCATTACAAATGATGGGGACCTATCTACTATTCAAGATGATCTTGATGAGCCTGATGCAGAAAAGTGGATGGCAGTTATGGACGATGAGATGAACTCATTGCATAAAAACAACACATGATCAGAGCTAATGGAAAAACCCATAAGGATTTTTCCACGTTAAAATCGCTGAGTTCTTTTTCATGTTTACTTAGTGCTATTGGATTGATATCCTTGATTCATATTTGTATGCTACGGAGGTCCCCCAACACTATTTCTACCATCCATGACCTATCGTAACAACTCCCACTCAATCCGCTTAGTGGTCATATCTTTCAAAGGTTGATGGAGATGAAATTCATTCCAAACAGGGACATTGTACAAGAAAGTACATTTTTAATGTGAGATAGGCCCCGGTGCACATATACATGCCATCACTTGCCAGCAAAACACATGGATACAAGATCTAATCCATACATCATGAAGATAACTCTAGGTTCGTATAAATCCTTGCCCATGTACAAAACAAATATTTGGTTGGGAAAACTTGGTAAAAGTTTTCTAAAGCATCTTGTCATTTTTAACAAAGTGATTCCACTCATGATTCAATGAGATCCTCTAACGAGTGAATAGGCCTTATTTTTAGGTGAGAACATTCGTACTATGAGACTCCCTGATGGATGGCTTGGATATTACTCATGCATATGGTAGCTGATCATGCAAAATATAGAATATCCTGCATGTACCTAATGCAATTCAATTAGAGGTAATCATAGATGCTAATACCATCATAGATGCTTCTGAGCAAGAAAATTTTTCTCAAGTTCAATCTCATTTTCCGGGAAGGGAACTCAGTTGCAGACGCTCTGGCGAGACTGGCAAGCGATGGCTATCCAAACCGACTCTATGGTTCTCGGGCTGACCTCCCTAGAGTTGTGAGGGGTGCTCTTTCAATGGACATAGGCATTGGGTCCTTCAGACACTCTTGAGAGGATTGACCCCAATTTCTCCCCTCTGCTGGTTTTTTTTTAGGTTTTAGTGCTAGTGGCCTCGAATAGTGGTCTGTTTTTTGTTTGGAGCTTGGGTTTGGTTGTGTGGAAGTGCTTCTTTGTCTTTTTGCGGGGTGGCCTTGGCCATTGATGGTCAAGACCCTTGGTTTATCTGCTGCTGGTAGTTTTGTTTTGTTCTCTTTTCAGGGTGGGGTGGTTTGGGAGAGAAAATCTCAGGTTCGAGGTTTACGATAGGCTTTCCCTGCGTTCCTTTTGCTACTAAGGGTCTGCCCGAATGTATGCTTCTGTATAGTTACCTCTTTCCTTCAATAAAATCTCTCCTTTAAAGAAAAAAAAAAAAAAAAATACCATCTAGCAATTCGGCATACAATTCAATCATTGATTTTTGCGGGTCTGTATCTCTACGCTTCTTCTTTTTTTTTTTTTCCTCCAATAGCACAAGTAGGGATTATCATCAAAATTGATTGAATAAGAAATAAATAGAAGGAAGAGGGTATGACATTAAATAAGAAATAAATATAAAAAAGGAATACTAAATTGAATAAGAAATAAATATAAACAAGGCGGCACCGAATTTCTTTCTTTAGAAACATGACATGCACATACTTCCAAATTTAGAATCGAATCAAATCGTTTGCATCTATCCATATGTACCTAACCAAATTAACTAATACCACGAAGTTGCTTTCAATTGAAATATTATAAACTCATTAGGTTTCCACCGAACCTCAATTCATCGAACAATGATTTAGTAGGTTGTGTATGGAAACATTTCCATGCACATAGTTGTATTTGACTTTCTTGGCATTCACATCACCTGTCTGAACCGTCTATTAGAGTTTGGATCCAGTCTCGTGTTCCCCTACTAGACAATACACAGCCGTCAGATGGTTCTAAGCATCCATGACAGTGCTTATTTGCTATGACTAAACCTCTGCATCCATTCTTTTCATGCTGAACTGAAAGGTTTGGATCATCTGATTGGTAGAAACTTTTCGAGGCAGTCTATGCAGAGCAGACGAGACATAGTGAACGGTCCACAGTCCACATAGATGCTCTGGATACCAAGGAGTACAACTGAAACTATGCACAGTAGATCATTATTCTTTCTTGTTTAAAATACCATATTTACTAGAATCCCAGACCGAAAAATTCAACGTTTCTAATGTGGTTTTTCAGTTGATAGACTGGGCTGCAACCCAAGACCTTGTACGACACGTTTTTCTAGTTAAGTACTGAACCCGAGACCTGAATTTCTTTGTTGGGCCAACTCCCATTGCAACTTGGCACAATTTCAATGATGGTGATCTAATCCCTCAAACTTGGATGATTGTACTCAATCCAGACCATTCAAATTGCTAAATCTGCTGTGGATGGAGCATAGCTAAAAAACCAAATCGATCAGGTGATATATAGTACGCGCGCACTTGATTTCGCACTTGCAATTTGAACAACTCAACTATACTTTTAACCATTCATTTGGCAATCACCACTTTGATGATTAGGATTGCTTATCAGTGTGATTTTTTGAGATATATTCCATCCCAAGATGTGCCTCACAACATGAATAGTCTGGGAGGAAGATGGTTACCATTATGTTTAAAATGGTGCGACTTATGGTGGTGCCTTATAGGAATTGATGGGTCAACACCACTCTGGCCCATCCACAACAGGGAAGTTTTCGATGACTATCTTTTTAACTCATCCATTTTAAAGTGACCGATGTATGGTAGGATTAAATGTTGGATGTGATTTTCAATTTTAGAGATGTACATGTGAGAAACATCGGATGTGAGATATCTATTTTAATTTTGGACAGATTTCTACATTTGTCGGTTGTTGGCACCAGTTAATGAAACCAAAAATTAGACAACAGGTATCTTGCATTTACTAACCATTATTTAGTGTCACCATGCTAATAAAGTTCTACATTAAACTGTAAATCTCACAACAATCATCATCCGGACAGGAACAAAAAAATTTTTATAGAGAAGCTACAGATTGAAATTACCAACCTTCAACCTGAGCACCATCTAATAAACTAAAAATACATTGAGAAGAGAGAAGTATGAGAACAATCGTTGCAATAAGAAAAGGGCCAGGTATCAAAAATATCATTCTTAGTGATATAACCAACTTATCATCAGACTCAAACTCTATTTTGGTTCCTATCTTATTGGAAAGATCACTTGGCACTAAATTTTTAAACATGTCAGTTACATGTAATGAATTTGTCAGTGTCAGTTACCTGATGTAAATTGAAGCTCCAATGTTCTTTTGTCAACAACATTCGTTTAATGTTATTACACATCTTCACTTCTTGTCTATTGGCAATACCTTCGTAGGTTTTGAAGATGTTTCGATCCTTTGATATGTGAATAGTTGCACCAGTATTTAGCCACCATCCACCACCGGATATAACTGTGTTGGCTTTATAGTGACCATTGGTATAAGTTAGTCTTCTGTCATTTTAGCCTAAGCTTTTAATTGCTTTTTCCTGTGCTGACATTCCTTTATGTAGTGTCTTGAATTATTGTGTAGTGTCTTGGCTTATTGCTTTTTTTTTTTTTTGTTTTTCCTTTTCCTTTTTCTTAAACTTTGTTTCCTTCTTTAGGTGAATGGATTTGGAGCTATGAGATTTTGACTTGTCCTCTTCTACTATATTTGCTTTGAAATCATTTTTCGAGGCATCTTCTCTCGTCTCATTTTTAAACTCTTCTTCTATACGAAGATGTTATTCAAGCCCTTCAAGAGCGTACTTCTTCTCATCATGTTTTAGTTTTTTTTTTTTTTTTAAATTTTTAATCAAACTATGATGAGGCTAATTTTGGAATTAGTAGACTAATCAAAATTCTTCAGGAAGATGTATACTGTTATCGATTAAATCTGGTCAATCTCGTTCCACCTCTTATGAGCTGCTGGGTACTTGCACTTTAATGGAGAACAATAAGACAGTAGGGATGCCTATTATGACCGAGGACCCTCCAATCCCACATAATAGATGGTCCATATTAAAGTTGGGCTCCACATGAGGGGTGGTGGATATTGAAAGTAGCCCCACATGATGGACAATAACATTGAAGGTGGACCCCACATGATGGATGATACATCAATGTTGGCCATAATAATGAATGGCATACATCTAAGGTGGGCCCCAATGATGGACGACCCACATTAAAGGTGAGGCCCACGCAACAGACGGTCCACATCAAAGTTATGCTCCAAATGATAGTCGGTGAATACTAAAGGTATGTTCTATGTGATAGACAATAACATTGATGGTGGGCTCCACATGATAGATGACCCATATTAAGGTGGGCCCCACATGAGGATAATTCATATTGAAGGTCGGCCTCTAATGATGAAAGACCCACATCCAAGGTAGGACCCGCTCAATAGATGGCTCACTTCGAAGTTGGGCCCCGCATGATGGACGATCCACATTAAAGGTGGGTCTGCATGATGGATGACACACATCCAATGTGGCCTCCACATGGTGGAGAACTCACATCGAAGGTGGCCCTCACAAGGTGGATGGTCCACATTGAAGGTAGGACCCATAAGATGAACAATTCACATTAAAGACAAGGCTAAGGTGGGCCTACATCTGCCGCCCCTCCAGCTGCACCTGGATTAAAGAGGGTTGAGCCGCCAATGTTCAACTTGTGCCACCCTTCTGTCGGGTTGATCCATTTCACGGTGAAGAAACCATGTGGCCGTGAGCTGCGGTGAGGCTGACCGAGGGGAAACGGGAGGGAGGGGGCTTCAAGTTGGAGTAGAGAGAGCTGCACATGGGGGAAGCACGAGATCAACGACCATTTGATTTTTACGAATGTTCCTTGAACTGAGAAACCCCGACCATCAAATCTTACTCCGTTCCTGGCCTTCCAAATTTCTCATAGCAGGAATGTGGGAGCTAGGTGGAGAGCAATCAGAGTCTTTCGAAGCGGGAGATCCCGCTATGGCATATGTAAGAACCATAGCGGAAACTTGATGTTCGCTTTCGTCAGAGGGTATGGAACCATGTCCAACAATGGGGCTGAAATATGTGCAGTCCATGATGGTATGCAACTCTGCTTAAACCACGGGTTGCGACACCTTCACATCGAATCGGACTCCAAGTGGGTGGTGGATTGCCTGCTGGAGAAGTCTACTTGTGCCTGGAAATGGAAGTATTGGATAAAAAGGATTAAAAGGCTCAGCTTACAAGGCTCTTTTCGTATCTCTCTCATTTTCAGGGAAGCAAATGGTGTAGCAGATGGGCTAGCCAAAGAGGGTAGCAAATATCAATCTGACAACCATTTCACCGAAGTTTCGACTCTTCCTCGTCTTATTAAGGGTGCTTTTCTACTGGATAAGGCTGGTTTATGTTCTCTGAGGAAAGATTCGACTTCAGGTTTAGTGTAGGTAGCTCCGCCAGGGATAGGAGCTACCTCAGTGTCAGCTATAGTCTTTAAGTCTCCTTGGTCTGTTCAGTCTCATACGATAGGTTTCCGCTAGATCCTTTTTCTTTATGCGAAAGCCCGAAACACTGCAGATGATGTACTGTTTCTTTTTTTAATGAAATGAAATAGTACTTTTAGTTGAAAAAAAAGGCTAAGGTGGGCCCAACGTAATGAAAGGTCCACATCAAAAGTTACATCCACGTGATGGATGATGGATATTAAGGGTAGACCGAACAAAATTGAGGGATAAGTACTTATGTGATATTAGAAGCTGGACATACTTTTCTACTTTTTTGGTTGAATAAGTAGAAATCAAGACAAGCATTTAAAAATAAGATGCTTATGTAAAATAACTTAAGATCCAGACACTTTCTCCTAATCCCCAACCTGCTTGTTTTGATGTAATTACAATGTTAAATGTCAATTCATAATGTTGATATATTCACTTTTTAATAGGTCTTAGCTCAAAAAATGCGACAAACTATGTGGGCCCCATGCATTGTATGGGTGTTGTTCATTCATTTTTTCCGATCATTTTAAGGCTTAAGCCAAAAAATGGGGCAGATCCAAAGATCAAGTGGAGCATATCATAGGAAACAGTAGGAAAAATGATGTCACTATTAAAACCATTGTTTTCTTTGGTGTGGTCCACTTGAGCTTTGGCTCTGCCTGTTATTAGTCTTATACTAAAAAATGATCTCAAAAAAATGAATGGGTGGGATCGATATAACACATACATCATTGTGGAGCCGACTGAGTTCCCATAGTAAAACAATCACTACAAGAAAATAGGCCATTAGCCACAGTTTTTTAGCCTCAGTTGAAAAAATGAAGGCTAAATGTGTTTTTTAGCCTCAGTTGAAAAAATGAAGGCTAAATGTGTTTTTTAGCCTCAGTTGCTAAGGAACTGAGGCTAAAAGTTCATTTTTTTGCCTCAGTTGCTAAGGAACTGAGGCTAAAAATCTACATTTTAGCTTCAGTTGCATAGGAATCGAGGCCAAAAGTCTACTTTTTAGCCTCAATTGCATAAGAACTGAGGCTAAAAGTCTACTTTTTAGCCTCAGTTGCATAGAACCGAAGCCAAAAATTTACTTTTTAACTTCAGTTGCATAGGAACCAAGACGAAAAAGCTACTTTTTAGCCTCGGTTGCATGGGAACTGAGGCCAAAAATTTATTTTTTAGCCTCGATTGCATAGGAATCAAGGCCAAAAGTCTACTTTTTAGCCTCAGTTGCATAGGAACGAAGACGAAAAATCTACTTTTTAGCCTCATGAGTTGCATAGGAACCGAGACGAAAAGTCTACTTTTTAGCCTCAGTTGCATAGGAACCAAGGCAAAAAGTCTAAATTTTAGCCTCAATTACATAGGAACCGAGGCAAAATGTCTACTTTTTAACCTTAGTTGCATAGGAACTGAGGTGAAAAGTCTACTTTTTAGCCTCAGTTGCATAGGAACTAAGGCAAAGGTCTACGTTTTAGCCTCCACCACTGACAAAACATATTTTTAAAATAATTGCGGCCGTCCAATATCTGTCCCACATGTGGATTGAGTATAAATTAAAGAATGAAAGTGAGATGATGTTATTAACAATATGATCTTTTTTCCTTTGAAATTTCGACCACTTGCTATTTAATTTTTAACCATCCATTTGATAAACATAAAATGGATGGCTAGGATTAATTAATTAGAGTGATTTTTGACACATTCTCTATTGATCTATTGCTCCACAAACTGGACAGTTTGGATACCCGTTTATAATTGGCATATGAGGATGAATCACCGTCCTTTTTCGAAATGGTGGTGTTAGGGCTGATTGGCTGGTGTACCTCACACCAGCTATATAGCTGTTGTATTAACGTTAGCAAGTTTTATGGGTATGATCATGAGGTATGTGTTATATCCAAACCACCTATCTATTTGGCGAGCTTGTCTTAAAGCTTGAGACGAAAAATAAGACAAATCTAACTATCAAGTGGACCACACTGCAAAAAGCAGTGGTAAATTGAACGTCTACCATTGAAACCCTTTTTGGGGTCACAAAAGTTTTGGATCAATATGAAATTTGTTTTTCCTCTTCATTCAGGTCTTTGTGACCTTATGAACAGATTGGATAGAAAATAAGCGTTATGGTGCGCCCTACGAATTGTTTAACAGTGAAAATCATTATCTCCGCTGCTATTTGTGGTGTGGTCCAAATGATCTTTGGATATGATTCATTTTTTAGATAAATTATGGAGTGGACCCGAATAGGAAGGATCCAGCTCTAAAGAAGCTGAATATAAAGATTCTTGGACTCACGTGTTCTGCCAGTGGTTGGGAGCGCAATTAGAGCATGTTCGAAGTGGTAAGTTTAGACTATTTAGTAATTGTTTGTAAACTTTAATTTTTTTAGTTGCCTAAGCTAAATTAATTACCAAAATAGCTAATGCCAAATGCGCTTTCTTTCTTACAAATTCATACCAAGAAAAGGAATAGCCTTGAACAAAAAAAGCTCAACGATTTGGTTTTCGTTTAATATAATCAAAAATTATGAAAACGATTCCAAACTAGGAAAGAAAGCCTAGTTTCTTTGACCCTATCTGCTTAGATGAGTTGGATGCAGATAACGAGTGGCTTGTAGAGACGGAGGACCCGGTATTTGCTGGAGAGGAGCTGACATGGGCACAAGTTGAAGTTGACACATACGGATCGATACCTGGTGAAGGTAGTACCACTCGAAGGCGAAGGACGAGGGGGAGCCGGGGGGACGAGTAGTAGTCGTCAACCCGTTGATGAGATTGAGGAGATTGAAGAAGGAGATTGTAATAATGATGATCAAGCTGAAGATCATCTACCATTGGATGTTGATGAAGTATTAGTACGTACAGATGATGAAGAAACGGAAGAAGAAGAAGTGTATGTGGAAGAAGAAGATGACTCGAAGGATGATGATGATGGTGGTGGTGGTGGTGGACTTGGTGGTGATATGCCACAATAGCTACTAGATCAATGTATATGATTATTGATTACATAAATAATAAATAAATAACTTCTTAATTTTGTTTAATGTTTACTAATTGTGTTGATGTTGATTGTTGATATATATCATGTAGTGTTAAATGTTGAATATTGATATTTCATATTTGTTAAATGTTAAATGTTAAGAAGTTAACTATAGTGTAGAATGTAGTAGAATTGTTGATGAATGATGATGACTTAACTTAATATTTAATTTATTATGTAAAAATTGTAAATGTAAATGTAATTGGTTTTATTTTACTTAAATTAATTGTATTTCAAGGGCCAATGACATATAATAATTTATTTTATTTTTTTTTCTAATTTTTCTAATTTTTTTAATTTTTTGAAAAACGCGAGGATATAATAATATTTAATTTATTATGTAAAAATTGTAAATGTAAATGTAATTGGTTTTAGTTTACTTAAATTAATTGTATTTCAAGGGCCAATGACATATAATATATATATATATATATATATATATATATATATATATATATATACATATATATATATATATATATATATATATATATATATATATATATATATATATGCATATGTTATTCGACAACATTGTGGATAATGCTCTAAAATGATATCTAAAACATAGATGAACGGTGTAGATATAATAAATACATCACTATGGGGCCATGTAACTTTGATCTCCTTTGAACCGTTCGTACAACTCGGAGCTCAAGGTGCGCCAGTGCTCATCTTCGCACGACACGAAATCAGAAGAGATCGAAATCAGAAGAACCAGATCACGTGACAGATTCGCACAATCTCATTTTTCTCTGGTGTAAAGAAATCCACCATCCAATTAACGGGGTTGTTTCGGCAGATGAGGCATTTTGGCCCACTGCCGTCCATGGCTGGGGTCACCATTTGAGCAATCTGGATCAATGAAAGATGAGCAGACCTGTATGAAATGTGGTCTGGTATGAGAAATGCCAGTAATCTGAGCTGAGCAATGTATGACAATACCACATGAAGAATGTCTACATATCTCTCCAACACTCACATCAATAATCTAAATAAACCTATTTCCCTAATTTTCTCAAAATAAATACATTAATCTGCTTTGCTTTTTTCCCCACTAACAATTAAACCCTCCAGCGTTTTTAGTAGAATGGGTGCAACTGATGATATGATTTTGGAGGTTTGATTATGCGATTTTTGATGATATGATTTTAGAGGTTTGATTGTGCAAAGAATGAGAAAATCTCAGCTAAATCATGCAGTTGTGATCTTCTCGAAGGATCCTTTGGTGATTTTCTTATATCTTCTATTCCTCTCTGCATAACGAGGTTTGTTTGGGGATTAAGCTACCTATAATCCATACTATCCTGCAGCTGAGCAGCTAGAAAGTGACTATCTTATGCATTCCCTGTTTGGCGTAGAATATGTGGCACATTACTAGTATGTAGTAGATATTAGCACTGATTTCATATGGTGTGGTCCACTTGAGCTTTTGGTATGGTCCACCCTGTTTGATGGCTTTTTTTTTTTTACTTTTTACTTTTTTAAATTCTTCTTAGTGTGTTCTATTTTCGAAATTCTATATCTTAACGGTTCTGCTATTCATCGATGGACTAGATTGTGATTAGAAATCTGAAAATGTGTTCTAATCGACATGCATTGGTTTCATTTCCTTTTTCTGGATTTGTAGTTTTTTATGATGGGCATTTGATTCTCAGGTTGAATCTCTGATATAAGGTTTTTTCGTTGATAAACCATACTAATTTTAAGGAAAATATGGTGGCCTTCTCATCCTTTGGGCTCTTGGGAATAATGAGTTTTATTTCTAAATTCCTATTCCTTACTCAATATTTCTAACTGATGAATGAGACTTTGACATTGGAAATCCTAGATGATCATATTCCTATCTCATCACTGACGAGGAGAGAGAGCATTATCCTACTAGCTAGATGCTTTTAGCCATGGTCCATGCAAAGCAGGACCAGATTAGGTGGATGGTCCCAATCCAGGGTCTCCCTTTACATTTACCGAGGTGGAATCAACTGTCATTCATAGTCAATTTTATAGAGGTGCACTTGTTGCGCAACACGCCAACAACACAGTGAACCGAGATCTAATCTCCGGTCTCACCCACAAATGATAAACAAGAAGAAATATAAACTAGAGAAAAGAATCAAAGCATTCCAAACAAACCACATGACAAGATATACATGGAAAAAATCCAATAAGGGTAAAAAACCACGGATGCAAACTTCCACTATGAAGAAAAACGAAGATTACAAGGCAATATACTAACCTCTCCCTTGGAAGTATAGAGAAAACTCTTTACCCACACCTTAGAATTATTCCTCATACCCTAAAAAAGCCCTAGGGACACCTATTTATAGTTTAGGCAACTTCCCTTTTGCACCCTTGCGAAAACCGACTCAAATATCCACAGTCCGCATCAAATCTGGAAACGAATCTACATAACCTCGACTAGTCGAGCAGGCTGCTCGACCGGTCGAGCGAACCCCTCGACCGGTCAAGCATAGGCCATGACCGGTTGAGCGCCTTAGAATCCAAAACCGATGCTTCTTTGGACTTTAAGTTGAGCCGATCCCATGGTGGTCGGCGGCCCCGGCCCCAGATGTGGCTCCACACCTCAACAATCTCCCACTTGGAGACACATTACCATAGACCTTAGTCTTCTACATCTGGAGTGCACCACCTCTCTGTCTTCAAACCTGAAGACCAATCAAAGCTGAACAGAGCTTCAACTTCTCCCATGTGACCACCTTGGTCAGCATATTCGCAGGATTCTCACTTGTATGAATCTTCTCCAGAGCAATCGATCTATCTTCCAGTAACGAACATATGAAGTGATATCTGATGGCAATATGCTTGGTCCTTGAATGAAAGGCTAAATTCTTAGCCAAGTGTATTGCACTCTGATTGTCACCGTACAGCTTGGAATCTGCTTGCCTCTTACCCAAATCTTCTATGAAACCTTGCATCCACACCATCTCCTGCACGCTTTTGCAGCCACAACATATTCTGCTTCCGTCGTACTGATAGATACTATCTTCTATAACTGAGAGACCCAACTGACTGCAGCACTACCCAGAGTAAAGACATAACTTATAGTGCTTCTTCTACTGTCGATATCTCCTGCTAAATCTGAATCCACGTAGCCTTGTAACTTGATTTTCGATCCACCATAACACAACCCTACATCCTTTGTACCTACTACGTATCTAAGGATCCACTTCACAGCTTGCCAATGTTCCTTTCCGGGGTTGTTCATGAACCTGCTAACAACTCCCACTGCTTGAGCAATGTCTGGCCTCGTGCTCACCTAACATATCCCAATAGCTGACGCGTATGGGACTTTAACCATGTAGTCTCGTTCCTCCTGTGTCTTTACACCCTAATCCTTAGATAGCTTGAAGTGGTTGGCTAATGGAGTGCTAACCGGATTAGCACCTCCCATATTAAATTGATCAAGTACCTTGACTATGTACTCTGCTTGTGACAAAACTAATTTCTTATTTTCCCTGTTACGCTTTATCCTCATGCTTAGGATTTGTTTTGCAGCTCCTAAATCCTTCATGAAAAATTCTCTAGACAGTTGTCTTTTGAGATCTAATATGTCCTTCATGCTTGAACCAACCACGAGCATATCATTAATGTACAGAAGAAGGATGATGTATGACGTATCAAACTTCTTCAAATAGTAACAGTGGTCTGCATGACATCTCTTAAAGCCGTTTCCCGATATGAAATTGTCGAACTTCTTGTACCACTGCCTCAGGGGCTGCTTCAAGCCATATAAACTCTTCTTCAGTCTGCACACTTTGTTCTCCTTTCCTGGTGCCATGTATCCTGTCGGCTGATGCATATATATATATATATATCCCTTCTTCAATGTCCCTATGAAGAAAGGTTGTCTTAACATCTAGTTGCTCTAGATGTAAGTCCTCTGTAGCCACTATACTCAAGATCATGTGAATCGTAGACATTTTCACTACTGGTGAAAATATTTCAGTGAAATCAATACCTGTCTTTTGTTGAAACCCTTTCAGAACCAATCTGGCCTTGTACCGTATCGAACCATCGTGCTCCTCCTTCAGTCTGTAAACCTACTTGTTATGAAGAGCTTTCTAACCCTCGGGTAGAGTGACTAGCTTCCATGTACGATTAGACTCAAGAGAGTCCATCTCATCATCCATGGCCTGCTTTCACTTAACCCGTGTATCCGACTGTAATGCCTTTTCAAAACACTCTAGTTCACCATTATCTGTCAGCAGTAGATAATGTAAAGAGGATGAGTATCGGACCGTGGGTCTCCTCTCTTGAGTATACCTCCTCACAACCGGCGTCTGTGGCTCTGCTTCATAATGCTCCTGTGCATGATAATCCTGTGGCGTTGTAACACCGGTGTCCAGTAACTCTTCAAACTCTATGAATTCCTTTTCCTCGGCCTTATTTTCTTGCACATTGTCCTTATGCATCACTTTTTCATTGAAGACTACGTCCTTGCTTCTGATGATTTTCCTATTTTCTGCATCCCAAAACCTGTAGCCAAAATCATGCTGCCCGTAACTTATAAACGTGCACCTCCTGGACTTCGCATCTAGCTTGTTTCTGTGCTCTACATCAATGTGAACATATGAAGTGCAACCGAATACTCTGAGATGTGCAAGGTTCACTTCTTTCCCAGTCCACGTTTTTTCTGGTAGCCCACCATCCAATGGTACTGAGGGACTTCTATTGATGAGATATGCAGCAGTATTCATAGCATCTGCCCAAAAGGTCTTGGGCAACCCTTCATGTAACCTCATGCTCCTTACGTGCTCAAGGATAGTCCTGCTAATGCGCTCAGCCATACCATTCTATTGCGGTGTCCCTGAAATCATTTTCTGATGTTTGATTCCATATGTTACATGTTCACTCCCCAAGTATAGGGTTGTGATGTAGTAATAAACTCGGTAAGACCGAGGTCGAATCCACAAGGACTGAAACCTGTACGTTATCTGAAAATAACCAGATCTAGAATTAGGTTAAGATGAAATCTAAACCAATTATGATTGAGGAATAATGGTGAAATAACTATCTAAAACTTAAGAAAATTCAGAGAAGGGAAACTAGGGATTCAGAGGATCCACTTATAGAGATCAGGGAGATCTTATGCCAGTATCACGAATTATGGAAATTTACTGAACTGCCATTGATACAGTTTTCAAGAGATGAAAGGTGTATGAATTAGAATGGATTCCATCACCAAACCATGCCCAAGAGACGGCTAACAACAGAATTAAACTAATTACCAACCACATCAACATGCCATGAAAGTCAAGAAGGGTACCGACATCCAACCATGCCCAGGAGACGATGGTGAACAACAGGGCTTCCTGACGTCATAAACATGAAAAAGAAAGGAAATACTCAAAGCCATTGCAGACCTATTGTAATGTCAGTCACAACAGATCATTTAAGACTAAAAAATATTCCCATAATAAAACGAATATCAAATTCAATTCATAAATTAAAATTAAATTAAAAGCATAAAATTGAATCTCCCATCCCACTACAAGCTTCACCTCTTAGCCCTAGCTAAGAGGTTTAGCCTAGCATGGATAGGCTATACATCTTAAAAACAAAATAAAACATAAAAATAACAATAAAAAGCAAAAACTCCCTGTCTCTCTCTTTGCCAATCCACATTCCAGCCGAACTCCCAGGCCTCCCGTCGAGGATCGCCAGCTTTTCTCTCCTTCTTTCTTTTATAAGCGCCAGCCAGGTCAGTTTGCGTAAGGAGGGGCGCTGCTTCAAAGCTACGCAATAGGTTCGCTTGCGAAAACTGAGATTGCGTAACACCTCTTTGCGGTCATTGGTTGTGGGGCCTATTACTGAAACCAACGGAGAAATCCACTCCGTTCATTGGAAACATGTTGAAAAACTGGTCGGGAAGTGACAGTTCTGGATTAATTTCCGTGTGATCCACAGAGTTCTTCTTACACCGTTCATCTTCCTTTTAGACGGTTGAAAATCGATCTTCAGTTCTTCCTGCAATTTAGTCATCTAGGCTTGAATGATAGGATGCGTAAGGTTCTGATGAACGGTCCAGATCAAGCTAAGAATGCACGGTGGTGGCCCACAAGATTGGTCGGCAACCTCTGTTGCAAAACAGAGGTTCGTTCTTCGCCCTGCGATAGTTGGTGGGCCCTGGATTGATCCCAGGTGTGAAATCCAGTCCATCCATTGGCTTTAGGCCAAAAAAACCACCCAGGAATGGGTATTTTTTCTCCAGTTTAGTGTGGTCCACGTGATTTCCTGAGCTGCCGTCCGTCTTGCATTTGGATGACCAAAAACGGATCTCCGATGACTTTTGCAATTCCACCACCTAGGCTATGGTCACACCCTCCTTCTAGAGTGAATGAACGGATCTGATCATCCATATGAACAATGGGTGGGGCCCACTAATTCTCAGATCGTCCGAATCGTGCAGACGATGTTCCTTCGCACGGGAGTTGCGCTGATTGTGTGATGGGGCCCACTTCATTGCTGATTTGAAAAATCCACGCCGTCCACCGAATTCTGCTCAAAATAACCGTTTGGGTAGGGACGGTTTTGGATTAGCTTTGTTGTGGCCCACCAGAGCTCTTATTCCACCGTCTGACCTGCGTTTAACATCCAGGATTCTCCGATAGCTTGCATGGGGCGAAATTCCACCTTGGCGGGGGTCTTGGCCACCCTACGAAGTGAGTGGACGGTTCAGATCACCCGATTGGATGATGTGTGGGGTCCACTATGAGAATCCATCTGGCCAGCGTCCGTCCGCTGGACGTTGGCTACATGAGAGAGATGGCTGCGGGTCAACGCCCTCTTTGACTGGGCGGCCTTTTGGCGTGGTGCGGGTGTGCACCGACTGTGCACTCCCACCTGTACCTGTAGGGTCCACTGTGTTGCATGTGAGACATCCGCTCCGTCCATCTCTTTTCTCATATTATTTTAGGCGTTGAATCCAAAATTGAGACAGATCCAGTGATCATGTGAACCCCAAATCAGAATTTCATGAGCTGATCTATCTGTTAAGCCACTTCTGCAAGGTCCAATGGCTGATTTTTGGCGTGTACGGTTAATTTATGGTTCTCATGCCATGGATGAAGTTTTGAGCTGAAAGGATGATGGAAACCCTGTGATCTTGCATTCTGGATGATTTTTAGGTCACTTGAGCTTCAGTTTCTTAATCTTCTCGGATCTCTGGCGTGTAAATCCACTGGTCTTGGTCCCCTGGAGTCTGTCCCTTACTCTGGTGACTTTGGAGCGTCAAATCCATGCTTTTAATACCCAATTTCAGTTTAAGCTCCTAAATACATCCTGCCTCGAAAACACGATTAAATTAAACCGTTAATCAGTACTATGTTCGTAAATTCAGGCAATAAATAGGGTCTGATATGCAATATTTGACCCTCAACACAACCCCCAACCACCACGCCAAAAGGTCGCCCAGTCAAAGAGGGCGCTGACCCGCAGCCATCTCTCTCACGTAGCCAGCGTCCAGCGGACGGACGCTGGCCAGATGGATTCTCATAGTGGACCCCACACATCAACCAATCGGGTGATCTGAATTAACCGTCCACTCACTCTGTAGGGTGGCCAAGACCCCCGCCAAGGTGGAATTTCGCCCCATGCAAGCTATCGGAGAATCCTGGATGTTAAACGCAGGTCAGACGGTGGAATAAGAGCTCTGGTGGGCCACAACAAAGTTAATCCAAAACCGTCTCTACCCAAACGGTTATTTTGAGCAGAATTCGGTGGACGGCGTGGATTTTTCAAATCAGCAATGAAGTGGGCCCCATCACACAATCAGCGTAACTCCCGTGCGAAGGAACAGCGTCCGCACGATCCGGACGATTCGAGAATTAGTGGCCCCACCCATTGATCATATGGATGATCAGATCTGTTCATTCACTCTAGAAGGAGGGTGTGACCATAGCCTAGGTGGTGGAATTGCAAAAGTCATCGGAGATCCGTTTTTGGTCGTCCAAACGTAAGATGGACGGCAGCTCAGGAAATCACGTGGACCACACTAAACTTGAGAAAAAAATACCCATTCATGGGTGGTTTTTTCGGCCTAAAGCCAATGGACGGACTGGATTTCACACCTGGGATCAATCCAGGGCCCACCAACCAATGAGCGCAAAGAGGTGTTACGCAATCTCAGTTTTCGCAAGCGAACCTATTGCGTAACTTTGAAGCAGCGCCCCTCCTTACGCAAACTGACCTGGCTAGCGCTTATAAAAGAAAGAAGGAGAGAAAAGCTAGCGATCGTCGACGGGAGGCCTGGGAGTTCGGCTGGAACGTGGATTGGCAAAGAGAGAGACAGGGAGTTTTTTCTTTTTATTGTTATTTTTATGTTTTATTTTATTTTTAAGATGTATAGCCTATCCATGCTAGGCTAAACCTCTTAGCTAGGGCTAAGAGGTGAAGCTTGTAGTGGGATGGGAGATTCAATTTTATGCTTTTAATTTAATTTTAATTTATGAATTGAATTTGATATTCGTTTTATTATGGGAATATTTTTTAGTCTTAAATGGTCTGTTGTGACTGACATTACAATAAGTCTGCAATGGCTTTGAGTATTTCGTTTCTTTTTCATGTTTATGACGTCAGGAAGCCCTGTTGTTCACCATCGTCTCCTGGGCATGGTTGGATGTCGGTACCCTTCTTGACTTTCATGGCATGTTGATGTGGTTGGTAATTAGTTTAATTCTGTTGTTAGCCGTTTCTTGGGCATGGTTTGGTGATGGAATCCATTCTAATTCATACACCTTTCATCTCTTGAAAACTGTATCAATGGCAGTTCAGTAAATTTCCATAATTCGTGATACTGGCATAAGATCTCCCTGATCTCTATAAGTGGATCCTCTGAATCCCTAGTTTTCCTTCTCTGAATTTTCTTAAGTTTTAGATAATTATTTCACCATTATTCCTCAATCATAATTGGTTTAGATTTCATCTTAGCCTAATTCTAGATCTGGTTATTTTCAGATAACGTACAGGTTTCAGTCCTTGTGGATTCGACCTCGGTCTTACCGAGTTTATTACTACATCACAACCCTATACTTGGGGAGTGAACAAGTTTTTGGCGCCGTTGCTTGGTGACCCATGACTACGATTTTCTGAAATTAATTGGATTTAGAGTTAGTTTAAGATTAGGATTTTACTAATTTTAATTTTGTTTTCTATTTGATTCATAGAACTAACCTATTTCCTATTCTATAGGTTGTTAGGATAGAACTTCTAATTTGGTAAACTCTTTCTGATTTTCTAGATTTTCTAACTCTTTAGATTTGGTTTGCTTTAGAAACTTCTTCTATTTAGAAACTAACTTATTTTGTTTTATTTTGCAGGTCTTTAGCTTAGGGACTCCAATTTGGTAACTTCCTTCCAACCCTCTCTTGCTTTCTAGATTTTCATTTTCTTTCTTAGGATTAGGTTTAAAATTTGATTAAGGGCTGCGAGTGTTTCATGCCCAAGTGGGCCCGTGATGACACTCGACGTCTCTTGACTGAAGGATGATTAGTTGAGGGGTTGACTGTCCATCGCAGGACTAGACACCGCTCGAATTCTCCTGAGTTAATTGAGGTTATGGCTGCAAATCAACCTCAAGCACTACCTCAACATATGGATGAGGAAGTACATGATAAGAATGAGGTGCATCAAGCACCCCTGCCTCGCACTTTACGGGATTATTTACAACCGGCAGGGGTGAGTACGCCCTCATGTATGATTTTTCCTGAAAACATAAGACAGATGGACATCAAGCCAGGAGTTATCCAACTCCTTTCTAAATTCCATGGGCTTGAATCAGAAAGTCCATACTTACATTTGAAAGAGTTCGATGAGATTATAGCCACCTTATACTTTCCCAATGTATCCGAGGATACAATCAGGATGAAACTCTTTCCTTTTTCCTTGAAAGAGAAGGCTAAGACGTGATTACATTCACTGTGTCCTAGATCCATTGGCACATGGAATGATATGCAGAGGGAATTCATAAAGAAATTTTTCCCACACCATAAAACGATTACCCTCAGAAAAGCAATCATGAACTTCGCCCAAAAGGAAGATGAAACATTCTACCAAATTGGGAAAGGTTTAAGGATCTTGTCAGTTCATGCCCACAACACGGTTTTGAAATGTGGCGCATTACAAATTTTTTCTATGATGGACTGACATCTTCCATGTGCCAACTGGTCGAGACAATGTGTAATGGAGAATTCATGAATAAAGAGGTCGATGAGGTATGGGATTATCTCGATAGACTTGCCGAAAATGCACAATCTTGGGACCATTACCCAAAATCAAACACCACGTCTAGGCCAACTCAATCTAAGGAGAAAGGTGGAGTGTATCTCCTGAAAGAAGAGGATGATGTAAATTTTAAAAAGACTAATCTCATACGAAGAGTCGAGACCATGGAAGAAAAGAAGGATAAGGTTAATGAAATTGTTTGCGGCATCTGTGATTGCAACATTCACACAACTGAAAATTGTCCTACCATATCTGCTTTTCGAGGAGTATTGAATGAGCAAGCTAATGCCGTAAATAACTATCAAAGACCTTTCAATGGATTTACCTCTAATACATACAATCCTGGTTGGAGAAATCATCCAAATTTTAGTTGGAGGAATGGACAAACTGCTACCCCTCAAAGTTTCTTCAATTAAAATCCAAATCAGGGGAAACCTCAAGAAGAACCGGTTCAAAATTCCATACAAGAGCTGGCTCAGGCAATGCGTGGACTTACAGACTTTATACAAAAAATAGATTCACGTATAACGGTTATAGAAAAGGGGATGCTTCTCGCACCTCTCCCCAACTCTAAACCGCAGTACGAGATAGATGATCCCAACTCTTCAATTCAAATGGGGCACGCTAAATCCATCACCACTCTTAGGAGTGGAAAGATCATTGATAAAACCCTTCCGGTTAGGCCTGAAAAGCCTCAAGAACCAGAAGAGGACAACAATGATGGATCTGGTGATGCCCCACAAAAATTAGAACCGGAACTTTTAGAGAAGCCAGTTGCTCCGTTCCCCCAACGGTTGGTTGCACCAAAACGTCTTTCTAACTCTCAAGATATTCTGGAGGTGTTGAAATAAGTGAAAGTCAACATTTCTCTACTTGATGTCGTAAAACAGGTTCCTTCATATGCAAAATTTCTGAAAGACCTATGTACGACCAAAAGACGGCAGAGTATTCAAAAGAAGATTTTCTTAACTGAGAAAGTGAGTGCCATCCTGAAGCAAGACGTGCCGCAGAAATTTAAGGATCCCAGTAGCCCAACCATATCATGTGTAATCGGGAACCATCGAATTGATCACGCACTTCTTGACTTAGGAGCGAGCGTCAATCTGATTCCCTACTCAGTATACAAACAGTTAGGGTTGGGTGAGTTAAAATCCACCCTAACCACACTACAACTTGCCGATCATACTGTTCGTGTACCAAGAGGGATTATTGAGGATGTGTTAGTCTAAGTTGATAGATTTTACTACCCTGTAGATTTTATCATCCTGGACACCGAACTCATCAATAACATGAGCACTCAGATTTCCGTCATTCTTGGTCGCCCATTCCTTGCCACGTCAAATGCAATCATCAATTGTAGGAATGGTGTCATGACTATGTCGTTTGGAAATTTGACATTGAAGTCAAACATTTTTTTCAATAACGGCAGCAACTCAGAGGATGATGACGATGTCCACGACATTAACATGATCGATACTTTCGTGAAAGATAGGACACCCCTTACCTTATCCTCTGATCCTCTAGAGACGTGCTTGGCCCACTCCCATGAGTTTGATGATGATATAATTAGGGAGACGTGTGCCTTCTTGATGAGATCTTGCCGGTACTTGATGTTAACCGGTGGAGGCCACAATTTGAAAAATTGCCACAAACTGATGTAGTACCTCTACCGTCTAACCTCAAGGCACCGAAGCTTGACCTAAAACCTTTGCCCTCTGATTTAAAATATGCCTATTTAGGTCAAGATGAGACATACCCGGTGGTGATTTCTGCCCACCTAGAGAAAGAACAGGAGAGTATGCTTATATCTACTCTCATTGAGCATAAAGGAGCCCTAGGATGGACGATCGCGGACTTCAAGGGAATCGACCCCTCGATTTGTATTCACCGCATATATCTTGAGAATAATGCGAAGACTGCTCGGCAACCACAACGTAGACTAAATCCAAACATGAAAGAAGTGGTTAAGGCCGAGGTTTTCAAACTATTGGATGTGGGTATCATATACCCTATATCTGATAGTCAATGGGTGAGTCCAACTCAGGTGGTTCCTAAGAAGTCCGGAATCACCATCGTAGCCAATGCTAATAATGAACTCGTGCCAACTAGAGTCACTACTGGTTGGAGAATGTGCATTGACTACAGAAAGTTGAATACCGTCACAAGGAAAGATCACTTTCCTTTACCCTTCATTGATCAAATCTTGGAAAGGCTAGCTGGTCATTCCTATTACTGGTTCCTTGAAGGGTATTCGGGCTACAATCAGATTGAAATTGCCCCTGAGGACCAGGAAAAGACCACATTTACATGTCCCTACGGCACCTTTGCTTACCGAAGGATGCCATTTGGACTATGTAATGCCCCTGCCACCTTTCAGCGATGTATGCGAGTATCTTTTCTGATATGGTGGGGCAATATCTAAAGGTCTTCATGGACGACTTCTCTGTCTATGGTTCATCTTTCAGCAAGTGCTTGGAAAGTTTTAAATGTGTGCTGAAAAGATGTGAAGAAAAGAATCTGGTACTTAATTGGGAGAAGTGTCATTTCATAGTTCATAAGGGGATTGTCCTTGGACATATCATCTCGTCCAAGGGAATTGAGGTAGATAAGGCAAAAATCGATCTTATCTCTAACCTACCTCCACCCAAGAACATTAGAGACGTGCGATCCTTCTTAGGACACGCAGGATTTTACAGGCGATTCATAAAGGACTTTAGTCTCCTTTCTCATCCTTTATGTAATCTTCTTCAAAAGGATGCTCCATACGAGTGGACTGAGCAATGCCAAGAAACTTTCACCAAGCTTAAAGGTACGTTAACCACTGCACCCATCATGCAGCCACCCGACTGGAACCTTCCTTTTAAGCTTATGTGCGACGCTTCTGATTATGCTTTTGGAGCGGTTTTAGGCCAGAGAAAAGATAAGAGGCCCAACGTCATCCATTACGCGAGTAGGACTTTAAATCCTGCCCAAGTGAACTACTCGACTACGGAAAAGGAACTCTTAGCCGTAGTGTTCGCCTTGGATAAATTTAGGTCCTACTTGATCGGATCCAAGATCATTATTTATACAAATCATGCGGCACTGAAGTATCTTCTTTCTAAGAATGATTCTAAGCCCCGCTTGATACGATGGATCCTTCTACTCCAAGAATTTGATTTAGAAATTAAAGATAAAAAGGGAGTAGAGAACGTAGTGGCCGATCACCTTTCTCGCCTTAATACCTCTGATTCCCTTGAGGCGACCCATATCAATGACATGTTCCCACGATGAACAAATGTTCGAGTCTCCCATTCACCTTGGTTGGTTCACGATATTGCTAATTATCTTGCTACAGGTTCCATCTTGACACATTGGATGCAGCAAGATAAGAAGAAATTTTTCACCGAGGTGCGCAACTTCTTCTGGGATGATCCATACTTGTTTAAATATTGCCCAGACCAAATCTTGAGGAGATGTGTGCCAGACGATGAGCATCAGAGTGTCATCTCCTTCTATCACTCAAAGGCCTGTGGTGGTCACTTTTCTGCAAAAAAAAGACCACGGCCAAGATTCTGCAGTGCGGCTTCTATTGGCCCACTATGTTCAGGGACACTCATGAGTTTTGCAAAGCTTGTGAGCGTTGTCAGAAATTGGGAGCATTGTCCCATCGAAAAATGATGCCCTTGAATCTCATTCTTATCATAGAGGCATTTGATTGCTGGGGCATCGATTTCATGGGGCCATTCCTCCAATCTTTTGGGAATTTATATATTTTGCTTGCCGTAGACTATGTCACTAAATGGGTTAAAGCGATTCCGTGTCGAACTAATGACCATTGCACGGTCATTAAATTCTTAAAAGAAAACATCCTTTCCCGATTCGGAACGCCTCGAGCCATCATTAGTGATGGAGGCTCACACTTTTGTAATAGGCCATTCGAGAGTTTAATGAAGAAATACGGTATCTCTCATAAGATGAGCACCCCATACCACCCACAGACAAGTGGGCAAGCTGAGATTTCCAATAAAGAGATCAAACACATTTTGGAGAAAACGGTTAACCTTGACCGTAAGGATTGGTCAATTCAATTGACCGATGCCTTATGGGCTTATCGTACTACTTTTAAAACCCCTATTGGAATGTCTCCCTTTAGACTCGTCTATGGGAAGGCTTGCCACCTGCCTATGGAGTTAGAACATAGAGCCTACTGGGCGATCAGAAATCTGAATTTCAATCTGAACAACGCTGGCTCGCTACGCAAACTTCAATTAAATGAACTTGAAGAAATCCGGAATGACGCGTACGAGAACTCGAGAATTTACAAGGACAGGATGAAGGCGTTTCATGACCAACATATTCTACGAAAATCATTCACGCCAGGTCAGAAAGTCCTTTTGTATAATTCTCGATTACATCTCTTTCCGGGTAAGCTTCGATCTCGTTGGACCGGCCCTTACATTGTTGTTACTGCATATCCTCATGGGGCCGTCGAGATAAGAAACCCTGACAATGGCAAGGAGTTTAAAGTAAATGGACATCGCTTAAAGCCATTTATCGAGAAATTTGATCCAGAGGACATGTCCATGCCTCTGATTGATCCTGTTTACCAGGAATGATCTCCTAGTCTGATGGAGGTATAGGTAGGTTTCCTGTTTGCATAGGACTAGGGTAGTTGCTTTGGTCTGGCTGAAGACGTTAAACTTAGCGCTCCTGGGAGGCAACCTAGCTTTTCAATTTATTTCATTTTCCTAGTTAGTTCAATGTTTGTGGGTAACATTACTGCAAACCCTCACGAGACTACAACTCGTCCACTAGGGGCAACCTAGGAGTTTAAAGGCTTGTTGCATGCGCTAAATGCAATCGAGAGCACCTGCGAATGTGGTATAGATAGGATTTTATTTTATTTTTTTTTATTAGTTTTGTGTTGCTCTCTCTCTCTCTCGTGCTGATTGGATTCCATGCTGCCTGCACTTGGAATGTCTCTCACGATTCATCATCCAGGTACTATCTTCCCATCACTCCACATTTACTTTTGTTGTCCCATGTGCATTCCATACTCATATCTTTTACATTGAGGGCAATGTAGCTTTTAGGTTGGGGGTGGGAGATTAGGTTACCTGATCAGTGTTTTCTTCATCTTGAGTTTCTTCGTCTTAAGCAAAAATTGTGAAAATTTTTAAATTTTTTCTGGACTTTCTGGTGAATTCGAAGTGATTTGACGACCATCTTTTATTTAGAATTACATGATATGGAATGTTGGTGATTTACTACTCTTGGATTCAGTTGTCCGTTAGATTTCACAGTTAAGGTTGAATTATTAATCCATGATTAGAAGTTGTAAACATTGATTGAGTCATGATTTCACAGGATACATCTCGCTTACACATTAAGACTTCAGTTCTATATTGAAGGATTAACTTGGTAATCAATGAGCATGAAAGAAACCAGCCTAAAAGATTTGGCCATCAGGGTATAAAAAAGAATTGCACCATGGGTTTGCTCCCTATAGGTGTGGATTCGATTTTCCATGATTAACAGTTGGAAAGAGTTGGGCGACTAGTTTCACCATAGGTTTGCTCCCTATAAGTGAAAATTTGATTCACATCTTGACATTCTTTATATAAAAAAAAAATAATAATAATAATAATAATAAAACTAGAAAAATGAAAGAATGATCTGTGAGGCAAAGTTCTGGTTTAAGTGATGGTAGTTATGAATTTTTTGATTGGTTACCAATGATATCATGAAATCGACAATTTGATCTCTTAATGATGATAGGCCGAGATTTCACTATACACCCATGGAACTCAATGTTTAGAATTATTCTAGTTTATGAATTAATATTTGAACTTGATTATGAAATTCACCATGCATGAGAGGCCAAGAGAAATTGATAATCAACATTCATGAATCTTAGATTTCTCATATCTGAATCGTTCTTCAAAAATATCACTCGGTTTCATGGAAATTGCCCTGTAATTCTTAACTTATTTTTCGCATACTTTGTTCGGGACTAGCAAAATGCTGGTTGGGCGTTGTGTTGAGGGTCAAATATTGCATATTAGACCCTATTTATTGCCTGAATTTACGAACATAGTACTGATTAACGGTTTAATTTAATCGTGTTTTCGAGGCAGGATGTATTTAGAAGCTTAAACTGAAATTGGGTATTAAAAGCATGGATTTGACGCTCCAAAGTCACCAGAGCAAGGGACGGACTCTAGGGGACCAAGATTAGTGGATTTATACGCTAGAGATCCGAGAAGATTAAGAAATTGAAGCTCAAGTGACCTAAAAATCATCCAAAATGCAATATCACAGGGTTTCCACCATCTGTTCAGCTCAAAACTTCATCCATGGCCTGAGAACCATAAATTAACCGTACACGCTAAAAATCAGCCATTGGACCCTTGCAGAAGTGGCTCAACGGATAGATCAGCTCATGAAATTCTGATTTGGGGTTCACATGATCACTGGATCTGTCTCAATTTTGGATTCAACGCCTAAAATAATATGAGAAAAAAGATGGACGGAGCGGATGTCTCACATGCAACACAGTGGACCCTACAGGTACAGGCGAGTGTGCACCGACTGTGCACTCCCACCTGTACTTGTAAGGTCCACTGTGTTGCATGTGAGACATCCGCTCCGTCCATCTCTTTTCTCATATTATTTTAGGTGTTGAATCCAAAATTGAGACAGATCCAGTGATCATGTGAACCCCAAATTAGAATTTCATGAGCTGATCTATCCGTTGAGCCACTTCTGCAAGGGTCCAATGGCTGATTTTTGGCGTGTACGGTTAATTTATGGTTCTCAGGCCATGGATGAAGTTTTGAGCTGAACAGATGGTGGAAACCCTGTGATCTTGCATTCTGGATGATTTTTAGGTCACTTGAGCTTCAGTTTCTTAATCTTCTCGGATCTCTAGCGTGTAAATCCACTGATCTTGGTCCCCTGGAGTCCGTCCCTTGCTATGGTGACTTTGGAGTGTCAAATCCATGCTTTTAATACCCAATTTCAGTTTAAGCTCCTAAATATATCCTGCCTCGAAAACACGATTAAATTAAACCGTTAATCAGTACTATGTTCGTAAATTCAGGCAATAAATAGGACCCTCAACATTGCACAATAGTTTTTAAATTTCTTATCACAGTGTTCTCCCCCATTATCAGATCTGAGACATTTTACTGTCTTATCTGTCTCATTTTCTACCATAACTTTTCACTTCTTAAATACATCAAATACATCAGATTATGTTTTAAGAAATAGACCCACAATTTTCTACTAGCATCATCAATAAAGGAAACAAAATAACGTAAGGCACCAAGAGATGATACCTGTGCCGGCCCCACACATCAATGTGTACAAGCTCCAATAGATGCGTCTTTAAAGCTTGTCCTATCTTCTTGAAACTTACCCTCTTCTACTTGCCATATACGCAGTCCTCGTAGAATTTCAAGTCAATAGACTTCAGCCCTGGTAGCTTCTCTTTTGACAATAATACTTTCATCCCCTTCTCACTCATATGTCCCAACCTCTGATGTCATAACTGCACATTCACTCTAGTTGATGCGACTGCGAGTGAACTATATGATCTTGAAGTCACGTATAAAGTACCTTCCTTTTTTCCTCGAGATATCACTAAGGCACCTTTTGTGATTTTTCAGGAATCTCTGGTGAATGTCGTCACATAACCGGTATCGACCAACCGTCCCACTGAGATCAAGTTACGTTTCAAACTCGGTACATGTCTGACATCCTTTAATTTCAAAGTCGTTCCGTCTTTCTAATTTATATGAACGTCTCCCTTTCCAACAATATTGCATAACTCATCATCACCCAGGTAGACTCTCCCAAAGTCACCTGATACATAATCATGCAGAACTTCCTTACATGAAGTGGCATGAAACGAGGCACCCAAGTCTATAACTCAAAACTCATTCCTCGCATCAAGAGATAAGATCAATGCCTCTGTGTCACTCTCCTCAGATAGATTCACTGAATTCTTCCCACCTTGAGAGCTTCCTTCTTATTTTTTGAGTGCCCTACAATTACATTTTATGTGCCCCTTCTTGCCGTGATGCCAACACCCGTCTTTGTCTTTTAATCTCTTGGACTTCTTCCTTGACTTAGAACGCATGTGTTTATTGCCTCCTTTGTTCAGCGATTTTCCTCTTCCTTCAACGTTTAGAGCATTCTCTAAATCCCCTGAAACTCCTGATGCCTTTTTTCTAGATTCTTTGCTGAGAAGTAGACCGACCACATCATTAAATTTCAGCTTTGTTGACCTTGGAGAATTGCTCACAGCAATCACCAAGCCATCCCAATTGTCTGACAAACTGGACAGGATCAATAACGCCCTGACCTCGTCCTCAAAAACAATGTCAATGGATTCCAACTAGGTCGTGACTTTGTTAAACTCGTTTAGATGTTCAGCCACGCTCCCACCATCTGACATCTTCATGTTCAATAGTTGTTTCATAAGATGAACCATGTTAGACGCTGAAGGTTTTTCATACATGGTGGCTAGGGCTTCCATTAATTCTTTTGTAGTTTTCACCTTAGATATATTAAAGGCAATGCTCTTAGACAAAGAGAGTCGGATTGTTCCTAGAGCCTTCTGATTCAATAAAAATCATTCATCATCTGTCATCTTTTCTGGTTTCTTCTCTTTTCCTCCTAGAGGAATATAGAGGTCCTTCTGATACAGATAATCCTCCATCTGCATCTTCCAGAAGGCAAAGTTTGAACCATCAAACTTCTCAATTCCAGTCTTCCCTTCTTCCGTCATCGCTCCCAATAGAACTAAACCAATAGCTCTGATACCAGTTATTGCGCAGCACGCCAATAGCACAGTGAACCGAGATCCAATCTCGGGTCTCACCCACAAATGATAAACAGGAAGAAATATAAACTAGAGAAAAGAATCAAAGCATTCCAAACAAACCACAAGACAAGATAAACGTGGAAAAAACCCAACAAGGGTAAAAAACGACGGATGTAAACTTCCACTATGAAGAAAAATGAAGATTACAAGGCAATATACTAACCTCTCCCTTAGAAGTACAGAGAAAACTCTTTGCCCACACCTTAGAATTATTTCACATACCCTAGAAAAACCCTAGGGACACCTATTTATAATTTAGGCAACTTTCCTTTCACACCCTTGCGAAAACTGACTCAAATTTTCGCAGTCCACATCAAATCTGGAAACGAATCTACGTAACCTCGACTGGGCAAGCAGACCCCTCGACCGGTCGAGCATGGGCCACGACCAGTCGATCACCTCGGAACCCAAAAATCGATGCTCGCTGGACTTTGAGTCGAGCCAATCCACGACTGGTCGAGTGGGCCACTCGACCGGTCGAGCAAGGCACTCGACTGGTCGAGCGACCCCTACATGTGGCTCCACATCTCAACAGCACTTGTCTCTACTAGCTCATCTAACAAGCAATAGACATCTACTATTGTTGGATTTTTTTTTTCAAAATAAGAAGAAAAGAAATTTTTGGAAAAAGGATGGTTGTGGCTTTGGTGATTGTTGATGTGAATGGTGATGCCTCTTGGTAAAGGGAACATTATCATTTGAATTTGAAATGGAAGAATACCATTGTTGGAAAGACACCGCCATTAATGAAAAGACACCTTGGAATAAGATGTCTTTTCATGAAAATGGTCTTAAACATCTCTTGTTATTCTATATAAACCTATCTTTGGCTCAATCCGAATTCACGATTTCCAACAATCTCCTCTACATCTTCTTCTTCACCATTTTCGTTTTTGGAAGGTTTTCTGGAAAGATACAGTTTTCAGGCGCTAAAATGTAAATAATTTTCAGGTAGTAAATTACAAATAGTTTTTATGGGGTAAATCATAACAGCACAAAAGTCAAGGTCGTATGCTGTAAAAGCGTGTTCGGGGTGCAGTTTTTCAGTTTTGCAGGCCGAAACTCACATTTCTCTGGTCTTTGAGAAGAGGCTTATTGTATCATGGAGGCGGATTTGTTGTAACCCTCTTGCAAATTGGTTTAATCACCAGTAGGGTGTGAATATCACCATAAAGATAGCGACATCGTAATGCGCCTTAAGCCTATCTTTAAGTGATTCATTTTCTATTTTTCCACCTCAATCATAACAACTATTACTTTCAATATTCTCAACCAGGTGTTTTTTTTTTTTTTTTTTAAGAGTGACATGATCTAGAGCATATTCAAAGGTTGAGCACCTTATAATTGAGATGATTGTTGGCCAACACCTTGTAGAGTGGCAGATCCATGTAGCAAATGGAGAACCTCTTCCCTTGACTCAGTTACAAGTGCCTTTATAAGGTAATTGCTATCAAAGAATCAGTACTTGACATCAGACATGAGCTAGAAAAGTATGCTGCATGATATGTTAATTTCAATCAATTAACCATTCCTCACTAGAATTATTCAGAATTGCACATCAACTTTCATTTCACTTTTATCAGATATGACTTGGCTTCTAGCATTGTCAAACCTGATTTTACTGGCTCTTCCCTTTTCTGGTGCTTACTTTTCTTGCACATGGTTGCAAGTTTCATCATTCTTAAATATGAAGCAATTACAGGTAAACAAGATATCAGAATCATCAAAGAATGCATGAAATGTTTCCAATTTTTAGAAATTTACTAAAAACAATCTTGTTTCATTTTCAGCCATAACTCCATTTGGAATTATCTCAACACAACAAGTTGGGCCTTTGTCAGTGTCATTTTATACAAGTGTTGAGAGTTCCAACTCCATAGAAGCAGAAACTTGTACTTGAGACACCTACCCATTTCATGAAGATGTGTTTTTTTTTTTTTTTTTCCTTTCAGCTCACATCATCCAGATAATTGTTCTACTTGACTGTCATGGGCATAACATCATTGAGGTGTATTTGTTGCGAGATGTCTTAAATCTGAGTCCTTTTCGCAACTGGGATGCGAAAGGGAAGTTTCCTAAACTATAAATAGGGGTCTTTAGGGCTATTCTAATATATTCCAAGACTTCCTAAAGGTATTCTAAAGGGTTCTAGGGTTATCAAAGGGTGTAGCAAGGGTGAGATTCGAGGTTGTTCGAATCGGATAAGTCCTCTCTCTTTGTAATTTCTATTTTCATAGTGGAGATCTGTCGCTTTGTGCTGTGGTTTTTTTCCGCAAGGGTTTTCCACATTAAATCTGTGTGTTCTCTTGTATACTTGGTGCCATTGGATTACCATCCTAGATCTAGATCTGTGTGATTCCACAGGCCAAAATCCCCAACAAGTTAAATCAGAGCTAAAGTTGGGGCACAGATCTGAATCTGAGGGATTAGTAATAATGGCGAGCACCAGGTATAAGTTTGAGAAGTACTCAGGGAAAAATAATTTTGAGTTATAGAAAGTTAATATGATTAGCCTATTAACCAAGCAAGGCGAGGATGGTGCTCTTGAGGAGCGAAAATCTACTATGACTGATGATGAATGGAATACTCTTGATAAGAAGGCTTTATCATCGATCCGTTTATGTCTCACGGATGAGGTTCTCTACAACATCATGAAGGAGAAAACTGCGGCTAAGTTATGGGTGAAGTTAGAGGATGTCTATGCGAAGAAATCCTCGGAAAATCGCCTACACTTGAAGCGGTAGTGGTATAACTTCAAGACGGTAGAGGGTGGATATCTGGAGGCTCACATCAGCAACTTTAATAAATTGGTTTGCAAATTGCTGGATATGGAGGAAGTGATGAAAGATGAAGAACAAGCATGTATGTTGCTGAATTCTCTCCCGGCGTCCTATGAGGCATTCAAGGACACTATGTGCAGCATGAATAAAATCCTGCGTATCGACACCGTTATCTCAGCCCTTCAAGGGAAGGCTATGAGACAGCTAAACAGCGACATGGGGACGTCTTCTAAGGCACTGTTTACAGTGGGTAGGAATTCTGGACAAGGTACAGATTCTTCAGGTTCTAGATCCAAATCCAGAGATAAGGGCAAAGGAAAGGTAAAGTGCTGGAATTGTGGGAAGGAAGGACATGTGAAGAGGGATTGTGAAAATCCTAAATCGAAGAGGGAAGATTCTGAGGCTTCATGCAGGGAGGCCAATGTTGCCACGTCAGATGGATCGAGTGGATGTGATGGTGATATTTTTTCTGTCTCTTCGCTCAGACGGTCATGCGATGATCGTAAGGACGAGTGGATGCTAGACACAGGGGCATCTTTTCACATGACTCCTCATCGGAGTTGTTTCACCAGCTATAGGGAGTGCGATAGTGGACAGGTGTTTACAGGCAATGGTTTTGCCTGTAATGTTGTGACTGTTGGTTCTGTGCGTATCAAGATGTTTGATGGGGTGGAGCGTACCTTGACTGATGTCAGGCACGTTCCTGATTTGAAGCTAAATCTTATTTCTCTTGTTGTGCTTGAGGTAAAAGGATGCAAGTACACAAGCATTGATGGTGCTCTTAAGGTATCCAAGGGGGCACGGATAGTCATGAAAGCGCAACGACTCGATCATGTTTACAGATTGATCGGGAGTACTTCAAAAGGTGGAGCTACGGTGGATGTAGCGGATTCCACCTCTGCACGTGTGTGGCATGTTGGGCATGGCCACATGAGCGAGTAAGGCAGGAAGGCTGAGACGTGCGGATAAGGATACAGAGCAAGTGGAGCAGCCACTTGTGAGAAGAACCACATGGCATGATCGCAGGACATCGGCGAGGTACATGGACGACTCCAATATTGCAGGGGATTCATTTTCTATTCAGATGACTCTAGGTGAGCCTGGTGCTGAGAAGTGGAAGGTGACTATGGGCGATATGATGGATTCGTTGTACCAGACCGACATATGGGAGCAGGTGGAGCTTCCAGTGGGCCGGTGAGCGGTTGGATGCAGGTGGACCTTCAGGAGGATATAGTATAGATACAGGGCGAGGTTGGTAGCGAAGGGTTATGCTCAGAGAGAAGGGATCAGCTTCTTAGAGATATTTGCGCCAACGGTATAACAAGTATTTATCAGATCCGTGATTGGCGCTGGTTGGCCAATGTAATCTTGAGCTATGATGTGATGCAGAAATAAGAGAAGAGGTCAATAAGCTACACGGTTGAAGATTGAAGACATGATGGAGATTGTTGCGAGATGTCTTAAATCTGAGTCCTTTCGCAACTGGGATGCGAAAGGGAAGTTTCCTAAACTATAAATAGGGGTCCCTAGGGCTATTCTAATATATTCCAAGACTTCCTAAAGGTATTCTAAAGGGTTCTAGGGTTATCAAAGGGTGTAGCAAGGGTGAGATTCGAGGTTGTTCGAATCGGGTAAGTCCTCTCTCTTTGTAATTTCTATTTTCATAGTGGAGATCTGTCGCTTTGTGCCATGGTTTTTTCCCGCAAGGGTTTTCCACGTTAAATCTGTGTGTTCTCTTGTGTGTTTGGTGCCATTGGATTACCATCCTAGATCTAGATCTGTGTGATTCTGCAGGCCAAAATCCCCAACAGTATTCAATACAGCAATCAACAAAGCAGTTGCCTGGTGTTGTTGGGTTCAAGTTGTCTGGAAAATTAAACAATGGTGTTACAGCTACCGACTTAGTTTTAACTGTGACGCAAATGTTGAGGAAGCATGGGGTTGTTGGCAAGTTTGTTGAGTTTTATGGTAATCTCATTTTCATGGAGTTGATTAGATTAGGCCGTAGGCTTTCTGTTCCATTTATTCTGACATAAATCTGTTGTTCTAAATCTTTACCTCTCATATAGGTGGGGGCATGGGTGAATTATCATTGGTTGATAGGGCTACTATTGCTAATATGTCTCCTGAATATGGAGCAACCATGGGTTTCTTTCCTGTAGATCATGTCACTCTACAATATCTCAAGCTGTATAACAAGACGAAGTGACGAAACTGTAAGTATTGTACTTATGAATGTTTTGACTGGGGAATGGGGGGATTAGAAATTTGGTTGATGAGGAAACCACCCTCTTATATACCAGGTGGCAATGATAGAAGCTTATCTGAGAGCAAACAACATGTTCGTTGACTACAACGAGGTATACATCTTTCTTAACCATTCAATTTTAATTGAGCATTTGACTCTGAACCGTAATTGATTTCTTTTTGTGGATCTAGCCTAAAAAAGAGAGTATATTCATCTTATCTAGAGCTGGACCTTGCAGATGTTGAACCCTGCATCTCAGGTCCAAAGCAGTATGTTCGTGTTAGCATGTGCTATATTCACTCAGTTGTTGAATCATTATATTCAAGTTGGAGATATTGCAGGAAAGTTATTTTATTTGGGTCAGTAGGCTTTTATACTGAGCTTCTCTTGTTTTTGGTCTGACTTCGTAATATGGCTTTAAAGTCGATAGTATGGAGTCATTATGGCAAATTTGTTGTTATTTTTTATTGAATAAATTAGTTTCACCAAGTGAATGAGGTGCAACAAACTTCCTCATTGTGTTCCAAATGAGTGATTGGATCTCATGTATATTTGTGCTGGGCTGGGTTGGGTTGGATCGAGTATAAATGACTTTGGGTTTTGGCACCTTGGTTTGGAATTCGGGCCAGGTCGGGTTGCGAGTTGGGTCCTTTGAGGATGAGTTGGGCTTGGGTTGCTCCCTCAACTTGACCCAACCTACCCGAGTTGCACACCTAATTGCAGAGTACCTATCCACACTGGTTTCTATGACACTCTTGGCAATATTTTCCCAAATCAACGGAACTTGGATTCTCAAGAAAGTTTTTTTTTCCCTCCTCACAGTTAAAATCTTGCTGTAACATGTATTAGAAATTTATTTATTTTAGTCAAGGTTAGCTAAGCCCACATGTGTGTATAAGGGATCCCATTTACACACCATTGGATGTATCAGTGTGACACATTGGTGTAAGATCCAATCCGTGCGTCGGATGGGCCTGACCATGTACATGAATGATTGTATTTGGTTTGATTGAATAAATGATCATGCACATGTTTATAAATAGATTAAAATGAATGATTTAGCCTCAGTTGTTGTGAATTGAGGTTAAAAATTGAATTTAGCCTTAGTTGATGCCAACAGAGGCTAAATCCATCTTTAGCCTCAGTTACCCAAACTGAGACTACAACTCCCATGGCTAAAGGCTTTAGCCTCGGTTCATGAGAATTGAGGTTAAAAATAGATTTAGCTTCGGTTGGAAACATCAGAGGCTAAAATTTTGATTTAGCCTTGTTTCAAGGTAACCGAAGCTAAAATGTTCTTTTAGCTTCACTTGAAGAAACGAGGCTATAGAAGTTCTTTTACCCTCGCTAAAATTGAGGCTAAAGCCTTTACCCACGGCATTTCCAACCTCGGTTTGGATAACTAAGGCAAAACTAAGTCTAAAGGCTTTAGCCTCAGTTTTTAATATTTTTAGCCACAATTTTGAACGGAGGCTAAAGCTCCCTTTTCTTGTAGTGAATGTTGAAATATACTAGTGTAATTCATTCATTTTAAAAAGAGTACCTACATTACATTTGCAAATACTTGTAATTACATGAAAACAAACCGGCCTATCTTAGCTTGCCCACACTGTAGAAGTGGGTCTCGTGTTGTTTTTATTATTATTATTATTTATTTATTTATTTTTAATGGACCAACCGGGAATCTAGAAATCTTGGAAATGAGACTAGAAAACGTTAACATTTCAACCATTTGGGTAAAAATTGGCATTTCAGCAAGAACACTACTAAAAACAACAAACCATACGCCCATTTGTATGGAAGGAATCCATATGCTGATCTCATTAATTCCTCTAGGTAATGTCCTCCCCAAAATAATGTGTTGGCACTGTGATTTGACAAATGCAGGGACAACAAAACTTGGCCTAATTATTTAATTCATAATATTGAAAAAAAATAAAAAAAATTACAGCGATCCTGTTATAGGATGGACGAGAAGTCATTCCTATCCACCCCAAGTCACACTATCGCTAAGGATTGACTCTGTCTTGCAGTTTACAACCCTTATAACAATGGAAACCAAGAGTTTTGGCCTCTGCAATGCAATGACACCTGATTACACTTTGTTGCTACAAGTCCTGTTAATTTGCTCCTTTCATTCCTACCAAAGTGTGGCACCCTCCATGTAACAGATGAAAATTCACAGTGGAGAAACATAATGATACTTTTAGACATAAGATGCAGCCATTTATGAGAATCGTCTTTGTGTAGGGCTGTGGACAGCCCTACACAAACCATATGCTCCTTTTGCAATGACTGGCATTGATGTTTTGATCCCTTATATGACCCCTGGAAAGGGTGTGATGAGGAAGGCCACCATCTAATTCAAGTTTGCCAAAATTTGAATCCACAATGTCATTCTTGAATCCAAAGTAAAATTCAGAATTTTATTAATCAATAATGCTTAGAATTCCCAATTACATTACTTATAAAGATAAAAAGAAAGTCTTAATTTAATCATAACAGGTGATTCCTAGCACACTAAAACTCTAAAATGAAGGAGATGCATCCAAATTAAAACTTTCAAAAAATAGCAAGTTTTTCCTAAAGTGCAACTTTAAACTGGAAGGAAGTGTTTTCACTCGAAATGGATTGATATGACCCGCTTATGCAGGTCTATTTACCCCATATGGTTTGTTACAGTAAAAATTCATAAGTCATGCGTCCCGTAACAATACATGGATCAAAAGTTATGGGCAATTTACGGTTGACACTTCAAACAACAATTTTGCCCTATCCAGAATGAATTTCTTCAATCCCTGGATGCGCCTGGGCCCTGTTACATCATGCCCTACGTAGGACTGGGCCTGAATATGATGGATTACGTTTTCTTTCGTTCAAGCTTCTTTTGGTCCATTTGTATTAAGAATAGATCTGAGCCCACTCTACATTACCATAATCCTAACGTACAACCTTAATTCAAATAAATGTGTTACTATTTACAAACCAAGGAGAACAACAAACTTTGCAACAAACCATCTTACGCAATCTCACAAAAAGTACAGGCAATACTACTCATCAGGTGGCCGACATATATACATTAAACATATACAATTGACCATTCGTTCCCATTCTTTCCTCTAGCAATCCATTATATTCCTCAATATCTCGCCCACCTAATCAGTGGACCGACCTGATTTATTTATTTATTTATGGATGGCTAGAACGGTTCAAAATATCATGTGTGCTACATTTGCACATTCATTAAACCACATTGGCTGGAATCGTTCAATTCCTGCTTTCAGGACATGTCTTTCAGCATACCGGAATGCCCTAATCGCGATTATCTTCTGAGATCTTTGGCAAAGATCTCATACAGATCTCTTCGATAAGATCTTGAGAGGTCGGAATCAGAAGAATCATGTAATAGGAGGCCAAGGTTGAACATCCGAGGTGGCCTACATAGATGTCCTAAGGAGTAGTTTGCTAACCTGGATTCTCTAGTGAGTCGTGGTCGAGTTTTCTCTCAACATTGAGCAGACCACCGACCTTCTGACCTGCCCTTGGACGTCGTATCCGAGCACTAAGACCGAGCACCCTTAGTAGAATATAGACGAAATTGGGGATGGCCATCCTCTTCATATTATCGTACGATGCAAGGGCCGTGGAGGAGCTCGGCCTTGTGTAATATAATTCAATTCCTGGCCGTTGAGGAGTCCATTGGTCATGACCGATGTTGGCTGATCACGTGACGAGCACAGATGTCCTAGCTGGCCTCTTCTCCTTGGCCAATCCATTTTTACCCATAACATATATGATACCCAATCCCAAGTTGCCACCTACCAATGACGGATCATGACAACTCCATTTAAAAGAAATCTTAGAGAGAATGTTGATACAACAATTAAATCTATGCTAACAAAAAAAATATATCCCAAATCTCACAAATCATATTCTTAGTGAAGATAATGATTACATTCAACCTAACATATAAACCAAAGTTTGATCAAGAAATAAACTTTGGCCAATTTAGATTAAGTTGCTTGAAATGATTAATGTAGTTGAATCATAAGTTTCGAAACCAACCAGCAAACCTCTAACTTTTTAATGAATTACCTGAAATAAGACTTGGATTTAGTCTCTAAAAAAATCAAAGACGAGCTGAGAGGAAAGATAAAATCAAATCAATAAACTTCAAAAAAAAAAATCAAATATATAAAAGAAATAAAACAAAAACTGTCATTAATTTAGATCTTGATCTAAAGCTATTTGTAGAAACAATCGAGAGATCTGTAGTAACAAAATTGACATAAAATCCATGCCTACTACAAAAATCAGTCATTGAGAATAAATACTCTTGAGATCAAATCCAAGTTTGAATTCATGTCTTTCAGCCCATTGTTAGAAACAAACAAGCATACACAAAACAATAAATTTATGTTGTACCACCTTTTCGTGAAGGGCCATAAAAATAAAAAATAAAAAATAAAAGATTCGTTTACAAGCAACCACCTCAATTCCAGCAAAGCCTCTACAGTAGTTGTTCCAGATTTTTATTTTTATTTTTTATTTAAGAATTAACGATATTGCATTGAAAGAAAACAAAAGTACAGGAAAACAGGAAAAAAACAAAAAGAAAGCAAAAAAGAAAGGCTACGCTGAGATAGCATTAACCATTAAGCAACAAGAAAGATAAGTCTGCTTCCCTTAAGGAGGTGCCATACGTGGCCCATTCGATCACTAGATTAAGAGCTTTATAAAAAACTTTCTCCGCGGAAGAGGAGGAATTTCGAAAACATCTATCATTTCTTTCGAGGCAAACTGACCGCCAAATGGCGAGGATGGACATTCTCCAAATCTGCGTTCTTATCTTTCCTATCCTGATTCCGTGCCACGCTTTGAGCAGTAGATCAACTGACCCTGAGATGCACCCTTGGATATTGAACCTTCTGGCAAACACTATCTAGATGGAAAAGATAAAAGGGCAGTGAATGAGAAGGTGGTCGATAGACTCAGCATCCTTGTGGCAACAAAGACAAATGTTGGGCAATACCATCCCTCTTTTCCTCATATTGTCGACAGTCAGAATCCTCTTGTTGGCAACTAACAATGCAAAGGCTACAATTTTGGGAGGAGCTGTGTAGGACCATACATGGGGGGGGGGGGGGCAAGAGCGATTTGACTGAAAACCGCGAAGACTAATCCTTTTTCCAAATAATTATGTCCTTTGAAAGGGGATTAGGTTCAGCACTATAAATGCATTCTAGCAACTTGGCGAAGTCAGAGATCTCCCAGTCTTTGAGATGTCTTCTACAACAGATGTCTCAAACCAACTTTCCTTCTATATAGGAGAAACAATCAGCCACGAAGACGTCTAAGTTGGGAGCCAACTCGAATATAGATGGAAAAATGTCTTTGAGGGGACCGTCTCCTACCCATAGATACTTCCAAAATCTGATCTTGTTGCCATTTCCGAGCTCATAACCGACACCATTAAGGACCTCTTTTTGAAGGAGGACGATATTCTTCCAGATGGTGGAAGCCTTTTACTTGGACGACGGGTTCGTCCACCAGCCCCCACGTAAACTACCATATTTTCACTTGATTATCGAGTTCCACAGGCTGCCCTCTCCCAATCCTAACCTCCAAATCCATTTCCCGAGTAGAGCCTTATTCATACACCTGAGATCCTTGACGCCTGCTCCACCCTCTTGGTGGTGCTTGCAGACTTGCTTCCAATTCATGAGATGAAATCCTTTTGAGTCCTCTTTGCGGTGCCATAGGAAGTCATGTCTCGGCTTGTCGATGGCTGACAGGATGTGGCTTGGGCATTTAAAAAGGGACATGTAATACACAGGAAGATTAGAGAGAGTAGACTTTATAAGGGCTAGACGACCACCCAGAGATAGGAAGCGGCATTGCCACTTGGCGAGGAATTTTTCAAATCTAAGAATCACTATTCCAAGATGATTTAGAAGGCGCGCCCAGGCCCAGCGGAAGACCCACGTATGAAGTCGAGAAAGAATCAGCGCGGCAACCAAACAGGGTAAAGCCTGGATCTCTTCTTCATTCAGATTGACCCTGAAAATCTTGGACTTTGCCATGTTGACTCTCAGGCCCGAGACCACCTCAAAGCAGCGAATGGTCGTGCGAAGGTTGTCTATTTTGCTGGCGGAAGCCTCTAAGAAGTTGAGGATGTCATCCGCAAACTGCACATGCGAGATCTGATCGGGCTTTCCTTTGATACTAATGCCAGAGAGAATGCCTTCTTCCTGCCCTCTATGAAGCATCCTGGAAAGAGCCTCGGCTACAATGAGAAAGAGGAACAGGGATAAAGGATCCCACTGCCTTATGCCCCTGCGACTCTTAAAGTAGCCTTTCGACGAACCATTGAGAAGAATGGAGAAGAGGAGGGAACGAATGTATTCAGCAATCCATCTGCACCATCTGTCCTCGAAACCCATCCGCTTCAGCATGTAGAGGAGAAACTCCCAATCAACATGATCATATGCTTTCTCGACATCCAGACTGCATAAAATGCTTTTGGAACCCGATCGGGAAGAAGAGTGAAGACATTCATTGGCTATTAAGGCACAGTCAATGATTTGTCTGCTCGGGATGAACACGCATTGGTTAGGGGATATCACTGACCCTATCACCTTCTTAAGACAGGTGGCTAAAACCTTCACTAGAATTTTGTATGGACCTCCGATCAGATTGATGGGACGAAAATCAATGAAAGAAGCAGCACTTGCAATCTTCAGAAGGAGAGCAATGAAGGAGGATCCTATATCTTTGGAAATTCTGCTTTTGATGTGGAACTCAGACAAGAACTTCAACACGTCTGCTTTTATGATCTCCCAGAAATGTTGGAAAAAACGGATCGGGAAGCCATCAGGGCCGGGAGCTTTATCCCCTTGAAGCGAGTCGATGTTTACTTTAACTTCTTCAGAGAAAGGCAATTCTAGAGATACATGATGTGAATGGTATTTGTCCAGACGGTTGTTCTTTTTCTCTCCTATGGAGCAGTGTGGATGGTTGCAGAGATGAGCTGCTGTGGAGTAATGTGCTCCTGATCTGTTCTTTGTCTGTGATGTGAATGGGCTGCTGTTTGTAGGGATGTCTAATCTGATCATCTGCTGTATGTGGAAGGACTTTGTGAATGGGGTCTGGTGTGTAGGGATGGCTATGCTATGATAATTAGAAAAAAAAAAAAAAAAAAAAAAAAAGGAATTTCCAAGCAATGCACCAAATTATTGTGTTGGCTCTCTGCAGTTTGATTGGCACATGCATGGTAAAATGTCTTCGTTCTTATTAATTGAGGCAGAGATCCAGATTATGCAAAATCATTTTTATTGCATACAAGAATACTTGAGTCGAATGACAAGATATCAGGTTTTCCAGATTGACCGTGTGGCATGTGTCCGACACTGGATAAATTACAACAAGAGCTTCGCTAAGCCCATGCTCATGTACTAGGCAGCCCATCTAGATGCTCTACATGTGCCAACATGGCAAATTGGTACGAGATTTAAGCTGTCCATCAGGTGTTTCCCACTAGGTAATGTCCTCCCCAAAATAAGGCCAGTCCATTTATTAGGTTGTCCATCAGTTGATCTGGCAAATGCAGGGACAACAAAACTTGGCCAAATTGTTTAATTCATAATATTGAAAAAATAAAATTACAGGGATCCTGTGATAGGATGGACGAGAAGTCATTACTATCCACCCTAAGTCACACTATCTCTAAGGATTGACTCTATCTTGCAGTCTACAACCCTTAGAACAATGGAAACCAAGAGTTTTGGCCTCTGAAATGCCATGACACCTGATTACACTTTGTTGCTACAAGTTCTATTAATTTGCTCCTTTCATGCCTACCAAAGTGTGGCTAGGATCACCAAACACCACTGGTAGCTTTCCCTTTATCGAATGTGATACCTTCCATACCTGGAATAGATACAAAACCAATTTCTGCATAACCCGATGCATCCCAAAGGTCCCAAGAATCCTCCCTATAACGGATGAAAATTCAGTGGAGAAAGATAATGATACATTTAGGCATAAGATGCAGCCGTTTATGAGAATCATCTTTCTTTTCCAGAGTTCATCAACAGTGATAAATTTTCCTTTGTAGTATGACAAACTCCTAAATTTCTGTTTCCAGTAGGTTCCTGGGAAAACAAGGATTCCATCTAAATGCACCTCCCTCTAACTTATAACAATCTGCTCTCCTTAAACCCCCAGTCCAAGGTTGTACTGCATAAATTTCAGAAGAGGTAATGTATACTACTCAAAACTAAGTCTTCTGTCATTGTCCCTATCAAATTATGTAATTGTCCTTATAAATTATGAAATTACCATCAATAAGTTGATTTACCCTTCACATATTAAGGGCATTAAAGTAATTTTATTTTATACGGGTCTAATTACAAATATGCCCTTTGAATACAATATTTATGAAATTTATGCACTTTATATTTTACCTACAAGTGTTTGCATTTTCTTATTAGAATTGACTCTCACTGAGTCTATGCCTGGGCAATTAATGGGGACTGACTACAAATTCATTGGCAATATGTCTATGCTGGAAGAATGTGATGTTTCATATGCATGCACACAGAAATTGTGATGAGGCAAAGAGGTAACCAGAACTGAACTGTGTAAATCAGGGCCCACTTTACATGGGTCGAGAACAAAAATTTGATGGAACCGATGTGTTACCTGGCCAGTTGGTTACTTCTAAATAGAAGGTTGAAATCCAAATAGTTAACTTTCCAAATTTGGCAAACAAATGTGTATCAATACAAGGATGTAGTCTCTCCTTTTAAGTTCGTATTCAGCGTTTTGGCGCTGTATTTTTATAGTTTTTTCTTTTTTTTTTTCATTTGGGAAGCGTGTAGGTGGGCTGATTTTGTCTCAGTTTTTAGGTGTGGCCTGTTCCTTTTTGTGGAGCCCACCTGAATGATTATACAACATGTTTTTTTTTTTTTTTTTGGAATAAAAGAAAAGGGTGAGACTCATCTGAAAATCAGGGTGGGAGATGTTCTTCATGTGGTCGGGTATCATCTGAAGGTTAAGCTGCAAGTTTCAGTTGTTTTCCAAGAAAGCGTCAGGCAACTAGTTTTTGCTACTTTCAGAACCTGTCTTTCAGCAAACTGGCACGTCCTATGTGCATGCTAGTTCAGAGGATTGATTCTCCCCTGTTCTTGGTCTACTGGGTAGGCTTCTGTTTTTTTCCCCTACTTAGGGAGGCTGGAAAATTTGTACTTTTCTTATTTTGGTCTGGTTTTGACCATGTGGTCCATCCCTGTCAAACCTAGTGCATGGCCATATAATGGTGAGGTCCTTTTTGTGGCATCCACCTGAATGCATTGTACAGATTTTTTAATGATACAGGTGGTGTGCTCTCACATTTCTTAACCCAAAAAAAAATTAATAATAAAAATAAAAAATCAAACTAATCTGATTTGGGTTCTGTGACCTATCTGCAGCAGGTTCTACAATTCACATGGTTTAATTTGAGTTACATATATACCGTATCTCCAACTGCTTAGTTCATGCTTATGACTGTCATACTCTGCTAGGATATCAAATAGACTGTCCTAACGTGTCATACTTTATGACAATTACTTGTCTCCATGGAGAGTTAAGCCATGAAGCATTTTATATCCTTAAATGTGGTAGACATGTACAAGGTACGAACCTTTCATCTATTTGGCCCTGTTGTGGAAGGAGCCAAAAATCACATTCATTGGTGATCTTGGCTCAAGATAGATTCTTGAGGACTACAATTGGTATGTTGGTTTTTCATTTGGATTGGGTCATTGGCGGCACTGCTTACTCAGGGAAATGTGGGTGGTGCTGCCCCCCAAGGGCCTTTCCCTTCTATTTTCTGGGGCTCTGCCCTTCTTCAGTTTTGTGCAGCTCTGTTTACACTTCGTTGCCCAGTGGAATCCCGGGATGTTATGTTTTTTGGAATCAGAGTCACTAGAGAATGTGGTTTTTATGCGGATTTTGCTTGAGTTCTCCTCTCAGGACCTGTGTTGGAGGGGAGAGGGTTTCCGTTTTTGACTGGTGGTGCCATCTATTTGAGGTGGTGTGATTGCAGGTTGTGGCTGAATGGCGGATGGTTTGGTGCAGGTCTAGGCTGCTGCTGAGAATTATTGTGGGTGCTGCTTGAGCCCTTTTGCCGCTGCCAGGCCTCATAGTTTTGGGCGTTTTGGGTAGTGGTTGGTGTGTTTTTGTTGTGTTGTCTTTTTGATCCTTGGTCAGATTTCTCTTGTTATTTTGTGGATATATATATAATAAGTGGGTCCTGTTTGTTTTTGTGGTGCCTACTCCAAAATCAACTGTTTTGCCATTTAACAAAATTACAGGTGGTGAGCTCCCACCTTTCCCACCTTTCTATTTAAAAATAATAATAATAATAATAATTCATGACTACAAATGAGCAGTTGGCAAAAAGTCCAAGAAATGGTTGACTTTCATTGATAAAATGCTTTATCGATGGCTATGATCATATGCTGGTTTTATTTTTAGTGTAAGGTCTATATGCTCTGTCCAAGATATGGTGTGATAGATGAATAGTTCAGATCTTGTGTATGTGTGTGCCCCCATGCCTTGAATTTAGTGCTTGATAACTAACACTAAGATACTAGCATTTAGTACTGAATAGTTTCTCAAACATCTATTCAGGAAGAAAAGCTGGGATTTGAGCAAGTTGGATCAACCAATCAATTGATTGATGTCCAGTGGTTTGAGTGGGGAATTTTTAGTCAAAAGATTGGTAAGACTTTTGAAAGTAATTACTATGAATGGCCTTAGGGGGGTCGGTTGTACTTTATACTCTTTCATCTTCTTGTGAATTGGTAGGATGGGCCTTCACCATTTTCTTTGAAAGCTTTCCTCAACAGCTAAATGATGCTGATGTTTGAACTTACTTCCAATAGGCAGTTCCAGTTTGTTCCATTCTCCCGATCTCGTGGTGTATATGCATGGTTTGTGGTGCAAGCTTCCATCATGGGAGAATGGTTCTCAAAGGACTGCAATGTGTAAAGGCTAGCTGGGTAGGCCATGTATGTGTTCATTTCTTCTTGTGATTTGGTCAGGTGTGGCTTGTCTTTCTTAACTGGCTGAATGAACGTGTTCCGTAATGCTGTTCAAATTAGCTCCTCCTCCTCCTCGTTGTTGTTGTTGTTGTTGTTGTTGATGATAATGATGATGATGTTGCTGCTATTATTGCCAGGTTTTGGTCTGTCGCAACTAATGCATACAGTGTATGGATGAAGAGATGATGAGAAGAAACTTCACTTATGTGAAGAAACTTAATTATAAAGGAGTTTATAAGTGAAAAAGGGCTCGTCTAAACATGAAAGCCATTTTAGCCAACATGAAAGATTGTGCAAGAACATAGTTTGCTTCCCATAGCACAGCAGCGGCAACTATATGTCCGACTCAGAGTTAACCTTCAAGATCAATGGTCCTTTGATAAAGTAAAGGGTAAGAAGAAAAGTGTAAACAGATAGACAAACATAGTTGCTTTAATCTTTGCATCCTAGGGTATGTGAGTAGTAATAAAATCAGTTCAAAAACCACTTAATGTATAGATTGAACTGAGCACACGATCTGTAGGATAAATGATAGGTATACATATATAACCCCAATTTAAACTTTTTTAGAAGGAGAAAAAGAAATAACTAAAATCTAGATGTTTAATTCTGCCTAGTAGCAATTGCACCGGCTGGTCCCAAACTTGGGTAAATGAGGGTTGATGTCAGCTCAACGGCTGTCGTCAAACTTCTGCATAAAAAAAATTCCAAACGATGGCCCAAAATGGTATCCGAAGTTTCATACCCCGCCAAAGGTGCATCTAAAATCTGATCCAAGCAGAAGAGTCCTTCCCCCAAATCAACAAAGCAGATCAAAACAAAGAAAGAATCAAAACAACAAAAACCCACTAGACATTGAACTAGACAAGACGATTCGCTTTCAGAATTCTCCCAATTTTCCAATTATCATAAGTCAGCCTTCCGATGCTTAATATAGATAGCAGAAAGGAAAATAAAGCAAAAGATTCTTCCAGCTCGGGCGTTCATCAAATTCATGAATTGGGATATAAAAGGCACATAAAATAGTAGTTAAAAAGATCAAAATAGAGAGGATTTGAAACACGGGTCAGTAACTCACCTAAGGAAGACTGCAAAACTAGAAAAATGGTGGAATCCAAACAGACCCAAATTGAATATAGAACCAAAAGAGCAAGCTCTGTTGTGGTTGCAGAAGCACGAAATAGAAAAAGAGTTAGTAGATTAACTTTACACCAATAAAGCCTCTGCTTCCTACACTATAACTGAATTAAAATTTTAAAAATAAATAAATAAATAAATAAACCTCTGCTTCCTACACTATAATTGAATTTTAAAAAATAAAAAAATAAAAACCAGGACTAGAGGTCCGTATTGACAAGAGTTCTTGTGCAATTTCCACATTAATGTGGGACTAAATCTAGAAACAACTGAACACAACATACCTTTGCCACAAAAACAGAAGGAACCATTTGAGGTGAGGGATTTGGAGCAAGGATTTGTGAATCCATGGATTTAAAATCCCCATGTTCGTTTTTTGTTGGGGATTTTCCATATGAGGCAAATCCAAATCCGAAAAACCAATGGAATCCGAATTGCTGCTTTTTTCTCTACTCAACTGCAACCCATAAACATAAATGAGAAAAATGAAAAAAGCAATAAAAATCGATATATCCCTGCATTAAAGACTACAAGAAACAATCTAGAGGACATCTAGGGCCTGTGGCCGACAATGAATCTAAGAAAGATACAAAATTCGATCAATCCATTACACGATGAAAGAAGAGAAAAGGAGCGATCCAAGCAGCCGACGATCAATTCAATGTGGAAATCGGATCTAGGGTTTTGGAGAAGAAACCCTAAGATATGTTGGAGAGAGATGGATTTTTGGAGCAGAGAGATCGGGCGGGAAGGAGGGTTTTTCCAATTTTGAGGGGAGAGAGGGACATGGTTTGGTTTTGGGGGAAACTCTAAGAGATTTTGGAGAGAGAGAGAGAGAGAGAGAGAGAGAGAGAGAGAGAGAGATCTACATTTTGGGAGCGGAAAGATCGGGCGCGAACGAGAGTTTTTTCAATTTTGGGGCGTTAGGGTTTCCCTGATTTTGGGGGGAGAGAGAGGGACGCGGTTTGGTTTTCGAGCGAGGGGGATGCGGTTTGGCTTATGATGCTGCCATAAGCCAGATGGTTAGTGGTCAATGCTCTGCGGGCACCACTATGATTTTTGTGTTTTATCCGCACCGTCCATCCATTTATCAAGATCATTTTAGGGCTTGATCCAAAAAATGAGCTAAATCTAAATCTCATGTGGACCACACCATAGGAAAACAGTGGTGATTGAATGTGTACCATTAAAAGCCTTCTTATTTTTGCCGACGGGTCATTGTGATACACTGACAGATTTCAGCCGTCGACAATACCGACGGTTAAAAGCCGTCGGCGAAACCTCCACATGACAACAATAATAAATTTTTTTTTTGTAGTGATTAATTAGGACCCCATATAAAGGAAACTTATTATATGCATTTGGTTTTTGTAATGTTTTGATTTGTAATTGTGTATTGATGTCTTTTTTAACAACCATTGAAGTTTCATTGAAAAATTAGACCAATTTCCCAATATTTCCAACAACAAAGATACATGATGTGATACAACCAATATATCCCATGCGATAACTGATACGTATCCATATTGCAAGACCGATATTTCGAGCACTGGGTGCGATGAATTGTTTGGATTAGTCCTCCGACCATCATACACGCTTGAATGGAGATGATCAATTCTTTCCACAAATAGTATAGTTTCAGTTAAAAGAATTTCTCTCTACGAATGATGATAGATTTATATTTGTGAGATAGATTAGTTATTATCAATTTTCATAAAATTAATATTTAATTATTTGGACAACGCAATAAATGGGCCAGATCGGCTATATAATTATTGTATTGTTAGATCTGCAAGTGTTTAATAAGAAAAGTTCAATTTTTTTGCACAAGTATTGGTATCACTTGGCATAGAAGGTCGAGATGGGTCATCAGTGTATGTGTGGTTAGATATACACCATTCATCCAATGTGTAGAAGTAAAATATGCCAAGAATTCAAGAATATAGATGATCCAATCATCCGGTGGGCCACCTTGATTAATAATTTGCTATTCAATTTCAGAATCAAGATGTAAATAAGCATGTGAATGGTTCATGTTAACAATTTATGGGTCTTTCTAATTATTAGCCAATGAGGGTTCAATAATGAGATTAGATATGTCCATTGTAGTTAAATAAACCTTAGACCATTAATTAAAGTAAATCCCCAAAATTTCGAGCTTATATGTGTATCATTGATCAATCGAAGGTGATGGATTTTGTCCAGCGACCTATATGCCTTAAACAAAATTCCGTCAATTCGAAAGTCGAATCGATTAACAAGTGTCTGTACACAATCTGAGCTTTGATAATCGAATCAAATGAATATATCATGCATGTAAACTCCAATTAAGTAATTGTTGAAGGTTACTGCATAGTGATTTACCACTTAAGGTGTTGAATCAAAGGTGAGACCCAGTAGTGATGTAATTGAATCAAACAATAATATATTTGTGTGATTGTTAGGATTTCCAAATTCAAATCCATTAGATCATCTTGTAAATTCTTCACTACTAGACTCAGGTGAGTAACCCAACATGTCTCATGTTCATAGAAATTAAAATGAAATTATTTGTGTAATTGATCGATTGATGTTTTAATATAATTGATGTTAATTCATGAAACTGTATCACATTCTAATTTATGTTCTCACATTTAATTTTTGAAAAAATGATAGAATCACATGCTTACATTCTAAATTAACACGTGTTTATGAAATGATGAAATCACACATCATCCATCGGATCCGCATATCACATAGTCGATCTCAGGGGCTCTCCCTATATATATATATATATATATATATATATATATATATATATATATATATATATATATATATATATATATAGGAGCAGTACAATGAGCTCGGCGCATACGATTGTCCATAAGGTCGAAAAGTTAGTGTGGGGCCCACCGTGATGCCATTCGAACATCTACCCCCTCGATCGGATGCACCATGTGGGGCCCACACGGTGAAAATCACCTCAATCCGTGACTTTTGTGGGCCACACCACATTTGAAGTGGAGAGGGGCCGTGCACCATTAAAACATTCAAAACCAGTTGTGGGGGCCTTTCGAGAGGTTTTTTCATGATCAAAACCGTCCATCATGTGTGTCCCACTTGAATGTAACTTTAGACCACTTTTCAGGTGGTATCCACACCTCAGGTGGGGCCCACCAAGTGTTTTTACATGTTTTTGCGTGTATACTTATGTTTTCAGATGGTATGGCGCACCTGATCACGGTGGACGGACGATTTTGGGCCGTCCAGGCCCAAAATGGGACGGTGCATCTGGTGGACGGTGTGGATCTTCGAACGGAATCACGGTGGGGCCCACCCCAGCTCGACCTCATGGACGACCGTCGTGCGCTCAAGCTCATAGTACCTTTTTCCATATATATATATATATATATATATATATATATATATATATATATCCTGGTTGAGCATTACCAGATGCGGGTCATGCCCATACCTACCAAAAGGTGAAACCCTACCCAACAGGTGGATACAAAGCAGATGTGTGATCACCCAATTTAGCGCATTCATAAATCATGTGCATACATTTTTTTAATTCAGTGCTTTGTAAAATTTTAATTGTTATATTTATGAACTATACTGGATTATTTCACTAGGTCTGGCCACCTTACCTTTTTATTGATGGAAAAACCATACAGATGAGCCATTAGCAGATGACGTGTCGTAGGAACCGAAAGGGGTTACTGAACCTAAACACGACCCACGTGAAACGTTGCCATACGTGTCTAAAGATGAATTGACAGCATTAGACCATTCTTGAATATCTGATTTATTTGTTAGGATATAGTTTGATTGGCATACAATGCATATTAACATTAATTATGAGATTTTAAGCAATTGTTTAGATATATTTGATTGAGATATTATGAGCCTGGAAAAAACATACTTATATTAAGATGTTATAACAAATGAATGATGTTTGAAATTTATGTTATTTGAATAGTCGTGAAGATTTATGCATACCTAGTTGATTAATGTTAAGTGTTATGTATGCGTGATTGGAATTTGACGAACTTGAGTGAAACTTGGAATGAACATAATTCTAACCTTTAATTAAACTGATCAACAATTGAAGTTAGTACATTTTGTGCATAAGTTACAAACCGAAACTCGGGTCTAAGGGTGCACACTCTGTACTCAGATTTTGGGGCGTGACAAGTGAACCACAACATACAAAACGATGTAAAATCATGCCTAAACCCTAAATTCACATAAATTACTTGTCTTGAAATGTCATGATTTCTAGAGTGCACCTTCCTCCCAATGGGATGTATTAGATAAATAGATTGGATGGCATATGTACATAACAGTGGACCCCACGTATAATTTGAAAGATTTTAATGGTTGGACTTCTATCAAGGTGAACGATGTGCATGTAAGGCTACTAAGGTACACTAACATAAATGTTACTCAATCCAAAACATGGTTTCACTTTTTTATTGATTGCAAGATCTAAAATTACCATAAATTTTTTTAAAGAACTTGGATGGTTAACTATTTTCTGCCTGAACCATCCATTTGATGACCACTAATTGGATTGATACGATCATCCGCTTGGTTTAGCTTGTAGATAAATTCCCACTCACGGTAGGTTTCACAATTTGTACATTTTGGATTTAGATACATTTACAACATATCCGGTGGTTCATGTCCATGATCTGTCATGGTATCAAATAGTGAGGATCATATTACATGTGGCCCATATCTTTGTAAAATATACAAAAAAAAAAATCCTACTTTTGAAAAGGGTAGCCATGGTTGAATAATCTATACCATTGATTTGTTGAGTACAACAATTGATAGGGAACGCTCTAAAGATGCCGAGAGATCCAAACACCCTATAGCTCTCAACCATCTATTTGTACCCCTAGAAACCAAAATGTTTGCATTACCATCCTTAGAAGATTATTAAGGTCATGGCTAGAATACTAATTGACGAAATTCCTAATATAGATAATAACTTGCTTGTTAGATGTATGGTCCTCGATGAAAAAAGATAATATCAACATTTCACTATGAAGCCCAAATCCAGCAAGTATACATGGCACACTATCATTAGGTCACATTAGGGTTTAGGAATTCACGTCCCTCCTCTGAGATGAGACATGTGCAAAGAACTCCGAGGGTTCACACAATGGCCTCACTTGCTTGAATTGAAAATACAAGTAAACTACACAAAGATGGTGAAGGGGCAGTGACCACTTCACGTTCAACATTTCAAGTTCCTTAGGTGTAAGCTTTTTGAGTGATAGGCCACCTTCCATGTGATGAAATACGAAGGAATAAAAGAGTGCATATGCCCTTGAATATAGTTAAGCTGCCCTACTTTATAAACTTGTTGGGTGCATGGTGATGTTTACGTGGAATCCAAACCTTCCATCTAATGAGCTTAGTCATGGTACGCCTAGATTCCAAAATCCAGCAGTATCTATTAAGTGGGTCACACCAAATTGAAAATGGAGGAACACTGGGAAAGGTGACCCCTATCATAGAAATTTTCAGATGGAGTTAGTTTCACCGTGTCTTTTACATCCATCCAAACCAGTCATCATATGAGATAGACCAAATTAAATAGATGTGCTGAAAAATAGACTACTAAAAAACTTAGGTGAGCAACACCATGTGAAAATATAGGATTTAGATGGGATTGTATACATTCTATGTGCAGTGTGTCCCACCTGAGTCTTGGATCAAAATGATTCTTGTGATGTGAGTTGAAGATGTAGCATACCTTATATAAGCACGGTTTGGACTGTACATAGACATCACGGGTGGACCCCATGAAGCTCGAACACATGGAGAAAAAAATGAAATAAGCCAACACAAATTACAAGGTTTCAAAAAACTACTCCCCCACATTGAGTTTGATAGAAGAATAGGGAAAATAGAGTAGCTTATATGCGGGAGAGTTCTCTTGGCAAGGCATTTGACTTTGAGAGAACCAAACACTTCTAGGAAACAATACAACTTATGAAGATATTCAATTGATCATGCTAACACACCACCTCTACAAGACATCCGCACTGTGGAAAGCTAGACACCACCATGAAGATCACCCTTCATGAAGATCAGGCTATGATCCACTCATGAGGTGGGCCATACTTGTATGTTGAGTTCGACCATTCCAATCACGAGGTTAGCCATACTTGTATGTTGAGTTCGACCATTCCAATGGTGTTGAAGTTTGATGAGTGGACAAGCCTAGTTTTTGTTAGAGTTGGCAGTTAAGTATCACAGGCCAGGTCCAGCCCAATTTATTCAGGCCTAAAACTCAGACTTGGATCGAATGCAATCCAAACCCGACCTAAAGCAAGCTGAATTTGGGTGGCTCCAATGTGAAGATCACTGGAGAAGGAAACTTAGGCTAGCCCACTCCATAAAGGTGATAACCGATGGTTTGATTCAACACATAGACCACCCAACAAGTTTATCTGCCTAGTTTCTAAGATAGATGATCGATCTTTCATGGTGGGGCCCACCTTTTCCATGTCTAATCAACAAGCAAGTCACATAGTTGGATTATTGTTAAATGTCTTTAATTTGTTTGTAAATGGGTATGTCGATGGCATTGACTGACCACTCGATTCCATCGAGAAAATTTCATATTTTGATCTTTGCTTGTTAAACTGTTTTTGAGTCCAAATCGACTTCAATCCCATCGATAGGTCATCGATGACACTTGATATGATCGAAGCTCCCATTGACCGACTTACATAGTTTTGCATAATTACGGGTTTTATTTCTTAATTTATTTTTAATCAATTTTAAGGGTTTGTAATAGAAGATTTTGATTTTGGAAACGTGCTTAGGGCTTTTAGGGAGCAAAGAGAGTTCAAAGGTAGGGTTTTTGTAGTATTTGGGGTGTATTCTCAGATCGGTAAGCTCTCTTATCTTTTATAACATTGATTATCATAGTGGATTTGATGTCACTTTGTACAAGAATTTTTTTCTCACAATAGTTTTTTCACGTTTGGTTTGTTCAATCTCTTATTGTTTAATTCTAACTCGGGGTTGCTTCCGCGTGTCCCCCCAACAAGTGATATCAGAGCTAATGTTGGGGTTTTGAATTTTTTTAATATGAAAAAATATTTTGAAGGGATCTAATATTAAGTATGAAATGGATAAGTTTACTAGGAAAAATAACTTTGAACTATGTAAGGTTAAGATGAGAGGCATCTTATTTCAACAAAGATTGCAACACGTTCTCCATAGCAAGGCGAAGAGTACTGCATCTATGACTGATGAAGAGTGTGATGAACTAGACGAGATGGCTATAATCTCGATACAATTGTGTCTAGCTGACAATGTCTTATATAATGTCCTATGTCAAAAGACAATCGTAGGAGTATGGACAAAATTGGATGGTTTGTAAACGCAAAAATCCCTGAGTAGCCGTCTATATATTAAGAAGCAGTTCTGTAATTTTAAGATAACAAAGATGTTCGACATTAATGAACACAAGCACTTTCAATGAGTTACTATATATATAAACTAATGAATGTGGGTGTTAAGATCAAAGAGGAAGATCAAGCCTTGATTCTCTTAAATTCGCTTCAACCAAATTTTGAGAATCTAGTAGACACGTTGATCCACAATAGGAATACCATCAATGTGCATCTGAGCCCTTTATGAAAAGCAGTTGAGAAAGAAAGTAACGGAGGTACATCTACAGATGTGTTAGTTGCTAGAAGGAATACAAAAGAAGAGAATTCTCGATCGCGATCCAAATCGGAAGGAAAAGGCAAGATGAAGTGCTAGAATTGTGGGATGATAGGGCATATGAAGAAGGATTGTAGTAACCCTAAGGCTCAAAAAAGAGAAAAATTAGAGAATGCTCAAAAGAGGTCAACACAATGCAATTATGTAAGGAGGTGGATGGTGATGATGTCTTGACTGCATCTAAATCTGATTACCTTAGTAACAACTGGATTTTGAATTCAGTGGCCTCATATCATATGACTTCTCATAGGGATTAGTTCAACACATATAGTGAGTACAATGGTGGTCATGTTTTTATGAGCAATGACGTTGCATATAAAGTTGTTGGAATCGATTCAACACGCATTAGAATGTTCGATGAGGTGGAGCATATTTTGACAAATGTTCAACATGTTCCGGACCTCATGAAGAATTTGATATCACTAGGGGCTCTTGAGGTAATTGATTACAAGTTCAATAGTTATGACATGGTCTTTAAAGTTTCGAAAGGGGTACTTATTGTTATGAAAAAACAACAGAGCAGTAACCTATACAACTTGATCAAAAACACTAAAATGAGTGGAGCTACTACGTTTGTAGAGGAATCCAACTTGGCAAGAATGTAGCATGCACGCCTAAGCCACACGAGCAACCGCGACATGAAGGTACTTTTTTATCATTGCTTGATTTTTATTTTTAAAAATATCGAACTTAGTATATGCAAGCATTGTATATATGGTAAACAATCAAGGCTAACTTTTAAAACTGAAAAGAGTTTGAAAATGTGTCCTTGAGTATGCACATTTAGATGTATGAGGCTCATCAAATGTTGTTTTTGTTGGTGGGGTCATCGTATTTTGTCTCATTCATTGATGAGTAATTTAGAAAAAAGTGGGTTTATTTTCTTAAAAATAAATCCGATGTTTTCGCCACATTTAAAGTATGGAAGGCAATAGTTGAAAGGCAGACAAGGCATAAACTTAAGGTTTTAATGACTAATAACAGAGGTGAATTCACTTCAAAGGAATTCAATCAATTTTGCAAAGAAGAGAGGCTTGTGAGGCACAATATAATGAGGCACACTTCTTAGCAGAATGGAGTGACAGAAGGATGAATTAGACGCTCTTAGAGAGAGCCCAAAGCATGTTGATTAATGTTGGATTTGGCAATGAGTTATGGACGGAAGCCATTAACAGGACTTTTTAACTAGTGAATCGGTCCCTATCTATGCCGATAGACTACAAGATTCCTGAAGAAGTGTGGGTTGGTCATGTGGTATACTACTCACAGTTACGTGTATTTGGTTATGACGCTTACTCTTATATTCTGTCAGTTGAGAGATATAAGCTACACCAAATGGTTAAGAAGTGTATTTTTATGAGCTATGGTGATGGTGTGAAATGGCCAAGTTATACGACCAAGTCACACAGAAGATCATAATTAGTTGAGATGTCATATTTGATGAAGATTCCTTATTTTGTAAAGATGAACACAAGGAACTGGAAAAATCACCGGTCATTAATATCGAGATTTTTTTTTTTTTAAACAGATATATTTCATTTCTGGACAAAAGATACAGAAATTCAGGTCTTCGAAGGAAAAAAAAGGACCTACAGAAGACCTATCATAAAGAAGCCCAGACCCCCTGGCCGAAATGGAAAAAAAACAAAAGAAAGCAACAAGCAAGGAAAGAAAGGCCCTAATTCTTCCTCTCTCTGATCGAACCGAGACCAACCTTGTCAAGGAAGAGGAAGCCCCTCACTCTCTGAGGCAAGTCCGCCCTGCAAGAAGTAATAAAACGACCTTGGAGCACACTTCCGTCACGTGCGAGCGCATCAGCCGGAGCATTACCCTCCCTGAACACGTGTCTGAACTCCACCGAGGTAAGATTCCGCAGTCTATCCGTGATGGTTCTCCAACCATTCCAATACCAACCAATGTCGGCTTCCTCATTGAAGACCTTGATCACCAATTCTGAATCTGACTCCACAATTTTGGAGAACCCTTTCTCCAAGCATTGCAGAAGCCCATCATGAACCGCACGAATCTCTGCTCCAACGTTGGACATCACACCATAACCAAAAGAGAAACCAAACAAGAACTCGCCCTTGTCATTTCTACAAACACCACCACCCCCAGTCAAGCCTGGGTTTCCCCTAGAGGACCCGTCAATATTTACTTTCACCAAGCCGGCAGGGGGTTTCAGCCATAAGACCACCGATTGATGCGTTGGATGAGGCTGCACATACCTTCTTTTAACATCTTCATTGGAGGTGATGGTTAGCCACCAAGAGACTTTTGCGATAATCGATGGAGCCTTCATAGCTCTATCATCATGGAGAGCCCCGTTCCTTGCTCGCCAAAGTTCCCAAAGAATAAAAGTTGGGGAGAGAAGGTTGCGTACCGAGCGCCCTCTGTTGTCTGCGCAAGCCCTCGTCCATTGCAGAATTCTAGCCTCCACCGTTGTTGCCTGCATTATGGAAATCCCTGCCTGAACAGCAAAAAATCTCCAGACGTGTAGGGCTGGCTGATCGTCCAGAAAGAGATAGGATATGGTCTCTCTGCCGGACCACCTTTTCGAGACTGTCTGCAGTTTGATGTATGCACTTCAAGCAAGGAACACGCTCGGATTGACTGCTTTTTTCAACCGGAATTGCATTATGGAGAATTTTCCAGATAAAAAGGGAAATTTTCGGTGGAAGTTTCCGGTGCCACACCCAACTCGCCCAACCCATTCTGGGAGCGTTCGACCTACTGATGTCCCAGGCAGATTTTACAGAGAAGGCACCTGAAGAGGTGAAGGGCCAAAGAGGGGTATCTGGACCTGTTGATATACAAAATCCACGCTGGAAAATATGCTCAACAATGTGATTAGGAAGCATGGAAAGAGCAGAGGACCAGATGGACCCAACACTTGGTTTACTTGCACGGAGAGAGCGTCATCTGAGACTTCTGATGTCAAAAAATTCCGAAGAGGGCCAAGACCAGTCCAATTGCATCGCCAGAAGCTGCATGCACCTGTACCAACACTCCACTGGACTTTTTCTACCATGAAAGGAATGACGCTCAAGATCTTCTTCCAATAGGGGGATGCGCTCCTTACATTTCTATCCTGCACCAACATTTCCTGATTATAATTATACTTTGCTGCCACAAAAGAGGCCTATAAGCTGGATTCCCTGCAGAACTGAAGCACCCAAGCCATTTTAATTTGGAAGGCTTTCATTACCTCTGATAGATTTCGGATGCCTAAACCACCTTCTTCTTTCGGCCTTGATATACATTTCCAACTTTTCCAATGCAATTTTCGTTTACCACTTGCCCACCCCCCCCCCCCAAAAAAAAAAAAAAAAGAAGCGAAAGATCTCTTAAGGCCGGACAGAACCTGTTTTGGAATGCAAGCGGCGGCCATAGTGTGTATTGGAATACTGCCCAGAACGTGCTTGATAAGTACCGTTCTTCCTACTTGCGATAAAAATCTGGATCGCCAACCCCTAATCCGGCCTTCCACTTTGTCTACCAAAGGCTGAAAATCATTAGCTTTCAGTCTACCAACAACCAGAGGGACTCCTAGATAGAGAAAAGGGCCTGTGGATCGACCGATGCCTAGCTGTCTGGAGATTACTCGAATCCTGGCTGCCGGAGTTTTATCGGAGCAGTAAAAGGAGCTTTTGCCTTTGTTGATACATTGACCCGACGCTAGTTGGTACTCCTCCAACAGAGCTGCAATTGTTCTTATCGAAGCCTTACCTCCGTTTAGAAAGAGGAGGGTATCATCTGCATAGAGAAGATGAGAAACAACAGGGATGCCCCTCCCGAGTGAGAAAGGAGCACAACTGCCCGACGCTACCATGTGATGGAGGCCTCGGCTTAAAACGCCCGCCCCTAGAATGAACAGACTAGGCGAAAGCGGATCACCTTGCCTTAGACCACAAGATGACTTGAAAAAACCAGTAGCTTCCCCATTTATCAAGACAGAGAACCAGCAAGTTGAGTAACAGTTCTCCACGATGTTGACCCACCTCTCGCAAAACCCGAACCGCGTCAAGACGTGCTTTAGGAAAGTCCAATCCACCTTGTCATACGCTTTTTCCATATCTAGCTTGAGCACCACATTGCCTCCTCTGGACTTCCTATTAACCTCCCTGAACAACTCCTGAGAGAGAGCAATATTCTCTGAGATAGCCCGACCTTTAACAAAAGCGCCCTACTCTGGGGAGATCAAAGAGGGGAGGAACCGACTGAGTCTGACAGCTATGATCTTCGAGAAAATCTTATAGAGGCAATTGCATAAGCTAATAGGGCGAAAATCAGCCCATTTCCTAGGAGCGGCCCCTTTGGGAATCAAACAAATCAGCGAGGAATTTACTGCCTGAGGAATTTTCCCTCCCTGGAAGAAGTAGACCATCGCCTTGTGAACGTCCCGGCCAACAATGTCCCAACAAACTGAATAGAAAACTCCAGAAAAACCGTTTGGGCCTGGCGCACATTCTGACGGAATGGAGAGGATAGCTAAATGAACTTCTTGGATGGATGGCTGCGCCATGAGACAGTCATTCATTTCCTGCGTCACCAAATTCGGCACCAAATCGAGCAAGGCTGAATTCACAGTGCTGCGCCTACCTTTAAAAAGTTCCTTAAAGTGGCTGATTGCAGCGATCTTAATTTCATCTGGCACATTCAAAACTTCCCCTGATGCAAGCTGAATGCTGGTAATTCTGGCCCTTCTTTGTCTTTCCGTGGCTGTGGCATGGAAAAACTTGGTGTTGCGGTCCCCTTCATCTAACCAGCTTATTTTGGACTTTTGTTTCCAGAATAATTCATGTTTTGTCTCCCACTGGTTCAACTTCGCAGATGCTTCCTGAAACCTGTTATGTAGGCTCATATCGCTGCCCTGGTTTAGGTCTAACTGTTGGAGCTGAAGATCCAAATTCGCTACTTCAGTTTCTGCCGCCTTAAGCCCCTCAAAGATATCCCCAAAGTGTTCTTTGTTCCAGGACTTTAGATGAGATTTCACACTTTTCAGTTTCACTAGCACATTGATAACCGGATGATAAGACTCCTCCTTGTTCCATGCCTCTTTGACCACTTGTGTGAAAGAGCTCTCCCTCGTCCATATCTTCTAAAAACGGAACGGTTTTGGCGTGGTTGGAGGTATAGGAGGGAAGGCAAGAAGTAAGGGGCTGTGGTCGGAGTTGATTCGGGGCAAATGTTGAATGTGGAAAGTCAGAAACGCTGTCGCCTGAGCCGATTAATAAGCATTACATCGTCCACCTGCCCGGCCTCCTTGATGTGCCTGCCTGATTATTGCACCAAGTGAATCTCGGCCCCGTGAACCCTGCATCCATTAAACTTGCTATCTCAATTGCCTCGCTGAATTCCCTAGCACTGTGTCTGTCAAAGGCTCCTCTGCTCCTCCTTTCTTCAGCTACTGTGATGGCATTAAAATCCCCACAGACTCCCCATGGGCCCTGCAGGCTATTAGATAGATCTGCCAGATCCACCCAGAGTTGTCTCCTGGTAAGACAAGAGCAGCTAGCATAGATTGCAATTAGATTGAGAGAGATTTGCAATGTCTGAATGTACATATTGACAGAAAGCATTTGATTAGTTGCTTTAATAATGGAACAAGAGAAAACATCTTTGTAGTAAAACCAGATTTTTCCCCCCTCCACAACATTAGAGTGGGAGAGGTGAAAACCTAATGACAGGCCAATCCTCACTCTGCTAGAATCCCTGAGCATCGATTCAAGGATCACCACAATCCAGGGGTTATGAGTCCTCATCATTCGTTTCAACGTTCTGACCGTTTTGCGGTTTCTAATGCCCCGTGCATTCCAAACAAGGATCTTATCCATCCGTGATACAGCCTGTGTTCACTGCCCTTCGTTTAAGTCTTCTCAGCCTGGTTTCCCAATCACCTCTGCTGTAGAAAATTCGCGCCCTTCTCCTTTGGACATCTGAAACTTGAGCCTGCTGCATTCCTTGGACATTTAGAGAAGCGGCTTGCCCTTGCTTTTGTTGTAGTGTTGGTACCTGGTTCAGGTTCTGCTCATTCCCTGGATGTATCAGCTGAGGTTCTGCACCATCACCTGCTTGCTCACCTTGTATCAGCTGAGATAAATCTGTTGTGGACTACCCCTGCAAGGCAACCCTATCCACAATCTCTATTGTTGTGCATTGGTTCCGAAAATATGGAGATAAATCGATCTCCAACTGATGCAGCAAATCGTCTCTCTCTGGAGATTTACAATCTTCTGAAAGGTGTGGGTCCTCCTGGGTGTCATAGCGAGAGGTCGTGAGCTGCGTCTCGTACAACTCATTTTCAGAATATGCAAAATGGTCCTCAGTTTTTGTTAGCGCCCCTCTCTCTCTTCCCTGAGATTGGCTACCCAGCAAGTATGGCGAATTTCCTGCCGATCTTATTCTTCTGCGCCTATAAACTTTAGGCATCTTGTTGAACACTTCTTGCTAAATTTCAAGAAGATCAGGAGGTGCAAAGTCCATGTTAAAAAGGTCCTTGGAAATGTTAGCTATAACACTGCTTAATTGGTGTTTTTGTTGTTGGATATTAGAGATTTGGCATTGAAGGATTGATGGGCTGGGATTATTGTTCCCTCTGGTACCTGCTGGAGATGTTGTTTCCTTCTGAGGTATCTCTCCTGTGGGGTGATGTCCCTGAGAAATCTGCAATGTACTCACCTGTTGATCTTCTCCATTGGCTGCAGGTAATGCCTGTCCTCCATTGGCTGCAGGTAATGCTTGTCTTCCCAAGATCTGGTTGATATTAATAGAGATATCACCCGCCAATGGTCTGTTTCCGTGTGTTTCAGGTACCACATTTCTTCCTGAAATTAGGTCAGGAGTTGAGTGACCCGCAGCCACTGAACGAACTATATTACCTATATTCTCCATTTCCCTAGCATCTGAGATATAGATTATTTCATTTACTTCATTAACTACCTTTTTCCCATCCAAAGGATTGGTTTCCTGCTCACGCCTAGTGACACTTTCGGTCTGAATCTCCTCACTGGCATTTCTACAAACAGGAAGCTGACGTGAACTTGGACCAACTTGCATGGTGTTGAAGCTTTTGTCCACCCATTCCCTCGTGCTTTCCTTATAGCCCTGCACTCCATCAGAAGAAACTGCTCTGCTAATGGGTTCTAACTCTACAACAATCGGAAAGCATCTGCCGAGAATAACCAGGTTGAGGATCTTTTGCAGGTTTTTCCGCGGGCATAAGGCCACCCTAATTCGAGCAAAGCATTAGAAGATACCATAAGCGCTTATCGGATCAATTTGAGTCACTCTACCCAGTTGATTTCCCAAATCCAGCAAGACCGATTCCATCCAGGCGTGTGCTGGTATGCCGAATAATCTGAGCCAGACTCCTTCCCCTCCGAAAACTTCCTCTGGGGTCCACTTAGAGACATTGATCATGTGTGACTTATTGTGGAGTTCCGAATCCAATAGGAACTCATCTAGCGCCTGTTTGGATTTCCATATTGCCAGGAATTTGTTTGAGGATATGCGGGTGATTTCACCTAAGGATGGTCCGAAGTAGAAAGCCCTGATAGAGCTCTGGATCTGAAGAATCGAAATGTAGATATTAGAAACCGTGATTACCAATCCCAATTTTAAGATCTGCAATCTGGTTTTAACAGCTTTCCGATCGGCAATGGTGGCTACTTTGTCCCCCCCGCGAGCTCCCTCCATTTGTGCGGCGAAATGTCTCTGGTGTTCACTGCATTGGCATAGGATAGAGATGGGTTTGACACGGCTGTGACATACCTCAGATCTGGAGTGCGTCGAATGGGCGTGTCACGCGGCAGATTATTCCTTCTCCGAGCCCAACAGATTTCAACGATTCTGCCATCGATCCGCTTGCCATTTAAAACATCCATGGCATTCTTTGCATCCTGTTCATATCTGAATCGAGCGAAGCCATAACCTCTCGGCTTAAGAGTCCCCGGAAGTTTCGGGATATACGTATCTATCACCTTTCCAAATTTGCTTAAGATCCAGAAGAGGTCTTCCATTGATGTGTCAAAAGAAATGTTCCTGACGAAAAAGCTGAAGTCGCCGGTGAACCGTCGACGGAGTTGATCTGCTTACCTCTCCCATTTGGGTATGGGGGAGGAAAACCACTCGGGGCCGTATTGGTGGAATGCGGCAGTCTTCCTCCTCTATTTGAATGGCGTTGACCCTCTAACTGGCTGTCATTCATCATTGATGTGCATCTCCTTAACAAGGCATCAACTTCAGAGATGTGCATCTCCTTAACATTTCTCATTAATATCGAGATTGAAAAAGAAGATACATATACAAAGCATGAGCCACGACCATATGAGGTAGGTGGAGGCAGGTAGAGCTGTTTTGGCTGCCTCTTAGAAGAAATCCGCCAAGAGATCACAGATTGTCATCCGATACAGGGTTGACTCGAATGTTACATTCACCCTCATAATGGATGGGGGGATTCATTTACCTTCCAGGAAGCATTAGATGGTTCTAATGCTGAGAAGTGGATAATGGTCATGCATGATGAGATACATTCCCTTTGTAAGAATGAAACATGGGAACTGGTAGAGCTTATAGTGGAGCGTAAGAGCAATAGGTTCTAAGTGAATTTACAAGAACTAATATGATATATACAAGGCAAGATTAGTCACGAAAGGGTATGCGTAAAAGGAGGGTTTTGACTTCAACGAGATTTTTACGCCTGTAGTCAAGTAAGCATCTATCATATTTGGATTGGCAATAGTTTCAATATAACTTAAAATTGGAACAAATTGATGTGAAAACTGTTTTCCTTCATGAAGAGTTGGAAGAGTAGATTTACATGAAGCAACCAGAAAAGATTCGAAGTGAATGGGACGTGGAATAAAGTTTGGGTTAAGCAAGGCATTATGCGGCTTGAAATAGTTATCTAGGCAGTGGTACAAATATTTGATAATTTCATGATGGGTCGAGATTTACTAGAAGTGAATATGATCATTATGTCGATTATAAGACACTAAATGATGAACAATTTATCATATTGGTATTACACGTAGATGACATGCTTATTGCTAACCATAACATATCTAAGATCGATACATTGAAAACTTAATTGTCATGGATATTTGAAAAGAAAGATTAGTGAGCTATAAAGACAGATAGAGGAACAGGATACGGTTATCATAGGTAGAATACCTTGAAAATGTATTGGTTAAGTCAGTATAGATATGGAGAAACCAAGCCATTAACACACTCCATCTTTGCCTTACTTTAAGTTTTCTTCTTAATAATGGTCTACTACAAATAAAGAAAAGCAAGTGATATTGTGTGTGCCCTTTTCGAGTATTGTTGTCAGTTTGATGTATGTCATGGTCTCTATGAGACTTACTATTTCACATGCAGTGGGTGTTGTGCAGATACATGGCTAACCCCGACAAGCAATACTGGGAAGCAATGAAATAGTTACTTTGTTATATTCGAGATACAACAAACTATGTCTTGATGTTTGAAAGGTGTGAGGACAAGTTAGTAAGATATATGGATGTCGATTATGCAGGAAATATGGGTAACAAAAGATCGACTTTCAACTACTCATTTGTGCTAGCAGGTAGAGTGATCAATTGAATGTTGAAGTTTTAGTATGGGTGGCTCTTTCCACAACCGAATCTGAGTATATGGTGGTGACGAAAGCATTCAAAGAAAGTGTTTGGTTGAGAAGGATGATAAATCAACTTGTGCTTGAGTAGGAAGCCGTGCAAGAAAATTGTGATAGTGAAAGCGTAATTAATTTGGCGAAGAACTTGGTTTATCATTTTTGTACTAAACATATTAATGCTCGTCATCATTTTATTCAATAGGTGGTTGAGGAAGGTTGAGTAACTCTTGAGAAAATCCACACAAGCGTAAATCCGACGGACATGTTTACGAAGGTAGTTCCTATATTAAATTTCAAGTTCCATGCGATTTTTCTGGACTTGGAAAATGCTTGACAAAGGCAGTGTGTGCAGAAAATGCTTGACAAAGTCAGAGTGTGCACGAGAAGCGACAACGATGGTGGAGCATGATGGAGGCAATTAGAGATGGAGCTTAGAACTGTGGTTTATGCTAATTGAAAATATGGTGGAAATTATTGTCAAATGTCTTTAATTTATCTATAATTGGGTCTATCGATGGCATCAATAGACCACTTGATCCCATCGATAGCCCACTCAATTCCATCGAGAAAATCTTGTATTTTGGCCTTTGCTTGCTGAATAGTTTTTTGTTCCAGATCAATCTAATTAAAGGTGGCTTCGATCGACTTGTGCAATTTTACGAAATTGCAGATTTTGTTTCTTAATTCATTTTAATCATTTCTAAGGGTTTGTAATCAGGGATTAGGATATTGGAAATGTGCTTAGGGCTTTTTGGTGAGCAAAGGAAGTTCAAATTAAGATAGGATTTTTGTGGTATTTGGGGTATATTCTCAAATTGGTAAATTCACCCATCTCTTGTAACATTAATTACCATAGTATATTAGTTGTCGCTTTGTGCAGTGTTTTTACCCACAAAGACTTTTTCATGTAAAACCTTGTATTCTTTGTGAGCTTGGTTTATTCTATCTCTTATTATTTGATTCTAACTCAGGGTTGCTTTTACGCGTCTCCCAACACACATCAATGATATTTGATGGCTGGAATCATAGTGGAAACCTAACTCACAGCCTCATGAGAGAGAGAGAGAGAGAGAGAGAGAGAGAGAGAGAGAGAGAGAGGTGATCCTCACCGTGGGGCCCATCTTTTGCATGGGTGAGATGGTTACACTCCCTTGCATGCTTTGATGCTCAGTCGACCACCTTTCTCCAAAACTAGCAAATGGAAAACCATGGCAGTTGTAGAACACGCATGCCCAGGTAATGCTATTCTTTCCTTCAATGAGCTTTGTTGAACCCACACACACAGTACATAAAAAATAAATAAATAAAAGCTTTGCTGAACCCACTCGCATAGTACACAAAATAAATAAAAGCTTTGCTGAACCGGCAAGCATGCACACGATAGACCATCTATGTGGGGCACAAAAGATCCAATCGGCCATCAGGTGGGTCCCTTTGCAAAGATGCTGTGGCCCAAGAAGTAATGTCCACAAATCAGGTAGATCACAGATTAAGAAACAAACGATCAACTGAAACAAACCTGCCTACATTATTGTAAACCATATCTCCCTATTTATATAGTAGTGTGGCCCACCTGATAGGTGGAACCAGTCTAATTTCTAGACCATATCATCCACACGGTTAGACACAGCAGATCAACGGCTTGGATCTGCACCTGTGTTCCACATGGGGACATGTGACAGCGTGTAATACCCATATAGATAATAGGGATTTTTACAAATTAGTACCTCATTAATACAGTATTTACATTCTAATACCTTTTTAAATTATCTTATTATTAAGATACTTCATTATTCAAGTTATTGTTAATGGGTACTTTAGGTTAGTTTTCCTAACTTCTGTTATAATTTTTCCTAGAATAACAAACATGCCCACCAGAGACTGCATGAGAATTTTTTTTATTTAAAAAAATAAAAAAATTAAAAAAAAAAAGGTAGGTAGATGTAATTTCAGCTAGTAGGTGTAATTATCAAGAAAATACTTCTAAAAAATCTGATTTTTTTTTTCTTTTACGCAGATTGCATTGGGACGTCGCCAGGGTCGGTGCTATGTGGCCCACCATAATGTATGTGTTTTATCCATTGCGTCCATCCGTTTTTCGAGATCATTTTAGAGCATGAGCCCAAAAAGGAGGCAAATTCAAATCTCTGGTGGACCACAACATAGGAAACAATGATGATTGAACACCCACCATTAAAAACTTCCTCAGGCCCACCGATAATGTTTATTTTTCTTCCAACCCGGTCACGCAGACCTGGATGATCAGAAAACACAAGTGCAGCTTGATCCAAAACTTTTGTGGCCCCCGAAGATGTTTTTAGGGTGGTCGTTGAATCACCCCTGTTCTTATGGTGTGGTCCACCTGAGATTTAGATATAAAGGGTTTCGTCATTTTCGGCTCATGTCGATTATGCCTCATCCCTGCCTGGCCCTGACCGTTGGGCCCAGCCTGACCGTTGTTGTATTGCATATCCATGTTGTCTATCCATTTTGCCAATTCCTTTTATGGCATGAACCAAAAAAATTTAAGTAGATCCAAATATCAGGTTGACCGTACCATTGTCAACAGTGCTGATTGAACTCCTGCATTGAAAACCTCCTAGGGCATAGGGCATACAGTAATGTCCACCATAATGTTTATTTTCGATCCAACTGTTGATAAGGACACGCAAACTTGGATGAAGAGAAAATCAAATATCAGCTTCATCCAAAACATTTGTAGCCCGCAAGATTTTTTTAATGGCCCACATTCAATCACCATTGTTTCCTGCCCTGTGGTCCGCCTGAGACTTGGAATTGCCTCATTTTTACGGTCATGCCCTAAAATGATCTCCAAAAATGGATGGATGGAGTGGATAAAACACATACATCATGGTGAGCCCACATATCACTGACCATTAACCACATCCCTATGCAACCTGCCTTCGAAAAAAAAAACTTTAGAAATTTTTTTTCTCTTTTTAAGATTTTCTCCATAATTATACCTCATTAATGATAATTACATCTCACTTAAAGTGGACTTCCTCCTACAGGACTCGGTGGGGCCATATTGACATATGAGCTTTTCATCCACGCCATCCATCAATTTTGCCCGATCATTTTAGATACAAGCCAAAAAGTGAGTAGTTAAAAGGCTCAAGTGGAGCATACATTTGTCCGATGAAATGTGTTTTTTCCCTTCATCTAGGACTATGTGACCTTACGAATAGGGTGAATGGAAAATAAACAGCACGGTGGCCCCTTGGAAGGTTTCAAGAGTGGGTGTCATTATCACTGTTGCTTCCTGTGATGTGGTCCACTTAAGCCTTGGATCTACCTCATTTTGGACCTCATGCCCTAAAATGACCTGTAAAATTGGTTGGACGGTGTGGATGAAACCCATATATCACGGTGGGCTCCACACAGCCCCAGCCAGGACGGATTATCATCTAGGCATGGCAGGACGCAATCCCCTTTCCATGTAACTATGTTTTTAATTTTCTTGCGTGAGTCTAATTAGTGGGCATTTTTGTTTTTTTAAGAAAAATTACAATGGAAGTCAAGAAAAACTAACAAAAGGTACCTCTCTGGCAATAACTTTATCTTAATGAAAACTGAATTTTAAAAGGCAACAGAATGTAAATATTTCTAATTTGTAAAAATCCTAAATAATACATGTTGTACCTTACTTGAACTAGAGAATATGATTGTTCACGTTTTGCCACTCCACGATTATAAAATGCACAGAACTACCTTCGGATTTCCTCGTTACATTCAATTCTCCATCTGTAGAGAGAGAGAGAGAGAGAGAGAGAGAGAGAGAGAGAGAGAGAGAGAGAGAGAGAGAGACTGCAAGATGGAGGTATGCTGAGCCTGTTCCTCTCTTCTTTTGTGTGATCATTTTATTTGAGTCTCAAGTCCGATTGGTTGCGTTACAGTCCACCTAGTGTATAACTTCCGACCTTTCAATCGATCTATATCAACTCATCGACTGAACCATGGGATGGCCCACATGATGAGTAAATAAGGCTAATTTCCTCATGGTGCGCCGATCTTTGTTAGGTGGACCTTACCTTGTGATGCAACCGGTTGGACTTAGACATCATTTTATTTAATTTCACTCTTTCTAACTAATTTAAGCATTTTCTCCACGTTGAACATAAAACCGAGTCAAGCATTTTGATGATATCACTTTCTAACTTCATTACCGCAACATCATCAAAATCTGGTGCTTGCAACTCGCCATTATGGAATGCAAAGGACACCAGATTCTTTGGATGTGAAACTGAATATATAATATTGTGAAAGCGAATGCTATTTGCAGCAGGACATCCCGCACATGCCAAAGATGCTCCACACATGCCAACTTGCACCACTAAGTGAACTCATTGGGTGGATCTCACATGTTGAATGAATATGGATTGGTGGTTGTCCTTATCCTAGCCTTATTCACTTGTAGCAGCAACCAATCATCAGATGGACGTATTGGATTTTTGGGATGTGGTTGCAAATAGCAATTACTTCCATGAATGTTTTTTTTTTTTCTCCTCATGGAATTTCATTTTGGGTCGTCATCGTAGTTAGCAAAACTCTGTTTTAAACTCTCTAACATAAACTAGTAGAGTTGATCAGACGTTTAAATCTCTTTATTTTGAAAGAGAGCTTCACTATGCCCATGTGCTTGTGCAATAAAGCCCATGTATGCACTACACATGCACCAGCATGGCATGATAGGTCTCAGGCCAAAGTTTGCAAAACAAATCTATGTTACTGAAAAACTTTGTTGAAGGTTTCTAACTCATTCCCCAGTTTCCAATATTGTGGCCCACATGCAGACTGGACCAGATTTTATTTTTAGGAAAACATGTAGAAGGTAGGACTATCCTTATGGATGGAGTAGAACTCCCACATATGCGCTAAGCTGGCACATGCGTGGCATGTACCCGAGCTTTATTGCAAAGGCATGTGCACCCAGCTAAGTTCTTCCAAAGATAGGGGTAAAAAAAAAATTCTGGACAAACTGCATTAAACATTTGTTTCTTCAAAAAAATAAAAATAAAATAAAAATAAAAAAATTAAAGACAATTTAACAAATAGAGATTATGGTCCACCTGTTCATACAATTGAGCAGAAAGTGAAGAATTTTATTAGTAGTGGGCACACACACACACAAACATATAGCCCTTTTGTTTACTCCATTTTTTTTCAGTCTAAACTTATCAAACTTGAACTTTTACCTAATTCAGATCGTGTTGTATACCATTTTGCTAACTACAGATATTTTTTAGAACAAAAATAATAATAATAATAATAAATAAATAAATAATTGTTACTAACATATCCGATGTATAGTTCAGACTTTACCTTCAAAATCCTGAAAACGGTTTAGAATTTACCCACAAAAAGCAACCCTAGACAATATTACCCTTGTCGTTAGTTTTGGTAGTAGGAACTACAGGGTATAGAAGGGATTTTTTACCAAAAGAAATGGCATTTTATAACTTAACAACTCATCATCTCGTACCTTTTAACCTTTCAAAAAAAAAATTTCTCATTTTCAAAAGCTTGACGACTATCTCCTTCCTCAATAGGACTCTCCTTCCCCATCTCTCTTCCTTCTTCACTTCATGTATGTCACACATGCCACGCACATTATCTCAAGTTATTATGCATGTATATTGACGCCCTATCCAAGAATCAAGTTGATCTACTAGACCAGTGGGCCAAAGTATGCAAAACAAATCTACAGTGCTGAAAATCTTTGTTGAAATTTTCTAACCCATTCCCCTGTTTCCAATGTTGTGGCCCACATGGAGACTAGACCAGATCTTTTTGGGAAAACATATTGTAAGTAGGACCAACCTAATGGATAAGATTAGATATCGCACATATGTGCCAACCTGGGACACTTGTACATGAGCTTTATTGCACACACATTGGCACCTAGCAAAGCTCTTAGAAAGATGGGAAAAGCTCATTTTTTTTTTTTCTGGAGAAAATTGAGTTAAACACTTTTTTTTTTTTTTTTTTTTTTTTAATGTTTTCAATAAAACACATTTTATTCAAAACAAACTTTTGTAGACATTAAAAAAAATTAAAAAATAGAGTGTGGTCACCACACATTGATACAATTGAGTAGGAAATGAATTTTTTCAGTAGAGACAAATTGATTTATATGATAATTATTTGGAAAGGATAGATTTAGTAGAGCCAAGGAACATTGTTCGACTCATACTGTATAGAAATTCTAACTTTTATCTGAAATTTTATATTTTAACCTTATTTATATATAATATATAGATGTGTATAGGTACACTTAGAGACTTCAGTTCACTCTGTTTTTTTTCTTTTTTCTTTTTTCTTTTTTAAGTCCAAAACCCATCAAACCTGAACTTTTACAGCATTCAGATCCAGTGAAGTATACTGTTTTGCTAACTATTGTTGTGATTCAACAAGAGGCCATGCTAAGGAATGGAACATGTCAGAGATCCAGACGGATTGCTCCATTTTAGGGATCTAGGTCATTCATCAGTTAGGGTACATGCCATGGACAAAAAATAATGTTGGTCTGTTAATCAAGTGATCAATTTTGTTCAAGAAAAATTGACAGTTATAAAAAAGTGTACTTTTGTGGAGCCAGTAATGCATTTTTACATGAATAATGCATTACAGTATAATGTATTATTTCAAAAGCTGGTGTTTGGATGGTTCATGGTCTATATTATGTATAAGCCATGTAGTGTTTGACTAATTTTACCCTCGCAATTAATTTTCTCCAAATAGATAACTTTGAATATTCAAAGGACATGTGAAGACATTGTAAACAAAGTTGGGGATTTTTTTTTGAAAAAATAAAAAAAGTGATTGATATTCGATGTACAATTCGGATTTTACCTTTAAAATCCCATAAACGACTTAGATTTTATTCGGAAAAAGTACGTAGCCATCGGCAAATTTTACTCACATAATTAATTCCAATGGTAAGAATTGCATGACATGAAAAGTATTTTTTACTGAAGGAAGTGACAATTTTGTACTTAACAACTCATCATCTCCTACTTTTTAACCTTTCTAAAAGTTCAATGACTTTCTCTTTCCTCAATTGGACTCTCTTTCCCCCCTTTCTTCCTTCCTCTCTCCAACTATGCAGCACATGTCATGCACCCTATTACTATAATCTCAAGTTATTATGCATGTATAATTAATTACTTTCTTAATTTCTAACAACCTAATTAGAATTATAATCTTAATTCATTCATAGGTAACTGCGTGAGCCTCTCTCTCTCTCTCTCTCTCTCTCTCTCTCTCTCTCACACTCTCCCCTTATCTCTTCCAGCCCTTCATCTCTAAAGTAGCAACCAAAGGTAGACCACATATCATTTATAGTCGAAATCTATTACACAACCTCCATTATAATCAATATGCATTGTTCATCTTCATGCCCATGATAGAATGGTTATGGTAATTTTTATTTACATTTAAAAGGGATTGGCAAATAAAGGTGGGAACAAATCGAAATGATATTGAATATCAATGGTTTGATTGTGCTGAAATTAGAAATGGATTGTCTGATTGGGGCATGTTTGAAGATCACAGTTCGATTAGATTGATATTTAAGTTGAATGATTTAATTTGAATGACACTATAGATCAATGTTGTCAAATTGCATATGTAATCGCATATGTAATCGCACATTATATATTTAATTACTTACTATATTATGTTTACATAAATTTTAACAAAATAATCAACAAGCTATATTAAGAGAGAATTAATTATTAAAAAATTCATAGAAAAATTATTGATAAGTAGATAATTTAAACAACTTACAACTTAATGTACAAATACAATTTACAAAAAACAAGCACAACTTACAAAATATAAAAAATAAACATGCTAACATAGGACACTAATATAATAATACTATATACATTGATTGTTGGCATTGTGGCATCTGATTACCATTATCATCATTATCAAAGTCGTCTCCTTCTTGGATGTGCACTTCATCTTCTTCTGTTACTTCATTATCGGTTCCCACTAGTACTCCATTTACATCTAATGGTTGATCTTGATCATCTTCTTCTTCTATTTCCTCAATCGCATCTACCACCTACCTTTGACTGCTACTGCTCCCCCTCAACAAAATTATAGATCACTTCTGCCTTTGTCCGATCGACAAAACTAAAGAATATGGTTGGATTAAAGGTACAGGCAACTGAAAAAATGGAGATGACATTTGGTTGTCTCATCTCTTATTTATAATATCTAAAATGAGCCTATCATCATTCTTTATAGTTGAAGTGATCCATAATTTTGTTTCTAGCTCTCTCCATCGCATAATAGATGTAACCAATTCGTGGCTTCTCATCTCCGACTATCGATCATAAAACGGTCACTATGGGTTCTAATGATTTTAGTCAATTTAGCACTTGTGTCCAAAAAGATTATAAAAGGATGGTTCGTTGAATTAGCTTCGCTTAATTCATCCATGTACTCTATGATTTTCTTTTGAATTCCGGAGTAATGTTGGACATACTCTTGCATTTGATCGTGGCGTATGTTTAAGGTTTTTGCTTGTGTAGTGCAATGTCACGGCACTTATAAACCCACATACCACACACAATACAATAGTGCATGTGCTTCTAACTCAGGTCATTCGATTTGGGTTTCAAAGAAGAAGATTTGGAAGAAGAATGCATGATCTTGTACACTTGTAAAGGCTAGAGAGTTATAACTGTAGAGACTAGAGAGACTTGAACACTTACATTTGTAGATACTAGAGAGAGTTACACACAACACTTTTAGAGGTTAGAGAGTGACACACTTACACTTATAGAGACTAGAGAGAGAGAGAGAGAAGAGAGAGAGAGAGAGAGAGAGAGAGAGAGAGATGAGAGAGAGAGAGAGAATAGAGGATGAATCATCTAAGTCTTAGAATGGAGCAAAGAAAAAGGGAGAATGAATGAAAGAATGAATGAAAAATAAAAGGAAAAGAATAACAATAAATGAATATTACAAAATGAATTGAATGAATGAATGAGAACTAAAACTACAAAAGAAATAGGAAGAACCGAAAAAGAAATAAAATGATCTCGAATGATGGTATTCTTGAATCTTGATCTTTGAATACTTCAACTTTAAACTTCAAATTCGAAGTTCGAACTTTGATGATATTCTTAAATCTTGATCTTGGATGGGAAATGAAAAGTAAATGTAATAGAGAAACATGAAGTCTTGGAACTCAAAAGAGTTGCAGTCTTGTAGAGAGATTAGATTAAGTGAAAAAGAGTAAAAGAGAAAAAAGTGAGAGATTGTAAGCTTTAGAGAAGAGAATAGTAAAAGTGGAGGAATTTGAGTGTCTATTTATAGAAAAAGTGACGAAATTAAAAAAAAAAAAAAAAAAAAAAGAAAAAAAAGAAAGAAAGAAAGAGGAGAAGAAGAAGAAGTCCCAACGGTCATATTTTTTTACCTTGGGCACTATGCAATCGCATGCTCGCATATACAATCACATAGTACTCGTATTTAAGAATATGCAATAGGATACATACTATGCGATCGCATTTGACAACGTTGTCAAAGATGAACGATCTTATTTTTCAAAATTGAAGATGAATGGTCCAATTGAGGCAACATTTAAGTTCAATAATCCGATTAGGACACTATCAAAGATGAACGATTCGGTTGGGCCATAGAAATAAGTTGGGCGTTAACCCTTAAGCAACTAGCTCCGAGAGGACTGGAATTACAGATGAATGGTCTAGTCAAGTTGATATTGGAGATCAACTGTTCAATTATGGATGGATATTGAAGATCAACCACAAGATTGAATCCAATTACAATGATATCAAAGATGAACAGTTGGTTTGGCAAATATTGAAAATAAAAAAGGAGGGTCTTGTTACATTGAAATCTAGATCAATAACCTGATTGAGCCAAAGTTAGAGATGAATGTTCTAATTAGGCCCATATTGAAGATGAAGGGCCCAACTAGACCATTGTTGAATATGAATGGTCTAATTAAGTAATGTTAAAAACAAACACTCTGACTCTACAAGTATCAATGATTAACTGTCAGATTTAGCTAAAATTGGAGATGAATTGTATAATTGGTTGAACAAAAATGATCAATCTATGGATCATTTGGGTTGATTTTAAAGGTCAACATTATCATTTGAACTAATATCAAAGATAAGCTATCTGATTGGGCCAAACTTGGAGAGGAAGAGTTCTATCAAGATGAGATCATTGACCAATGGTCTGATTAATGTGCTGATATTGAAGATAATAGTATGATTGGTCAATTATAAAAGATGAGCTATCAAATTCGACCAAAATTAAAGATGATTGGTATTGAAGATAAATGGTATGATTGGTGAATATCAACATATGATTTGACTAATATCGAGAGATGAGTGGGCACAACCTTACTTGAAAAGGATCTGTTTCTATAGGGTTCATACTTCAGATCCTTAAGTGCTAAGGAGACAGCAACCAAGTCCTGGTGGATGAGATAGGACCGTTAGCAACTTATAAAAAAAAATTAAAAAAAAAAAAGAGAAGAGAGTGAAGAGAGAGATAAGGATGAGTGGGCTAATTTGGCTAGAATTCGGAGATGAAAGGTGTGACTAATATTGAAGGCCAATGGTTGCATAGGGCGGATATTGAGGTTCAATGGTATGATTGGACAAATATCAAAGATGAATGGTCAGGTTGAGCCAGAATTGGGGATGAACGGTCCGATTGGGCCGAAATTGATGATCAACGATCCAGTTGGGTGGATATTAAAGATCAAAAGTATGATTGGAATGCTAACCAATTGGACATCTAAATTGACCAAAATTGAAAGTAATGGTACGATTGGTTCGATATTGAAGATCAACTGTCTAACTGGTTGTAGATTAAAGGTCAATGGTATGATTTCACTGATAACAAAGATGAATGGTTTGATTTGACTGATATCAAAGATGAATGGTACGATTAGACTATATTTGGAGTTGAACAGTTTGATTGGGGATGTTATGATCAACAATCTACTTGGGTTAATACCAAAGATGAATGGTCTGATTGGAGTGATACTAAAGCCTATAGCTCTTATGTGAATGATATTAAAGATCAATTGCCTCACTAAACCAAAATTAAACATCCACAAACTAATAAGCGTCAGTTTGTTTGGTCCCAATTAGGATACAAATGGTCTAACCGAGTTGTATTCATATCGATAGTATGATTGAGCAAATGTTAAAGATATTCATTTCAATAGTATCATTGAGCAAATATTAAAGATCGATGGTTAGATTGTAATGATATTAAAGTACAATTGTTTGATTGGAACAAAACTGGAGATAAATGGTTCAATTGGGCCAAGATAGAATATTAATAACTAGGTTAAATTAGATTGAATATTAATAGATAGGTTGAATCAAGCAATTCATCTACAATTCCATCCTAATCGGACCATTAATCTTCGATATTGGTACAATTGGACCATTTAACTCAATTTTGACCTAACTTGACTATTGATCTTAAATCTTGTTAGAATAAGAACAATCAACTGATCTAATCAGATACCATCTTCATTATCGACCTAATTAGGTTGTTGATCATTAACAATGACTCAATTGGACCATTCATCTTCTATTTCAGCCAAAGATAACCATTCAACTTTAATATTGGTCCATTTTAACCATGGGTATTCAAGATCAACCCAATCAAACTACTCATCACCTACTTCACCTAGTTAGACTGTTAATCTTCAAATTGGTCCAACCAAACCATTGATGCTCTACAGCATTCATATCGGACCATTTGATTTTGACATCAAACTAATCAACACTTTCATCTTCATTATTGGCACAATCCAACCGTTCATCTTCAATATTGGCCCGATCATTTCAGTTGATTATTAATATCAACCTAAATGGGCCATTTATCTTCAATTTTGACCCAATCAGATTAGCCATCTTTGATATCGGCACCATTTTAACCATTTATCTTCAACATCAACCTAGTTGGACCGTTGATCTTAAATATCAACCCAACCATACCATTCATCTCCACTATCAACAAATCGACAAATTGTACCATCCACTAGGACCCACCTTTTATTGTTGATCCCTAAAAACCATTTTTAATCTCATACTATTTAACCATTCAATAAATGGAGGGGTACGCATCAACAATAGCCCCATGGAGGATCCTAGCAATATATAGGCATGATTTTACTACAATGGATCGTGGTTAGTAATCTAACAAAATGGGTGTGTAAATAAAAGAGGAGATCATCGTCTTCTTCCCTGCAATAGCCCTTGAATCCACAAGGAGAGAAAATCTAGAGAGAGAGAGAGAGAGAGAGAGAGAGAGAAATAAAATTAATATTATTAATGAAAAGTGTTACTTATCATGTATCTAATGGGCTTATATAAACAAAGACGGCTTAGTATTCATGGAGAGAAGTAGCCCTCAATTTCGATTACACGTTTCTTCCAAATTCAACTTGAAGGTAAGAACCTTGATATGACTGATAAGGAAAGAAATTGCAATTTGATTTTTCCCTTTGTCAAACTAATAATTGAAATTCACATTGATAGTGCATAAAAACTCACCATTAGGAATGCTTAGACTACAATCCTTTGCACAAACAAAGCCTAGAGGGCCAGTCTATCTGTCACATTGCATTACATATTGAAAAAACCTAATGCATTTGTCATCTTTTTCCCTAAGTTTTCAGACCACTATCTTTGACACGTAACGCACATGCAAGAAGGTCCAACCTGATTCCAGATGACCTTGGATGCGCCATAGTCTAAAATCACACTAATCGGAAAACCTCAAACGTCGGCATCATTTTTTAAAATTTTATTTTGAGAAAAATGCACCAATTTAATTTTGGTTTGACTTGTTTTAACTTATTCATTTCCTTTCCTCAACAGTCCTCCATTCAAGGTTTGCTAAGTGATTAGTTTGGTTATTGTATGTGTAGGACACGTACAAAGAAGGTTCTGATAACTTGAGGGAAAAGAAAGAATGAAATAGCATAGCTTTTACATATTTATATTTCAACATAAAAAGGAAAGCAGCTTAAAGTCAATGACCGTGTCACAACCTTTTCATAGTGTGATTCGAATTTGTGGGCTGTTTAAGGCCAACCCAGGCGAGTCAACTCAACCTGTTTTTTTCTTAAACTATGATTCAATGTTGTTGGTGTTTGTTTGGTATTCCTCCTACATTGCTTGTCTCTTTGTCAAAATAGGTGGCCGTGGATGTAATGAAAGACTTGGCAGTTTCAGCATGCATGTGAATCACGAATTGCCTGCGGGTTCCTCTTCAACATCACATGGGCTATCTTATAGATTTCAAGAGCAATATTGCGGGTTTGAGGAGCCATGCAAATGAGCTAGCAATGAGGAGAACAGACATTGAAAAACGAGTGGTCGTAGGTCAAGCAAATGGTGAAGTGACCACTGAAGAAGTTCGAGGGTGGCTAGCAAGAGCAGATAGCATGGAAGAAGATGCAAAGATGGGAGAGGAGGAGGCAGAGTAAACAAGAGATGGTGAAGGGGTGGTGTCCAAATTGGATCTGGTGTTATGAGTTAAGCAAGAAAGCAAAATTGAAGTTATATACTATTGTTAGTCACTATGGTAAGGGGTGTTTGAAAAGGTGACCATGGCCCACCCTTTTCAATTGTAGAGATTTACCATGCCCCACAATCGAGGGTCTAGAATCAACCAAATTATCTATGAAGAGAATTCTCGATGCTCTAAATGATGAAAAAATCAGAGTTATTGGCATATATGGCATGGGGAGTAGGAAAAACACCGTGAGAAATGTGAACAACCATCTAAAAGGGACACTAAATTTCAAGTGAGAATCATAATGGTGGCAATGTCCAAGGAAGTGGACACGAAAAGGTCCAGAATGACATTGCAAAGCGATGGGCCTAGATCTCAATGACGAAAGCGTATCTCATAGAAGCGACTCAACTCATGAAGAGACTGATGGAAGAGGAGAAGTTCCTCATCATCTTAGACAATCTATGGGCTAGAATCAAGCTGGCCGATGTGGGTATTCCTTCTAGCGAACACCACAAGGCTTTTAAGATCATATTCATTTCACGAGTGAAGATGTTTGCAGAGAAATGGATGCTAGAATTCAAGATCGTGGGTCGAGCTCTCAAAGACGCAAGTCGTGGAAATTGTTCAAAGCGAAAGCAAGCGAAGTTGTTGATTATCCTACATTGCACATCGTAAGGGTAGAAGGTTGCTAATGAAAGTCGTGGTTGCTGCCATTCGCAATCAGTGACATTTGGATGTTCCTCCCGGCGCAGGCCGGGGTTGTGATGTAGTAATAAACTCAGTAAGATCGAGGTTCGAATCCCAAGGGACCTAAACTTATGCAGCTTTCTCAGAAACTAAGCAGAACTAGAACTAGACTAGGTGAATTCTAAATCAAATAGCAATTGAGGAATAATTGTGGAATAATTAATCTAAAACTTCGAGAAAATTCTAGAGAAGAAACTAGGATTCGAAGGATCCACTTATAGAATCGGGAGAACTTACGCTACTTCAAAATCATGGAAATTAATCGTATCACTGTTGTTGATATAGTTTTCAAAGAAGATGAAAAGTATATGAATTAGAATGGATTCCATCACCAAACCATGCCAGGGAGACAAAGCAAACAATTAATTAAACTAATTACCAACCAATCAATAATACATAAAGGTTAGGAAGATGGCATTGAATCATCCACCATGCCAGAGACATTGGTGAACAACAGGGCTTCCGGCGTCATAAACATAAAGGAAAGGAAGATGCTCAAAGTTATCGCAGACCCATTGTACTTTCAATCACAACAGACCATTAAAAACTAAAAACATTCCCTTAAATTCAAACTAAAATCAAGATCATTTCAACATGAATCAAACTCACGAGAGATCCTCCCATCACGCCACAAGCTTCACCTCTTAGTCTCTAGCTAAGAGGTTAGCTAACCACGAGCATGAATCACTAACTCTTAAAAGAAAAACAAGTAGCAAATAAAAAATAAAAATAAAAAGAAAGAAAAGAAAAAATCTAAAGCTGACTCCTTTTGTCTTCGCACTCCACATCAACCGTTTAATCCCATCTCCTCTCACCTCTTTTCTTTTCTTTATAGCCACCTCAGGTTAGTGAAAACAAAGAGAAGCGGTCTCGGAGTCGGTTAACGCTCATAGGCAAACGTGGACTGCGAGAAATACCACTATGCACCCGACTACATTGGCTAGATAATTTTACTTTCAATCTTCGAGATCCGACTCCATCTACACCATTCAGCTATTGGCGGCCGTTAGATGATCTCTAGATAGGAAAAAGATTTTGGTCCATGATCGACTTTGTTTCTTGTTCCATTGTGTGACGTTGAATTAACTTGTTAATCCCTTTTTTTTAAAACTTGACTCAAGACCATCCCTTAGAACACGTTAGATCAATCCCTTCTGACATCTCTCGATCACCGGGATTGGTCGACCCTCGCCCACTAAATCTATGGTCAGTCCGATTACGCTGACATGACAAGCAGCGTTTGAGCTGCTTTGACAGTCAGAAGGTAGCCGTGTTTGACAAATGGAACCGACTTCCCTCTGTTTTTCCGCTTTTCTTAGATCTTCTTGGAATCGCTGCATGGTGGGATTAGAAGACCACACGGGATCCACATCTCGAACGGTCTGATCATCCTTCCGACCACCGTCAAGAAAACACGATGGGTCATGCAAAGATCGGCGGTGTGCGGTGCGCCGCAAAATGTGGCCTCGCGTATCTTCTTCCGGGCCATTGTGTAGGTGGGGCCCACTTCGTCAAGTTTTTGGAAAATCCACTGTTCATTGTTTGAAGCCTTCCGGAAAACTAGTCGAAAACAAACGTTTACCCTTTACAGGTGTGTGAGCCAAGAGAATCTCTTTCTCGCCATTCTATCGACGTTGAATCTGGATGAATTTTGATGCCGTAACTTCACGAGAATTAGTCGGCTAGGCATTGATAAAGCCATGTCGTGGGTATCTAATGTACCATGGTCCAGATCTTCATTATTTGGATCAAGATGGTGGGCCATGTACACATCCATCGACACCACCTTTCCTAACTGTCTTGAAGAAGGAAGTTTCCTTCTTTGATTTTACTATTCCGGTCATGGTCGGTTTTACCATGGTGGAAGTGTAGTGCATAGGTATGGTGCATTTGTGTATTATGCACACACTTTGTTTGGGTAGGATCCACTAGCTGTGATGTTCTTGAGAAATCCGTCTGGCCCATGTTTTCTCATATCTTTTAAACGATTTGGGACCAAAATTGAAACATATCCAAGGATCGGGTGGAGCTAGATTAACAATTTGTGGGCTGATCTATTCAGGCCACTTTGAGAGGGATCAAACGGTGGAAATTTGATGTGATGTCACGGTTAATTTATGGTCCTCAGGCCATGTATGAAGTTTAACCTTAAAATATGGTGGGAACCACAGTGATCTTACATTCTGGACCAATTCAGTTTGGATTTAATGCGAACTCGACGATTTCCTGAGATCTCTGGCGTGTAAATCCATCAATGTTGGTCCTCGAGGTGAGTCCGTATTTGTGGTGATTTTGAGCATCAAATACACACGCTTGATCAGAGTGCTCTTTTTCAGGTCCACGTTCCTAATTACATCCTGTGACCAATGTAACAAACACAATTAAAATAGTTCGTTAAGCATTATCATGTTGTTGGTAAAATCGTTGCAATACTGCAGTCACAATATGCAATATTTGACCCTTTAACCAACTGACCTTGTTCAACTTATTTGCTAGTCCAGAAACAGAAAGTATGCTGAAAAATAAGTTGAGAATTACTGACAGGCAGATTTTTACATGCAACTAAGTGAAATTTGAGAAAAAGCGATTCCAAATCACGAAATCTAAGATTTGTGAATGTTGGGCATTATTTTCTCCTGGACTCGAGCACACCTTTGTAGATTCATAGTCGACTCAAAGTATTTAATCGATCTATTAGAAAAATTCTAAACATTAGGATTCATGGATGTATAGTGTAATCTACAACACAAAATATTAAGATTCAGATTCATTTATTTTATGATATCATTGGTAACCAACAAAAGCATTTAGGACACCATACTTAAACTCAAAATCTAGCCTCACATATCATTCTTTTCTTTCTTTGAAACTTTTGATTTTCTTTTTAAAGAAGTAACACTACATGAAATGCAAGTCCTTACTTATAGGACAAACTTATGGTAAAGACCAATCGCTTCAATTATTTTAAATGTTAATCTTCAGGGACTCGAACCTTCACCTATAGTGAGCAAACCTACGGTGAAGACCATTAGCCAAATCACTTTCCAATTTTCAAAGTTAGTCTTTTCAAGCTTAGTGATCACCAAGTTAATCCTTCAATATCAACTTAAAAACCTCACTGCAGTAAGTTTAGATGTGACATGTGAAAT
>JASAUF010000332.1:0-55868 GCA_030180095.1 Magnolia changhungtana
CAATTTACACGTACGTACTGCGCATTAGAGCTGCCAATAGGCCCAACTCCGCTAAGCTGAAGCACGTGGGTTCCAGCGCAAGAGCCAAGTGTCTTACTGCTAGCCCAGCAAATAACATGATTTTAAAAATCAGGCTCCGGCCCACAAATGCTCAATAGGTCAGGCTGGCATAGGCCTCGAGACTGCAAACAAATACGATCCAATTAGTAGGTGGCCTAAGCTCTGGTACACAAGATCGACCCAAGCGCATCTAGGATAGGTTCAAACTAGGTTGGCAGGTTGGGTCAGGTTGAGGGTCAAACTTAAGCCCAACCTGACCTTGAGAGGACCTAACCCAAACCCATTTGCTTAATGCAAACCTAACCCGAGGACCTGGACAACCAGACCCAACCCAACCTGAACTCGGGTTGGATCAATTGGTTTTGGGTTGACCCATACCCAAGTTGCAGCCGTAGTCCAAACCCAGCCCCAAGCGATCTGGACTTGGGGTTATTGTAGAACTCAATTATTAATTGGGTAGAAAACATAGCTCTAGCTACAACCTGATTTTTACATGTATAATCCAGGCATGGTCTGTGTCCAACCTAGTTGTGTTAGTTGGGTAGAACACAGTGCGAGATGTTAGTACACATGATATTTTGAAGAAAAAAAAATGCTAATTGTGTTCTGTGATAAAAGTTTCTTTTCCTTCTTAGATCAGTCAAAATGCCAAATATCTCTTCGCATGAAAGGCCGAACTGTTTTACATTTTTTTTTTTTTTTGCCACAAAAATTCAATCAACAAGGTTCATGTACAATCATTCGGGTGGCCCATACAAAAAGACCGGGACCACCTATCCACCTATCGTTAACTACACAAAAGGACACAACTGAGCCGAAAACAGGACACAACCAGCACCCCAAGGAGAGAAAATGCTGGGAAGACGCCAAACGTAAGGGCGGGGTAGCGAAGGAAAAACACAACAAAATATCGGAAGGCCGAGAAGATAAGAAAACTGCACTGAGCCAAAGCCAGTCCTGTCTAGACTAGCCCCCCCCCCCCGGGTGCGAAGAGGGAGGGCAGAGGCAACATAAAAAAACTCTGGATCTCTGGTTGGCGCTCGCCCAGCGAGCAAGGCTGCCGGCTACCTGTTTGCCTCTCTCGGGCAATGGGAAATGGATATAGAACCTGAAACACGCAGCGATCTGAATTGGTTCTTCCAGTAATAAGCGATCCAGGGGCCGTCAACTGGCCTTGACAGGACCTCAGCCACCGAGAGCGAGTCACTTTCGACGGCAACAGAAGTCAACCCTTTACTGGAACAAATTTGCAGACCATCGATGATTGCTTTGATTTCGGCAAGAAAGCTGGAGTCCTGCCCATAAGCTTTAGAGAAAGCGAAAATAAACTCACCCTTTGCACCACGGCAGACTCCTCCTCCTGTAGGGCCTGGATTTACTCTAGAAGACCCGTCCACGTTGAGCTTCACTCTCCCCTGGGCAGGCTTAAATCACTTCACACAAGACAGGGAGCGGGGATGCGGAGGAGACCTGGGGAGCTGGAGATCCATGAGGACTTCTCTATCAGCCTGGTTCCTACACGGAGGGAGAGGAAACTCTTCGAAGATGAGGGGAAGCCAGGCATGGATGTGGCGCATGGATTGCTGGACGGAGGAAGAGACTCCCTCAAAGCCAGGCATGGATGTGGCCAAACTATTTTACTTGGTAATAGTAAATCATGAGGTATTATAAACCTATCAAAACAAAGAATCACAAGTATTATATAATGTTACTCCGTGAGATTTTATAATATGCCTAGGCTTTCAATTTTTACCCATAGGTTTACGGTTTCATCATCCAAAATGTTGATAAGATGGGACTCAATGGGAATGGCCCATGAACCAAAACCCCCCATTGGAAATCCTACTAATGGAATATTTAGCCTTCTATTGGATATATGAGAACTTTTGGCCACCTATTATTGATAGGTTTATGATTTTTCTGTCTTTGTGATTTTTGTTGGAGTAAAAATCAACTTTTCGCTTTTCAAGTGTAAAATCTTGTTCCACAGTGGATATGGAGGAGTGCATCATAAATCATACTTTGCAGTGAGAAACAATCATTGATGAACATCTAAACTATTAAGAATCTTTGGTGTAGCACATGAAACATGAAGAGCCATTTGTTACTTAGAGCGAGAATGCTAAAAATCAATGTCATGGCTATGTGGAATAGTTTGACTCTTTCCTAAGTATGGGATCTACTTTGGAATGAAACTAATTTTTTTTATTTTATTTTATTTATTTATTTATTTTTATAGTTGGAAGGCAAGAAAAATAATTATATTACCATTTAGATTGGGCAGAGTGAAAAGATTAAAAGAAAGGAAAATGAAAGACAAAGAGATGGCGGCCCTTATCCCGAGCTAGGGAGAAGAGAGAGAGAGAGAGAGAAAAAAATAAAAACACTAGACTGCCCACTTTGTCCCAGGCCAGGAAAAGAGAAGAAAGCTTGTACGCCCGGCCCAGTGAGTGGAGGCATCACTTCTGTTAGACAACACAGTTTAGGCCCATGTAAAATGGAAACTTATTGTGCATATTTGTTTTTGTAGTGTTTTGAGTTCTAAGTGTGTAATAATCTTTTAGTATCTCTTGATGTTTCATTGAAAGGTTCCATCACTTTCCCAGACATTGATACATTCCCAGATACATGTGATATTTCCAATTCACTATCGATATGTTTATGTGTCCAAAGGTTGCATATAGGGTATAAAACACTGTCACATGTTTCTCACGGGTTTCAATTAATGTTTATGTCCAATTTGTACTTAAAAAAAAGCTTTTATCATCCAGTTTTCATTGTGCATTCATGCCTCGAAGAGGATTGTGTCTTTCATGTCAAATAAGAAATTAATATCTTGAGAAAAGATGTAGTGCTATCAAGATTATCTAAGTTAAGCTATGAAGCATTAATATCCTTAAATGTGGTAGACATGTACAAGGTTTCCTTTCATCTATTTGGCCCTGGTGTGAATGGGGTAAAGAATCACATCAATTGGTGATCTGGCCTATGATAGATTCTTGCTGACTACAAATGGACGGTAAGGAAAAAGGCCAAGCAATGGTTGACTTCATTGGTAAAATCCTTTACTGATGGCTACAATCATATGCAAGTTTTATTTTTATTGTGATGTCTATGGTCTGTACAAGACAGGGCACAATCGATGAATAGTCCAGATCCTGTGCATATGTACCTCATGGCTAGGAATTAAGTGCTTGGTAACTGACACTTAGGTACTAGCATTTAGCACTGGATAATTTTTTTAAACATCAATTTGGGAGGAAAAGATGGAGATTTGAGTAAATTGGATCGACCAATCAGCTGGTTGATCTGCAGTGATTTGAGTAGGGCATTTTTAAAGATTGGTAGGACTTATGGAAGTAATTATTATGAATGGCCTTAGGGGGGCAGATGGTACTTCATACTCTATATCTTCTTGTGAATTGACAGGATGGGCCTCCACCAATTTCTTTGAAAGCTTTCCTCAATAGCTAAATGATGATGGCGTTTGAACTTACTGCCAACAGGAAGTTCTAGGTTGTTCCATTCTCCCGGTTTCCTTGGGCTATATACATGGTTTGTGGTGTAAGCTTCGGTCATGGGAGAATAGTTCTCAAAGGCCTGCAATGTGTAAAGGCTAGCTGGGTAGGCCATGTATGTGTTCATTTCTTCTTGTCATTTGGTCAAGCGTGCCTTGTCTTTCTTAACTGGCCAAATGAATGTGTTTGGTAATGTTGTTAATTTAGAGTTAGTTCGTTGTTGTTGTTATTGTTGTCGCAGTTGTTGTTGTTGTTGATGCTGCTGATGATGATGATGGTGCTTCTACTGCTGTTGCTGCTTGTATTGTCAGGTTTCGGTCTGCCACAACCAAAACATATGGTATATCAAGAGAGAAGTAGCAACTTCACCACTGTTTTAGATGAACCACACTATAATTTGATTAATTATCATTTAATTAAACAAAAAGAGGAACATTTCATATTTTATTTACTCTGTTTTCTTTCTTTTCTTCCTAGAGATACAAATTGGGGATTGCAGATCAACCATTTAATTCAAGCGTGGCAAATGTGGTTAAGGAGGTCTGTAGTGCCATACGGTAGAGAAAGAAGGGCTAGACTTGTATATTAGTTCGCACCATTTAAAAATGGTGTTGACTCTTCCAATGTACATATGGCATAGTTGTATTGCAATCTAGACCGCTGCAAATCAATGACGACGTAACTATGGATGGATCATAACAAAACCATTACGCCAACGAGGTGGTAAATCATCTTATTTTTCATTTGAATCTGGATCACTCACTATTTTACGTTTAACCATCCATTTGTTAGCCATTAATTAGATAATTAGGATTGTTTGGTCAGTGTCATTTTAGTAATATGCTCCATCCACAATGGGAGGCACAATCTGCATGGTCTTGATAGCATTACATCAGTGCCACATACAAGATGGATGAGTCACCACCAATTTTTTAAATGTTGCAAAACTAACATGAGAGTTTAGCCCATAAAAAATGCCCCCACAATCAGACAAAACAAGACTTGTTAGCTCTTATTGCTTTTTGTATTTCATATCCATATTTTAGGTTTACTTGAATATCTGATTTTAGAAAAAAAAAATAAAAAATTGTAGGGCAAGTTAATCCATCGGCAATACCTCCTCTTAATCATGCTACGGTTGATCACGGGTTTGCGTGGGCTAATTTATGCATCCCCAACACCAAAGTGTTGTATGTGGGTGCTTGACCAGTCAACTTCGACTATGTGAGATTTTTCTAGTCATATGCCTCAGCTAGGAAATCCTTTTCTTCTCTGTTTTTTCTGAACATCCTTCTTTTTCTTCTTCTTCTTTTTATCTCCCTGCCATTTCTTTGAAATTGTAATTCTCATCCAGTTTCCTTATGCCAAACCAAAGATCATTTAATGTTGATTTTTTTTTTTTTTTCTATCTTTTCTTCTTTTAAATTTAGTTGTAGTCTCTACTTTACGCATAATGTAGACACATTAGCTATTGAATGACCAAAATTGTAAGTGCTGCTTTGGAGGCCCACAATTCCAATAATAGATCATTTTTCTAATCCTAACTGATAATGGGTCTTGGTAATCCTCCTTTATTTTCATTCAGCAATGTTAGTTTCTAGTAAAAGAATTCTCATGTTTATTGAGATTGTGTTCGGATGCACGGCTGATTTAGCTGACCACGGGCAAAAGATTTGGCGGTTTTCTGGGTCTTTTCCGGCGGTTTTGACCGCCGGTAAATCCCAGTTTTCTTGTGGTGCAAAGATAAGATAGAATTTTAGTAGCATGCTTCATTATTCATAACGAGGAGGTAGGCCACATCGCAGTTACATTTGAGATCTAAAAATCCAATTGAACATGTAGCTGATAAAGTCCATTATCAATAACAATATGATGTGTTCCATACTTCAATAGAATTGTTTATGTCTCTCTCTCTCTCTCTCTCTCTCTCTCTCTCTCTCTCTCTCTCTCTCTCTCTCTCTCTCTCTCTCTCTCTCTCTCTCTCTCTCTCTCTCTCTCTCTCTCTCTCTCTCTCTCTATTTTTTTTATTTTTAAATTTACCACAAAATAACAGCAAATTAAAATTCTATTTTGAAAATTCTGAAATGTGTCATAAATATGTACAACAATAAAAAGTTACAAATATATAAATTATCAGTCAAAGCTCAACTGCTCAAGAGAGCAGGTACACTAATAACAAACAAGAAGATTCTCTCTGTTAATTATTTCCTCAGATATCCATTGTCCTCTAAACAACCTTTACCTCGTTCGTTTTTTTTTTTGGTTTGTTTGTTTGTTTAATTTTTTATTTTTATTTTTATTTTATTTTACATGCACTCACTACCCACACACACTCACACCTCAGTGGAATTTCACCACAATGGGTACTCGAACCCATGTGATGAAACTCTTGTGAGTCTATCACCGAGGCATGAGTAAGGACCCAGCCTTTACCTCCTTCCAACATCTGATTATTGAATCCACGTCAATATCATAGTCTTCGGGAAACAGGGAGCAGAGCAAGAAGCCTGGTTTCAACTCAATAGGAAAATGCATGATCATAGCTGACTTTGATAGACTAACATTCTGTCCTCCATGGCATGCCTTTGATTTCGCTTGGGGAAGATGTTTTCGGCTGTCGTAGTGCATTATTTCACACCTTGTGATTGTGTACACCTCTCAATACTCTTCCAAGTGTTGTAATCATGAGCGGAAGGCCACTGTATTCTTTGACAACCTCCCTTACCTATGGAGTGCAAGGTAGGGTCGTCAACCGCTTTATCTTTGAATAGCTTCCACGATTCATCATTTTAGAGCACATCCACCTTAATGTTAACTTGGGATGGCCCTTCTCTTTTTCCTGCTTGCTTATATCATAATGCCAAATTTGATATGGGCAACATAAAAATCTCTTGCTTTCTCCTGCTTCCATATGAACATCTTGCTCTGGCCACGATGTGACTTCTTTGCTTTCTTCTTCATCGGCAGTAGCCCATGCCAACCAATCTTTACCCTAGAGGAGTGCATGGACACTTCTCAATTTTGATGAGAATTGAAAATCAACTGCTTCCATTGCCTATTCAATAACAAGTAGCATCATAAGTGAGTCGCTGTAAGAAAATCATGTCGAATGGATGATTGTGACCATCACTATCTGTGGATAGATTTAGAACATTGGAAAGAAAATTTCCATTAGCTCACGTTCAACTCTAAGAATCAGTGGTCAGGATTATTATTCAAACACGAATATGGGACAATAGCTTGTTCCTGGCAGAAGTGAGAATATTAACGGTTCGAACCATCAAATCATCTCATCATGTGGATGCTAGTTGGCAGCGACACATGAAACCGACAAAACAAACTCCAACATACTTCAGGAAAAGATTTAGTGCTCCTGCTGCCACATCTCTGTACATTGAGTGTGGGTGAGAATTCCTGAGCATGTTTCTTTACTAACAAAATCTATGGAGGGAATCAAAGACTCAAATGTACATATGATACCCATCCACCAGAAATGGGCTATGGGAGATATTAGTACACATGAGATTTTGTAGCAAAGAAAAAACGTGAGCAGTACTCTGTGATAAAAGGATCTTGTCCTTCTTGGATTGGTCAAAATACCAAATGTTTCTTCACATGAAAAGCCAAGCTGTTTTACTTGGTGGATCACGAGGTTTCATCATTCAAAATCTTGATAAGATGGGACTCAATGGAGATGGCCCATGCACCAAAAATCCCTCGATTGGAAATCCTAATAATGGGAATATTTGGCCTTTTATTGGTTGAATGAGAACTTTTGGCCACCTATTATTGATGGTTTATGATTCTCCATCTGTGTGATTTTTGGTGTAGAAATGTAACATATATTTTAATTGTTTGAAACTTTAAAGTAAAAATCACCTTTTCACTTTTCAACAGTAAAATCTTGTCCCACAATAAATAGGGAGGAGTGCATCATAAATCATACATGTTAACAAATATGTAGAGAGAAATGGAGAGATGTAAGTGTCTCATAAATTATCATACATTTTTTTCAAGGAAAATATATCATATGTGCAATCTACTCTGTGGGTGGGTTACACCAATTCATTGAGTCGTGTCATTGGCCGTACATTGATATTTGTGTCCAACTCGATGTGTGGACCAGTCTGGTTTACATTCCCGCTGATGATCAGGATATGGCCTGTTACATATCAGTTGATGATCAAGATATGGGTCTGGTTTACATAGCAGTTGATAATTTAGATATGGCCCGTTACATATCAGTTGATGATCATGATATGGCCTGCATATGTCCTGATCGGAGAACTTAATGTCATGCTTAGGTAGTGACAACTTATTTTATTAGATAGTTATTTGATACCCTTGTAAGACTGATGGTTAGTGTGTAGACACCTAAAAATTATAGAGATGGAATACTTTAAATTCAGCTTTTTAAATTGTGTGACCTGTGGCACACCCACGTGGACCCAAGGAGATGTTGCCATGTGTCAGTAGTATGAGCTAAATAATGGACAAAATCTTACTTGTATACCTAGTATACTGTTTACACCCGGCCTAACGCGGCTGGATCAAAAGATCCAGAAGATGCCACATGGCAACAATGCCATGTATGGTGTAGATCAACTTCAAGAGGAGTTTAATACATGTACATGAGATAACATTAAATGTTAGAATTATATCAAAAGTATTCTATGCAAAAGCAAGCGTCTCTCTTTTTCCTGGCATTATATGTCAAAATTTTATCAAAGTATATTTCTATCCAACATTAAATGCTAGGGTCATGCTTAAAGCACCCTCTACAGATATTAAAGCCAAGTGACATAAGGGCGAGTCCATTGACGGAAGACTCTAGTCAATGCACTATTTGAAGAAGTGAGAGTCTCCCTCTTATACATGTAGCCATATGCAATAGCCTACACTGTCATGAAAGAATCAATGGGATTTTGGGATTTGTACAATCGATCATGTAAATCCTTCATAATGTTGAAGACTACACAAGACTACCGCATCCTAAAAGCCAACAAAAGTAGCAATCAACCAAACGCTCTAAGCCCACGTTAAATGTAATCTATTTTCTTTTTACATTTTCTTTACTTTTATCCTAGCATAGCATAGCCTAGTCTTAGCATAAATCATTACCATCCAACACTATTGCTATAGTACCGTAGAACATATTGAATGTCCATCATCCTAAGTTGTTGAATCCCGATCAACTAAGTTCTTACTTAGAACATCATAGTTCCGGTCACATCCTGCTAACCATCCTCCTCAATTATCTGTTCTTACAGATAGATCATGTACTTATCATTGTCGGTGTTTATTTCTCTAGTTTATTTGATATTTCGTCGATTGTAATGATCCATATTCATATATTAATAAAATTGATAGTATTTTAGTTTTTTTAGTTTAATCATTCATCTTTATTCCTTTAAAAAATACATTGAATGCTAGTAGTGGTAAAAGAAAAGTACTGAATTCGTAAGGTAAAAAGAATCCATACGAAAAGACTAACCCCTATCCTTTTGCAAATCACCTTATCCCTGATTACAAATGGTGGCTGTCTTGATAGCTGGATTTTCAAATCTGGGCCAACGTATTCATTTCGGAACGGCGGTCACCAGCGTTCAATCAAACATTGAGTCAACTAGACTCTGGCACGCTTGCACATCATACACACACCCAAATCTGAATACAGGTCCTCGAACACGTGTGGCCTTGTGTTTGATTGAATGGCGCAAATATGACCTAAATTATGATTAATGGACATTTCTAAATTATGATTGGTTAGATGATTCTAAATTATGATTAATGGACATTTCCCACTATTAGCCACACCCCACTTGGGAATCGATATATCATTACCCAATATACCATGGACATTTTCTTTTTGAATTCATACCATTGGTTATTTTTCGTTTGAAAACATTCATTAAATGTCTACCAATCCCTTGGTTAGAAAAGAAAATAAGTGTAACTTATAATCTATGGCCGATAGCCATGTTTTGAAAAGTTTAACTGAATTTCTTAATATTTCAAATGTAGAATATTTCTGTGCCTTCATATCAACCACCACACTTTGCTGGAATATCAAAGCTTCTCTCTTTAAACTTACGGATATTGAGGAGATGTGAAAAGGGCTCCACATGCTCACTCGTTAGAAATTATTGATAGTTGAAATCTAAATAAGAATCATTTCAAAGCATCCTAAATCCCTTTATTAAATTAAGACAGCAATTGGAGCAGCATTGGGCTAGAACAATTGCTCTCTATTTTTTGTTATTTACGTATTCTCATTAAAAATGGTTTGTGATACGCAGCAAAATGCAAGACCGACCACACAACTTTGAGGTTTTGGGTGATTTGATGGAAAACTCAGATCACTCTTTGATACATATGCTTGCACGAATATACGTGTATGGGCCATTTTGTGCACTCTAGATATATAGTGAACAGTTATAGCTGTGTGTGGCATTGGTGAACATGTAAGCAATTAAGAATCTTTAGTGTAGCACATGAAAGATGAATAGCCATTTGTTAGTTTGAGCGATAATGCTAAAAGTCAATGTCATGGTTGTGGGGAATGGTTTTGGTTCTTTCTTGAGTATGGGATCTACTTTGGAATGAAATTATTTTTGTTTTTGTTTTTGTTGGACGGCATGAAAGAAATTATATTATCATCTAGACTGGCCAAAGTAAAAAAGATTACAAGAAAGGAGAAAGGCAAAAGATAGCAGCAACCCACATCTCAGGCTAGGAGAAAAGAAAAACATACACACTAAAATGCCCACATCCCGGACCAGGAAAAGAGAAAAATAGCCCATATGCTGGCCTGAGCCAGGAAAAAGCAAAACATAAGAAGTTCACAAAAGTAATCCTCAAACTGAAAGGACTCTTGTCCATGGAGAATGATTAGCATCTCAAGCGATTGGACGACAGACGTAACTAAGATTTTCAATTGTTTTCTTTCCTTCTTGACAGACCTAGACAATTGATATGAGTATTGAATAGTAGCATGCTTCTTCATACTATAAACTTCAACATAAATGATACCTGAGGAGACAACAAAGCAGAGGTTAGAGAAACCACAAAGTAGAATTCTAATACTTTGATCCGATGCTCCCGCCCAATAGAGGAAACTCTCCTCATTTCTTTCCTCCCTCATGCACTCATGCATTAACCTATGTCTGTTGTGATAGTCCCCCACACGAACCGTTCCCGGGTGGTTAGTCTTGGGTGGTTTCACCCGTTGAAACGCACACACGTGTACACAATGTCAACCTCAAATCAGGTCACAAACACACCCATTTCCAGATATAGAAACCGCTGCATTGCCAGCAGGGCGATCCGCGTCCGACCTTATCCTTAAATCTTGGTCATTCATTGAGGGAAATCTCGGCCGTCCAGTAGCTCTCCGCGTGGGAGAGGTTTTCCACCCATAGGAAGCCAAAACCATTGTCGGTTTTGGTTTTACTAGCTGTATTTAGAGGCTATGGCCTTTCAGCTTCAATCTCGGTCATCCACTTCCCATCCGACTGTTTGAGATGTTAGGGCGAATGGATAAAAGGGATAGGATTGGACATTAGGGTATCCTCCTCCGTTTTCTAGCAGCCGCACTCAACCAATGGTTGTTTCTTTCAAAACTTAAACCCACCACCCAAATCTCTCTCAAGCTTCGAAAACCCTTACCTATAAGCTTCCTAGATCTATACAAACCTTCCTAAAGGGTCAGATTGAAGAGAAACGCTGTCGTTTGGAAGCCGCCATTAACAACAAAGCTTCTTCCTTGTTTACAGGACACCAAACGCCGTCGACTTGGGTTGAATATGGTGGTCCAGTGACTCCGCTGGACCTGTAGCAGATGAAAAGGAGGAAGGAAGAAATGAAAGAAGAAGAAATGGAAAGAAGGAAAGCGAGAGAGAGTGTGTTGCTGCACTAGCAAAGCTCAAACTGAGTTGAGTTTGGGCCGAGCTAAGTTTGGTCTGTGCTGAGTCGAGTCCAGAAGTTTCTAGACCTCTCTAAATGAGAAGACAGAGAGCGTCTGAGAGAAATTCGAACACCACACTGCTAGTGGAAGGTGCCGCACTTCGCTGACTCGCCCAAGCCACAGAATCTGGGCCGAGTTAGGCCATAGTATGTTACGCCCATTGCTGGACGCTTCCAGCAGCAGAAGGAAAGAAGAAAAGAAGAAGAAAGAAATAGAAAAGAGAGAAACAGAAATGTGAGGAAGAGTAGTGGGAGCCAGTTTGCAACCACTGGTGACGGGTCGGACTCAGGAGACTGGCTCGCTGCCAAGATTGGGTGCGGGTCTGGTCCGGTCTAGGCTGGTTGCTGGGCATTTCCAGTGATGGAAGAAGAAAGAAGTGAAGAAAGGGAGAGAGATGGAAACGGGTGAGAGGGAGAATGGAGTGAGGTTGGGCGTGGATTGTTGCTGCTGTTGCTGGGCCGAAATCAGACTAGCCCTTGGACAATTTTGGGGTGCTACTGGGCCAGGGCGAGCCCAGCCCAGCTAACCATCTTTTGGGTTTTGTAAACACAGCTGGCGCTGGGCCAGAAACGGCTCAGCTAGCCCATCTTATAGGCTATGTAGGTGATGTTGATGCTGGGCTAGAACGGAGGCCCAGGCCCTTAGGGGAAAACTTGGGCCTAGTTTGGGCCCTTGTTAGACAAGAATCTGTTGGGCCTGTCACTCTAGTACAGGCCCAAATAGCCCTATGTGTGAGATCCTTCAAACCCCACTTGTTGTCAATGTAAGTGGACTTTTTTCCCAAAGTAAATCATGTGATTTATTATTATAATTGGTATTGCTATAATTATTACAATTATAAATCATGTTTAGCTATTAGCAGGTTATGTATGCTAGTTTCAGTTATTATAAACAAATCCCAACCATCAAATGTTAGATATTAGTATTCTTAAATATTATCATTGATAATAGATCATACTATTTTCATCACAATGACTATTATTAGCATGATAGCTAATATCAATTTAATCCTTAATGTTAATGGCAATTTTGTGATTAACATTGCAATCAATCATACACTGTTACCACTTCTACTAATATATGGATTGTTAATATTGGAAATGAATGGTCGTTAGTAAACTACTTATTTTGATATTAGTTATTACATATAAAGATTATTATTAATAAATATTAATATTTTATTCTATCATTATCAGATATTATCATTAAGGGTAGAGCACGTTATTTATTTTCATCACAATGATTATTAGCGTCACATTAGCTAATATTGGATATATTATTAATATTAATGGTTGTTTTGAAATCACTAGTGTTAGTCCTTATTATATTATCATTAGTAAATACTTTATCATTATTACTCGGGTTATATAAGAGATTACTAGTCATCATAAGAATATTAGATAATGTCGATACACTTAAATAAGAAATTAGGAACCATCGTTAATAATAGCGATGGATTAATGCTTCTATTATAAATATTATTATTATTCGATCCATTATACAATAATAATAATAACAATAATAGTAATAACTTAGAATTCAAATCCTAGCATCTAAGCATTTAACTAAACCCTAGGATGAAGCCCTAATTCTATATGAAAACTCTAAAAATAAATAATCCCAACCCTAGGTAGTGTGTAGAACTTGAATCTAATTGTACAAGTTCTTGATTTATGGTAGGGATTGATTCTAAGAAAACACGTATTCTCTAGCAACACTTGTAGGCGATTCAAAGTATAAGGTGATGATTCTTCCCCCCTTGAGCTTTCCATCTTCTCATTAGCTTAAGTTATAGTTTTTATTTAAATTTATAATTGATATCTCTTTTTATAATCACATGTGTTAGTTGGTAGAAATTGAATTACCGTATTACATGCTTTACGATCATCCTGTATAATTGTTCACGCTTGTGGATTTATTTTTATGGATTACTTATAGAACTTAAACCGGTACATTAGTGAAAAATTTCCACATATGAATGTACACCCATACTTGGGATGTAACTTGACTAATTGTGATCGTAATGGACCTTCGACTTGGTGGTTATTGAACGGTGGTGTAGATGGATCATTGATGTGGGCCTACCATCTAGGGTTGTTGTGCCCAATGGTTTTTTAAGGATCGTCTTTATCGTATGGTTTTGATATCGGCCCTATGTGGCATATTTTGATACTCGTCCTACGTGGTTTTATTTTGATATTTTCCCTATATGGGTTCGATGTTTTATATTGTCCAACTATGCGATGGTAAGCCCCATATATTATAATATGATTGACGACTAGTCGATGGGGTACCATTAAACATCCTAAGGTGGTAGTCTCATGGGCTAGAGATGGTGGTCATGGGACACTATGCCCGAGCCGTCGGCTTACGCTGGGCCATGTGCTCCCTGTAGTGACCTTTGAGCTTACCTAAATTAACTGGTTATAAATGGACTAATAATGACTTAGTTAATCATGCATGTATAGCATATTACGATGACTTGGATCTCTCACTCGATTCGCGATTATTTGCGCTTTTATGACCACATTCGATTTATGATGATGACCTCGATCTTCATGCCCCGGCCATTACGCCGAGTGTTAAGGCTGATGACCACCACATCGCTTCTGGATGTTTTACCTGTGGCATAGACCATTAGATTTTATCTGGGTTGATGATTGCATGGGTGACGACCCCTATGTCCGTCTGGATGTTTTACCCAGGACTGATTGCATCTACGCATCCATGCATCTTATAAGACTGCGTTTACTCTATTTTGGTTGTCTGGATGTTTTATACTATTTCTTACCTAATACGGTAGTGTGTAATCTTAAGGGGAGTTCACACTAAGTTGGCCACTCATCCATCAAATATATAACCGTACAGGTAGCACAGGTGGTCCTGATGATGTTCACATTCATATTGGTGAGGAGCAGGCTATATTGACAAGGGTGCATGATTATATTTGCTAAGGGCTGCTACAGGATTTCACAGCTCAAGATTGTTGCAAATTTACTTGTTTCACATGTAATGTTATTCCATTTTGTATTCGTAAGAATGGAGACATTGACTTGTATAAGTCATTATGGGCATTCTCTTATATACTCTAAATGTAATCGTAATTTTTCTTTATGCTGATTTGTCCACTCTACGCTCATCTGCTTACTCTGATAAAAGAAAAAGAAAAAACATATTATATCTGACCATCCTTTAAGGTTAACACTTGGGTTTTTGGGACACAGGCCATATACTCGGGTCCTGAAAAGTCAGGGCGTTACATATATGCCATCTAATTGATTTAGAAGATCAGCTCCACTAAGATGAATGGACACTCCTTGGCACCCAAAAATCAAAAGCCATTCAAACACTAAGGATACTTCACATGATTTTGGTGGTTTTAGGTATGATTTTACGATGTCTGGTCGACCTAAATTTTGGATCAGCCAGACTTTTGGGTTCGAAGGAGATTATGAGGGGGTTCAAATGTAGAAGGATTGGATGACCTACGCACATAATGGTGGGGTCCACACGCCACTGTTGAATATGCCTATTCTACAAAGATTATAGGTGAACAACATTGAATTCATCCTCCTTTAGCATCGGAGACTAGACTTCAATGGTAGGGCTTCTTAGGCATAAATGATGGAGGCTGGATCCTCAATAAAGGTTGTAGAATGACTATTAAACAACTCATATTCACTTAAATTGGACTTATTCACCTTGCAGAAAACATATTCAACTACTCAAAGTAATTCAAATGCATGAATCAGACCCCCCATACAAACTTGAAACCCAAATTGGGCAATCTCTAGGCATAGCAGTTTAGCCCCGCAAACTCATGTACACACAACACACTGCCCAGAAGGCATTGTAGCATATAATAAGTAAACCGATCCTCATCTCAAGCATACATTGTACCACCATGTAGTGACATAGAAAACCATTCGTGTCTTATTCACTAAACATGTTAAATGAGTGGATGAAACTATCCTCTCCATGAAGATGGGCCTAGATAGCCTCCTAAATTGGACATGTGACTTATTTGGCCTTACTCTCATTCATAATGTGGTTTCAATTGACATGATTCCACAAGTAGTGGACGTGGCCAAAACAACAGATCTGAACATGATGATCACCTCAAATACCATTAAATAAGTCATGGTCCATTAATCACACACTTAATTTGTTAGACCATAGGTACATCCAGTGTGTGGAAACACAACCTGTACTTCAATTCATGGGATGTACGATCATCATGAGAGGAGATTGACATCAAGTAAGGGGACAAGCTAATGAGCTCTCACTTAATGGCGCCTTAGGTTCATTGAATGGGTCATTACCCAAGGCCTTGACTATGCATGAACAAAGAATATGCAGACATTTATCACTCAAACTTGGTGGATCGAGATAAGGCCTAATCAGAGGCCATTATATATGGACTATGATTGGAGATCCTACATGGACAATGGATTTAATCCTTAATACCTCGAGGATGTGTATGGTCATGAACGTGGGCACATATATATATATGAGGTCCAGGGAGCCCCAATAAAGTGGACGTAAACACATCAAGATGGCTTTACATAAAGAATGGGCCCATATATATCCAAAGTGGGCCTCAATGATGGGCCTAGAACATACATGCCTTTGATGATAGATAGAGCTTAAATGATTTTTCCACTGAGCCCATAACATTCTGATTGCCTTAATAATATTTTCAAAAAATACAAGGATGGGCAACTAAGTACATGGGCCTTGATGATAACAGTGGCCCACATGTGAAGCCCACCTTTAAAATGTTTATTTTACTATACGTGATCATGGTACGATAAGAATCACGTATGGGGCCCACTAAAATATTTATTTGCCACCAAAATGTTTACCGAAGTCCATAGGTGGACCCACGGGGTGCAACTCGAAACCTTAAGTGATATCCTTATTTATATGATTATATCCTGAGGAGACGTAGAGCTAGCCATGGTAATCCCTACCCCATTTATAAGGACGTGTGAGTGTGAAGAAAGAGAGAAAGGGAGAGGCATGGGGCCCATACCCGAAAATGAGTTTACAGAATCCACGCCACCCACCATGCCTGTGTCCCATTCTCGGTTCCCCATCCAAACCAAGTTTCAACCGCATCCTAAATTTCCAAATAATTTTATATGAGGCATTTTCACATGATTTTTGATGGTTGGCCCAATGAGATCAAGTATACCCGATTTTAAAGGAAATCATCATCACATATCCACTAATCAAATGCTCGCTGTTGATGGAAAACACATCATCGAAATCAAAACTCCAAAAGCTCCAGAGAGTCACCGTGAGCTCCAAGCTCAACGTCCGCATCTAACGCCACCGCACGCATCTATCGTGCATAACTTACAAAAGCTAGAGGGTGGTTTTTTGTGTGGCCCACCAAGATGTGATTCAATAAAGCACATAAATCACCCATTATGTGTGTCCGGATAAAATACGTAAGATCATGAATCAAATGTGGGTCCCGAGTACTTTTATACGTATACCGGCATGTCTTTACATAGTTTTAGATGTTATGGCCCACCCGATGAATGATCGCTTAAAACATGGCTCAACGACAATAAAGTATCTTGGAGAATGATTGACAATGTGGATCACATACAAGCCATCGAGGTGGGGCTTCAAGCCCTACTAAATAAGGCAAAAACATTTTTCTTCCTTTTGTTTTTTTTTGTTGCATGTAAGATGCGGTGTGAATGAAATGGCCCCGTCTGCGGACGTGACGGCCTGGACTTGATAAACACCGCCTCATGGTGGGTCCCACACGTGAGTAGCCCACGTTCATCATGGATAGGTCATTCCCACATGATCATGGCCCACCATATATAAATATTAATAAAATATTATAATATACCATTTACTCTAAATAGGGGGGTGGATCTCTCCTAAAATGAGGTGGGCCACCCTATTTGATGGATGGAGTAGATTTAATGATATGGGTATGCACCACTTCATCTAAGGAAGAGAGAAAGAGAGGAATCAGAGAGGAAAGAGAGAGAGCCGCCCCTAGAGAGAGATACACGGTGAGATAGAGGAGGGACCTCACTATGGGCCCTCCATTTCATACATGCATACATCAAAGCGGGTCCCACCACATGTGCCCTAAAAAATATGAGAATGATAGTGGATCACTTTCCTCTTGCACTCCTTCTTACTCTCGGAAGACGCCTCCTATGCTCCTTAGCTTGTCTTTTGATGGTAGATGATGGACTTTTGATGGTGGGGATGGTGGATCAACGGTTGAGATGGGAGATGAGGAGGTGGGCCACACTTAGAAGTTTTTTTTGGGAGATTGGGTTGCTTAGAGGAGGTGGGCCACACTTAGAAGTTTTTTTTGGGAGATTGGGTTGCTTAGAGGAGGTTGGACGTGTGAGAGAGAGAGGGAATGAGAGAATGAGAGAGAGAAAGAAATAAATTAAAGCACATAATGGATGAGGGAGTGGTGTGATGATGTCGTGGGTAAGGGTGGCATTCAAAAATGGGAGAGAGAGTTGACTTTGAGTAAAGGAGGCATGGGTTGTTGTCATGGGTATGGAGGTGCATTTATGGTTGATTGATCGGACATCTCGTAGAGATTCCCTCGAGATTCGCAAGTATGCGGCATTTCTTTGAACCGAACGCATTTAACCGACATCTTCCCATACAGGTATCAATTGGTGTGCAAGTCGCGGCATTGAACCACGACGCGCGGCCGCACAAGGTATGAGTTTTCGGATCGGCCGCCTTGGTATATGGACTCTATCGGGGCTTAAGATCGCGCACATGGGCGTCGGATATGAGTCGAGAATGGGCCTCACAATTCAACCATGGAGGATCGCGAAAACCGACGGAACAGTACAATCTATGATACGGGTCTTACAGTTAATCATGCATGTATGGCATATTACGATGACTTGGATCTCTCTACATCAACGTGGGCCTTACCACATGGTTATGCGCTTATGAATGGGCCATCATTCAATTTATGATGATGACCTGGATCTTCATGCCCCGCGATTCTGGCGAGTGGGTCTCGACCCACGATGACCCTAAGATACACCCAAATGGGCCTCGTCCGGGTGTTTTAATACATTCAATGAGCCCCACCGGGCCTTTGGATATTTTACGGGTGGGATGATTGCATGGGTGACGACCCCTATGTCCCTTTGGATGTTTTACCCAGGACTGATTGCATCTATGCATCTAATAAGATTGCGTTTACTCTGTTTTGGTTGTCTAGATATTTTATACTATTTCTTACCTAATGCGGCAGTGTGTAATCTTGAGGGGAGTTCACATTGAGTTGGCCACTCATCCATCAAATATATAACCGTATAGGTAGCACAGGTGGTCCTGATGATGTTCACATTCATATTGGTGAGGAGCAAGCTATAGTTGACAAGGGTGCATAATTATATTTGCTAAGGGCTGCTACAGGATTTCACAGCTCAAGATTGTTGCAAATTTAGTTGTTTCACATGTAATGTTATTCCATTTTGTATTCGTAAGAATGGAGACATTGGCTTGTATAAGTCATTATGGGCATTCTCTTATATACTCTAAATGTAATCGCAATTTTCCTTTATGCTAATTTGTCCACTCTACGCCCATCCGCTTACTCTGATAAAAGAAAAAGAAAAAACAAATTATATTTGACCATCCTTTAAGGTTAACACTTGGGTTTTTGGGACACGGGTCATATACTCGGGTCCTGAAAAGTCGGGGCGTTACATATATGCCATCTAATTGATTTAGAAGATCAGCTCCACTAGGATGAATGAACACTCCCTGGCACCCAAAAATCAAAAGCCATTCAAACACTAAGGCTACTTCACATGATTTTGGTGGTTTTAGGTATGATTTTACGATGTCTGGTCGACCTAAATTTTGGATCAGCCAGACTTTTGGGTTCGAAGGAGATTATGAGGGGGTTCAAATGATAGAAGGATTGGATGACCTACGCACATCATGGTGGGGTCCACACACCACTGTTGAATATGCCTATTCTACAAAGATTGTAGGTGAACAACACCAATTCAATTCCTTTAGCGAGACTAGTTCTAATGGTAGGGCTTCTTAGACATAAATGATGGAGGCTGGATCCTCAATAAAGGTTGTAGAATGACTATTAAATAACTCATATTCACTTAAATTGGACTTATTCACCCTGCAGAAAACATATTCAACTACTCGTAAAAGTAATTCAACTGCACGTTTGAGACCCCTGTTTACAAACTTGAAACCCAAATTGGGCAATCTCTAGGCATAGCAGTTTAGCCCTGCAAACTCATGTACACACAACACACCTGCCATTGTAGCATAGTAATAAGTAAACTGATCCATTCACTAAAATTGTACCACCATGTAGTGACATAGAAAACCATTCGTGCCCTTATTCACTAGCCATGTGCAAATGATTGGATGAATCTCAGTCATTGTTCGTGGTGGCCATAGGTCCTAAATTGGACATGTGATATTCCTTATGCAAATTTAGTGTTACTCTCATTCATTGGGTTTATTGACGAGTGATTCCACTAGTAGTCCTTGGGAACTTGAGATTGAACATGATGATCATTTACCTATGATAGTTATGGTCCATTAATCTCAGTACTTAATTTGTTAGACCATGACCATCACAGGTGTGTGAAACACACCCGTGTACTTCAATTCATGAGATGTACGATCATCTTGTGTGAGGAGATTGACTTGGGTTAAGGTGGACAAGCTCTACCATCGGGAGCGCACTTAGTGGCGGTTTATGCATTGCCCTTACCCTACACAAGAGTGTGACTATGCCATGAACAAAGAATTTATGTTCAGACATTTAGTCACTCACATTGGTGGATCGAGATTAAGTCAAAATCTGAGAGGCCATTAGATTGGACTATGATTGTGAGATCAGGTTTTGATACATGGAAAATGATTTAATCCTTAAACCTGAGGATGTGTATGAGTCACGATCTTGACTGGTCAACTTTGGCTATTCCTATGAGGTCCATGTAGGGACCAATAAAGTGGACGTAGCCGGTTGCTTTCATAAAGAATCGTCGATTCTTGCAAGGGCCAATAAGGGATCCACTGGTTTTCCTAAGAACATTTTCATGCCTTTGATCTGGATAGATTAGAGACTTATCAAGTGATTTTTCCACTAGGCCCAACACTTTGATTGTTTAATAATATTTTCAAAGGTATTTAATTGTTGAAGGTTTTTATCAACTGTTAAAACTATTTTGAATGCACTTGATGATAACATGATGGCCTAGATTTGATGATACACTTTTAATTGGCATGTGATACGATCATTAGTGGATACGTGATCATGGTAGTGGATACGTCGTGTCAGTGGAGGGATTGAATCATGAGTATATGCATGGATGATGCAGATTAATGGGCTTCATTCATAGTAGATTACACCGAAGTCCATAGGGTGGACCCTACTGAGTGCAATCCTGAAACCTTAACTTATCCTCATTTATATGATTATATCCTAGAGGAGAGGTAGAGCTAGCCTTGGACATCCCTACCCCATCGGATGTGTGAGTGTGAAGAAAGAGAGAAAGTATGTGAGAGAGTGGAGACCCACTCCATCCTCTTCAATTTTCCTCAAGTGTGGTTCACTTGTGTGGATACTAATCATTTCTCCCTTTAAATACACTTCAAGATTTTCAATTACTCAAGAAGGAGTGTTTGGTAGAATCATAGTTCTTGAGTAACTTTTTTTTTTTTTTGGTTGACTATCTCAAAATAAATGCAACATGCTTAAATAAATATACACACATATAGAAAGAGAGATGATCAAGTTTAATGAATTTGACACAAATTACAATCCAACCAGTTGATAACATCTAATCTATTAAGTGTATGTGACATACAACCCTTTTAATAGGTTGGTCCCACCATGAGGATCAGCTAATGCAAAAATCATCCCCATCTACTTATCAAGTGGACCATATTAAACAAAACAATTTCTAGCCATTAATAAATAACAAACAAAAGTATGTTACACTTGATAAAGAGATTTAAAAAATAAAAATAAAATTAGAAGGTGATCCTTGTGATAAGGTCAACTATTCAGTGTGTTGGAAGTGGCAAACATGAAAAGTTAGAAGTTATTACCTGGGTGGAACGTAACTTATAGTTAGAGGTGGACAAGATCCGACCTGACTTGTCGGATCCGACTCGAACTGAATCGGTTAGATCCGATCCGACTCGACCCGACTTGTCGGATCCGACTCAACCTGAACCGATCCGACTCAACCGAACTGAAAGCTAGGGTCTAGTCAGGTCAAATTGGATCGAGTAAACCCACTCGGATCTGAAGCCAAACCGAGTTGAGTTCGGGTCTGTAGCAAATCGATCCGATCCGATTCGGAGCTGGACCGGAATTGGGTAGTATAAAGTCAGATTTTACTTTTTTCTTTTTTAACGTTTACCATTCTTCTACTCGAACCCTAATTCTACCTTAGCCGACTTCCTCTCCTTCCCTCCTTCTTTCTCTCCTCCTTTCTCTCCCTCTTTTTCTCCCGATTTCCCTCCTCTCCTTTCTCTCCTTCCTTCTCCCCTGACTTCCCTCCTCTCATTCTTTCTCTCCTCCTTTCTCTCCCTCTCTCTCTCCTGATTTCCCTCATGTTTCCTTCCTAGCAGTACTAGAGTCTCCGACTCGGATTGACTCAGCTCAGTCCGAATCAATTGGACAGACTCGACTCGATCCGACTCGGTTTCCCTGATCGAGTTGGACTCAGTTCGAGTCAGGCCAATAAGGAATCAGTTCGGATTGAGTTAGCCCTGCTGGACTTGGTCCCAAATCGGATCGAGTTCAGGTCAAAAACTGGATCGAATCGAGTTAGACCTAATCCAGTCCAACTCAACTCGATGCCCACCTCTACTTATAGTCCAACTGGTTCTACTATTTTAATTGGAGAAAATAAAATGGTAAGTGGGTGTTATTAACAAATCAATCAATTGACGTGAATAAATAAATACATAAAATGAAGAAGAACAGAAAAAGAAGAGAAAGTAAGAGAAAAGAGAGCCGGATGGAGAAAGGAGTGCATACTTCAGTTTTCAAGAAACGCAACTTCAATCTACAGAGAAGAGAGATGGATAAGTGTTAGGTATGGCCCTTGAAAAATCTTGCATAGATAGAGCCATACAAGAGCTTTCTATTAGAGTGTTAAAGTGGTAGAGCTTACCCTCTTTCTTCAGTGCAGACTCAGCACAGAAACCCGCCCAATTTAGGAGATGCCTTGGATCTTATGTAACAGTACCCAACATAGTTTTTTGTTTTTTTTATTTCTTTAGGAGATGCCTTGCCTTGGCGCGAGACAGCTACACTTTCGTGGAAAACAGGAGTGGATTAGGTGCCGTCCCAGCCCTACAGAACATGGTGCGGCCCTAACAGTGGAGCCCACATTAATGGATGTTTTGTATATCCACGCAGTCCATCCGTTTTCCATCTTATTCTACGAAATGTGGCCCAAAATAAAGTAGATTCAAATATTAGATGAACCGTACCTTTGGAAATCGTGGTGATTGAACGGCCACCGTTAAAAGCTTCCTATTGCCCACCATTTTTTCTACCGTAATGTTTATTTTCCATCCAACCTGTAAATAAGGTAAAAAGGACCATTACGAAGGGAAAAAATAATTATCTAATTGATCCAAAATTTTAGTAATATACAACCAAGTTTTTAATATTCATTCGCCACTTTTTCCAATGGTACGGTCCACCTGAGATTTTATTTTCTTAATATTCGGGTTCATAATCTAAAATGATCTAGAAAAACGGATGGACGGTGTGGATACATAAAAAATGCATCAAGGTGGACCCCGCAGTCAGAACTACACCGTGTTTGGTGTGGCCGGGGCGCACTTAATCCACTCACGAAAAAAGCATTTCTTTTTGCGGAGACGACTTTACTTGCTTGGGACGCGCTTTGGTGGAACCGTGACTGGGCCACTGTGATGTACATATTTTATATCCACACCGTCCATTATTTTTTTTCTACTCGTCTTAGTTGATGAGCTGAAAATTAAAAAAATCAAATCTCAAGTAGACCACGTCATAAGAAAGTGGTGATTGAACGGTCACGCAGAGCTCTTGCCGGCGCCGATTCCGTCCTCGGCCATAGGTAATATGCCTCGCCAGGGAAGAATTCATCCAAGAAAAATGCTTTGGGTGTCCCGTCTCTGACAGGGTCAGGTGCCCCCAATCAAATACTGCCACCTCAGGGAGCCAACCACTCGTGGCTCGCAGATCCACTGGATCCGCGTCCCAAAAGGTCGTCGGTCAAGTATTCAATCTGAAGGGCGAAATTTACGACCGTACGACCCTTTTATGGCCCATTTACGAGATCAAGCCCACCTCATTTTTCCTGGCAAGAATAAGCCCCAGCGGTACGACGCCTTCCCAAAGGTCGAAAATACCCCTGCTTTTTCCTTCAAGCGGATCGGCCGCTGCTCGAAGACGAGCGCTGACGCTCCTCCAACTCCGAGTTATACGAACGGTTCAAAAGAGATCAACGTTACATGGCCCCACAGTTATGTATTTATTATATCCACGACGTTCATCCATATTTCAAGATCATTTTATAGCATTATCCAAAAAAAAAATCATATCCAAAGAGCAACTGGACCACACCACAAAGAGCATCAGAAAATTGATTTTCACGGTTGAAACTTTTGTAGGGCCCACCATAACATTTATTTTCCATCCAATCTATTCATAAGGTCATAAAGACCTAGATGAAGAGGAAAAACAAATTTAGTAATGATCCAAATCTTCTGCGACTCCTAAAAGGGTTTCAATGGTAGACGTTCAATCTTCCGCTGCCTTTTACGGTGTGGTCCACTTGATAGTTAAATCTATCTTATTTTTCTTCTCAAGATATAGTACGAGTTTGCCAAATAGATGGACGATTTGGATATAACACATACCTCATAAAAGGACCCACAAAGGCGGTGGGGATTACAACAGGAAAAAAAAAGGCCTAGAATCTATGGCTACGGATTATAACCGTAGCCATAGCCATAGCTCATGCTTTTTCAATGTGACCTTTGCTACTTCGATATATCAAAGGTCTTTCGATATGTACTTCGATATATCGAAGGTCTTTTGATTAATCGAAAAGGTCCAGAACTGTCCATCGACTTTGCATAAAAAATCCTGCAATTTTCGATTAATCGAAGTGTATTCGATATGTATCGAAGATATAGCTACGGATTATAGCCGTAGCCATAACTGCAGTTCGTAAAAGTCTATGCAATTTTTATTTTATTTATTTTAATTTTTTACATGGAGAACTTTATTCTACCTATAATTTTCTCTAATAGATATTTATATAAATATGTATATATAAGCATATAAAAAAATTTTCACTCTTTTTTCATTTCTTTCTTTATTCATTTAACAAGAATATCTTCTACACCAAAATTAGTTACTTGATGTACCCTTATATGATTTTGGGGTAGGAGAAGCTATTTTAGTCAACTAACCTAGTTATTTATCAAGATTCCATCAGGTCGATGGTCGAAAATCCATTTCATTCATTTTGTGGTCAATTTCAATCAGTTCGCGGTCAATTTCATTCATTTCATTTACTTCACAGTCATTTTCATGCATTTCACGGTCAATCCCGGCGATTCCGTTTTGATTTACAATCATTTCCATGCATTTCACGATCAATTCGCTTCACTTCACGGTCATTTTCATACATTTCATGGTCAATCCCGGCAATTTCGTTTTGATTCATGGTCATTTTCATGCATTTCACGGTCAATTCGCTTCACTTCACGGTCATTTTCATGCATTTTATGGTCAATCCCAGCGATTCCGTGTTGATTCACGATCATTTTCATGCATTTCACGGTCAATTCCCTTCACTTCACGGTCATTTCTATGCATTTCACGGTCAATTCGCTTCACTTCACGGTCATTTCCATGCATTTCACGATCATTACCACCTATTCCATGTTGATTCACGGTCATTTCGATGCATTTCACGGTGAAGTGTAGCGATTGGACCGTGAAATGCACGGAAATGATCGTGAAGTGAAGGGGCATGACCATGAAATGCGCCAAATGACCGTGAATCAACACGGAATAGACAGGAATGACTGTGATATGCATGGAAATGACCGTGAAGTGAAGCAATTAGATCGTGAAATGCGTGGAAATGACCGTGAAGTGAAGGGGCATGACCGTGAAATGCGCCGAAATGAATCTGAATCAACACGGAATAGGCGAGAATGACCGTGATATGCATAGAAATGACCGTGAAGTGAGGCTATTGGACCATGAAATGCACGGAAATGACCGTAAAGTGAATGGGCATGACCGTGAAATGCACCGAAATGACCGTGAATCAACACGGAATAGGTGGGAATGACCGTGATTTCCATGCATATCATGGTCATTCTCGCCTATTCCGTGTTGATTTATGGTCATTTCGACGCATTTCACGGTCATGCCCCTTCACTTCACGGTCATTTTCGTGCATTTCACGGTCAATTCGCTTCACTTCATGGTTATTTCCATGCATTTCACGGTCATTCCCGCCTATTCCGTGTTGATTCGCGGTCATTTTTACGCATTTCACATTGAAGTGTAGCGATTGGACAGTGAAATGCGCGGAAATGATCGTGAAGTGAAGGGACATGACCATGAAATAAGCCGAAATGACCGTGAATCAACACGGAATAGGCGGGAATGACCATGATATGCATGGAAATGACTGTGAAGTGAGGTGATTGGACCGTGAAATGCGCAGAAATGGTTGTAAAGTGAAGGGGCATGACCATGAAATGCGTCAAAATGACCATGAATCAACACAGAATAGGTGGGAATGACTATGATTTATGCATTTAAATTCGCTTATTCAGCGTGAATTCAGGTCATTTCAACACATTTCATGGTCATGCACGTGTTCACTTCACCGATCATTTTCACAAGATTTCATGGTGAATTCACTTCACTTCATGGTCATTTCCAACACGGAATGCAAGGGAATTCTGATTGATTTCGTGCATTGATTCATTGGTCATATTCGCGTGTGACATTTCACATTTCACGCATTTCAAGTGTAGTCATTGTTATTTGATGCAATGCACGAAAATGACCATGCAAGTTGAACGGGCATTTCACGCATTTCAAATGTCTTCACTTCAACCATTCAACATTTCTTAATAGTGTTGATTGACCGTGATATTCATGGAAATTCACGCGTGAAGTGAGTGATTGGACAATGAAATGCTTAAAAATGACGTGAAGTGAAGGGACATGAACGTGAAATGAGCCGAAATGACTCATGAATCAACACGGAATAGCGGGAATGACGTGATTTTCATGTATATTACGGTCATTCCTTCACTTCCTGGAATTGATGTTGAAGTGAGGTGATTTGACGTGAAATGCGTCGAAATGCATTTCACTTCACTTCATGAAATCGGCATTTTCGACAATGACCATGAATCAACTTCAATTCACTATCATTTCCATGCATATCACGGTCATTCCCGCTTATTCGTGTTGATTCATGGTAATTTCATTGACATTTCAAGATCATGCCCCTTCACTTTCACGGTCATTTTCATTTGCGCATTTCACGGTCAATCGCTACACTTACCATGGTCATTAACATGCATTTCACATAGTCATTCCCACTGAATTCCGTGATATTCATGGTCGTGAAATTTCAAAATGACCGTGAAGTGAAGAGCATGACCGTGAAAGGTGTCGAAAAATGACCGTGAATCAACATGGAAAGGGGAATGACCGTGATATGCATAGAAATCACGGTCATTAATTTTATCAATTCCGTGTTGATTCAAATTTCGCGCCAAGATTTCGGCCATTTCACGTCATTTCAATTTCAACGGTCATTTCACCTATTCCATGTTGATGACCGTCATTTTGTCATTTCATGGAAATGATCAGCTTCACGTTGCCATGCCCCTTCACTTCACGGAAATGCCGTAGCATGACCATGAAGTCCAATCGCTACACTTGACCGTGAAATGTCGAAATGACCGTGAATCAACACGGAATAGGCAGAATGACCGTGAAATGCATGGAAATGACCGTGAAGTGAAGTGAATTGACCGTAAAATGCATGGAAATGACTGTGAAGTGAAGGGAATTGACCGTGAAATGCATGGAAATGACGGTGAATCAAAACGGAATCGCCGAGATTGACCGTGAATGCATGAAAATGACTGTGAAGTGAAGCGAATTGACCATGAAATGCTTGGAAATGACCGTGAAGTAAAGGGAATTAACCATGAAATGCATAGAAATGATCGTGAATCAAAACGAAATCGTCGGGATTAACCGTGAAATGCATGAAAATGACCGTGAAGTGAAGCGAATTGACTGTGAAATGCATGGAAATGACCGTGAATCAAAACGGAATCGCCGGGATTGACCGTGAAATGCATGAAATTGATCGCGAAGTAAATAAAATGAGCGAAATTGACCGCGAACTGATTGAAATTGACCGTGAAGTGAATGAAATGGATTTTTGACCATCGACCTGATGGAATCTTGAAAAATAACTAGGTTAGTTGGCTAAAGTAGCTTATCCTACCCCAAAATCATATAGGGTATGTCAAGTAACCAATTTTGGTTTAGAAGATATTCTTGTTAAATGAAAAAAAAAAAGAGAATTTTTTTTTATATGCTTATATATACATAGTTATATAAATATGTATTAGAGAAAATTGTAGGTAGAATGAAGTTCTCCATGTACAAAAATAAAATAATTTTTTTTCATAGATTGGCACATACTACAATTATGGTTATGGTTATAATCCGTAGTTAAAGGTAAAAATACCTTCGATACATATTGAATACACTTCGATATGTATCGAAAATTGGAGGATTTTTTAGGCAAACTCGCTGGACAGTTCTAGACCTTTTTCGATTAATCGAAATACCTTCGATACATATCGAACGACATATCGAAATACCTTCGATACATATAAAAGGACATATCGAAATGGCAGGAGGTAGGGGTATAGCTACGGTTATTATTGGTAGCCATAGAGAGCCCGTAGCCATATCTTCCTGTTTTATTTATTTATTATTATTGTTATTATTATTATTTATATATTATTTTTTACTGTTATAATCCCCACGGCTTTTTGTGGGTTCTATTATGAGGTATGTGTTATATACAAACCTTCTATCTTTTTGGCGAACTCGTATTAAGGCTTGAGATGAAAAATAAGACAGATCTAGATCTAGCTATCAAGTTGACCACACTGTTAAAGGCTGAGGAGGATTGGATGTCTACCATTGAGACCCTTTTAGGGGTCACAGAAGTTTTGGATCATTATGAAACTTGTTTTGCCTCTTCATCCTGGTCTCTGTGACCTTAATTATGAATAGATTGGATGGAAAATAAATGTTATTGTGAGTCCTACAAAATTTTTAACGGTGAAAATCAATTTTCCCGCTGTTGTCTGTGGTGTGGTCCAGTTGATCTTTGGATATGAATTTTTTTTTTTTTTTTAATAATGCTCCGAAATGTCTCAAAATATGGATGAACGTTGCGGATATAGTAAATACGTAACTGTTGGGGCCATGTAACTTTGATATCTTTTGAACCGTTCGTACAACTCGGAGTTCGAGGAGCGTCAGCGCTCGTCTTCGAGCAACACCGATCCGCTTGAAGGAAAAAGCAGGGGGCATTTTCGACCTTTGGCAAGCCGTCCGTACAACTTGGGCTTATTCTTGGAAGATAAAATGAGGTGGGTTCCATCTCGTAAATGGGCCATGAATTGGTCGTACAGTTGTAAATTTCTCATCTGAAAGTGACCCAATCGTCAATGCTTAAGGTGCTTAAGCTCTCTGTGGTCTAGCGTACTTTATATGTAAAATCCACTCCGTTCATCTGGTGAGATACATTATTTTCACCGTACATTCAAAGGATAAGCCCGATTAAACCAATGTTAAACTGCTTCAAGAACACACCATGCTGGCCACACTTAAATCTATGATCCGCATACCATTCACATTGTTACATGTCGAGTGCGGCATCTACGTCGTGGATCTAGCTGATGGTTAGCGAACGCGGATTCGTTAGTGATCCCTCCCCTACCAACATCGGTGATGGATGGGCCGCTGCATGATGCATATGTTTCACCGTACATCCATTTTTTCCTTATCATTTTAATGCATGAGACTATAGAACATAGGTAGATCCAAATCTCAAATTGACCTCACCGTAGGAAATAGCCGCGATATAATAAATATATCATTTTTGATCTCTTTTAAACCGTTAATACAACTTGGACCTTGAAGAGCGTCACCACTCGTCTTCGCATGACACCTATCACACACCAGCTAATCGGCTTTCCTTCCTGAGGGGCCACCCGTAAAAGAAAAAAAAAACCTTTTAAATAGTCTCACTCATGAAACCGAATTGGGTACTGAGTAAACTCTATTGAGCCCACCGTGAATGCATCTGGTTTATCCCCGCCTTCCATTCATTTTTCAGAGACCAAAATTGAAGGATATACAAAGCCCAAGTAGATCATACCATAGGAAACAACAGGAATACTGATTTCCACTGTTGAAACCTTGCTAGGCCCCAAAGTGATATTTATTTGTCTTCCAACCTGTTCATAAGATCAAAAAACATTGTTGAATGGAAAACACAAATATAAGCTTGATCCAAAACTTCAGTGGCCCTCAAGAAATTTTTAACGGTAGATATTTAATTCACACTATTTCCTTGGTGTGGTTCATTTGAGTTTTGGATTTGCTTCGTTTTTTGGGATTAAGCCCTAAAATTATCTGGTAAAATGGATGGAAGGAGTGGATAAAATATATAAATCACAGCAGACCCCAAAGAGTTTACTCTGTACGCTTAGCTTACCCCGTTACTCACTAGGCCATCAGCTTCCCTCACTCAGTGGATCGGATTAGCTGGTGTACCACACACCAGCCGATGTGTTGATGTCATTAAGTTTTTTGGGTCCCATCATGAGGTATGTGTCTGTTAGACTATAGCTTTTCCTAAGGTTTGAGCCAAAAATAATAATAATAAGCCAGATCTAAAAATTAAGTGGACCACACTGCAAAAAGCAGCGGATGATTGAAGGGCTATCATTAAATCCTTTTTGGGGTTACATAAGTTTTGGATCAATATAATATTTGTTTTTCCTCTTTATTTAGGTATGTGTGACCTTATAAACAAATTACTTGGAAAATAAACATTATGGTGGGCTCTACTAATATTTTAACAGAGAGGATCATTGTTCACACTGCTATTTGTGTGTGACCCACTTGAGCTTTGCATATGACTCTTTTTGAGATCGTGCTCTAAAATGATCTAGCCAAATGTGTGGATATAATAAATACTTCATTGTGCGTCTCATGTTACTTTGATTTCCTTTGAACGGTTTGTGCAACTAAAAGCTCAAGGAGCGTAAAACGGTTGGTGCAACTCAAAGCTCAACGAGCGTAAGCACTGGTCTTCGTACAGCATGTACCCACACCAGTCAGTGGTACACCAGCCAATCTGATTCCCTTTCACTGTATGTGTCCCATCTATCAATTTATAATACTCCAATTAAAGGCTTCGTATGTGATTTATGAACTATGGTTGACGGATAATTTAACATGTCCAGTGAATGGTTTCAATCTCATATAGGTCTGCCATATCTGCACCAATGACATGGAGTCATGTGTACCTCCATGCCTCTTCCAACATGGACACATGTTAACATTATGTGCTAAATGGTGGGAGAAATTTTATTCACATCCTTCATCATTGTTTATATCTAATTTGGCATGCCTAGATTAAATGATTCAGAAGATGCGAAGTATAGCAGTCGTGCTATGTATTATATATGACTTCGACAGGAGTTAGAGATGTATGCATGCGAGAGAGCATAGAATGCCAGAGGTGGTGAAATTCCACCTCTTGCCCGGGTGGTAGACTCTCAGGAGTTTCAACTCCTGGTCGAGGGTTCGAGTACCCACAGGTGGTAAAATTCCACCAGCGTGAGTGTGTGGGGTGTGTGTGCGTGTGTAACAAAAAAAAAAAAAAAAAAAAAAAAAAAAAAAAGCATAGAATGCCAGAGTTGTAACAAAAGTATTATCTACAAAAAGTAAAAAGTCTTCTTGAAGTAAGTCTCTCTACCTCTCTCGGCATTAATTATTGGAATCCCATCACAAGAAATTTCAATATTTATACATTCATGCATTCGGGATTGTAGATGTAAAAATATAGTCTAGATGCACATATTTGTGGGCCATGGTCTCCAATAGGTATGGAATTACTTCATACGTAAGGTATGACACTAACATGGATTATGTCCCTTTGTGTGAGGCCCCCACTAGCCGTGATATTACACACTACAACTCAATCCATTCATTATGTATTCTCTTATAAAATGCCTATTTATGATATCATGTCTTTGATAACATGCTTAACATTCTTAGCGGTAGTAATTTATTATGCTTATATATGTTATACCTTTGGTGATTGAGGAAGATCCATAATGAGTTGTTCCCACCTTCCGGCATGTAGTATGATCCATGAGCTTGTTGCTCACACCCATGTTTCCTTATTTGCTTTCAGAACACTAGTAGGCTCGAGGAGCCTACAGGCATTGATGGATGTCCTTATCGTAACTTTACTTCTATTTCGAAATTTTTGGGTTGTAAATGTAATGTATTTTAGACTTATTTGATGATCTAGTTGTTATGCGATGTTAATGTTTGATGTTTTTATTATAAATATAAATTGTCTAACAAATAAAAAATAAAAAAAATTCCCTCTACTACAAGCTGAATTTGGAGTTCAAAAATTTTGTGAGCCCGTTTGCTTAATCTGGTGCATGGCGAGATAGTTAGAGAAACCTGGGATAGGTGCTTGGAAGTTGGAAAGCCTGACAGTGGATTTTGGAGCACGACATAATCCCCCAAACAATCATCTTTGCCATATAGGCCAAGAGAACCCCTGCTCGATAATCACCCAAATCAAACATCAACATCAAACACAAGAATTGACAACATAGTGTAGGATATTTATGTTAGAATTAATTCTAGGTGCGGGGCACAAAAGAATCATGTGTACAAAATAAATTTAAGAGGAATTTAACAACATAAACTTGTTTTAAGTGAGATAAAAATGAAGAATAACATTAATCAATCAGTACTAACAATAGACTAATATGGTTGCATAGGAAGTCAAATTCAAGTGGAGAAAGAATCACATACCAAGGATTAGTAGACCTATAAATCGTGAAAAGAAAATTTTCAAAATTGGAAAATCAAAGTAATGGAAGATGACTCACCTAATTTAATGTTTACACAAGCTGGACCTAAAACTCTAATAGTTCTTAACTCAATCATTGTTGATTCGACTTAGCTTGAGCCCAATTGACTTGGTCCTAACTTAGCTTGAGCCCAATCAAGCTCCTAACTCAATCGACTCAGCTTAAACCCATCCGTCCCTTTCTTACCCTTTCCGCTCCTTGCCCAGCCCACCGCACCCGAGATCCTCTCTCTCTCTCTCTCTCTCTCTCTCTCTCTCTCTCTCTCCTTTCTCTCTCTCTGCACTAACAAAAAGGTACCTACATGTCTCTCTCTCTCTCTCTATATATATATATAATAATTATTATTAATTAAATATTCGATTTGAGAGTTGGGTCGGGTGTGGGTTGGGTCAGTTGCATTGGGTGACTGGGTTGAGTCAGGCGTGAGTTGGGTCGGGTTACTAGGTTGAGTCAGGTGTAGCTTGGGTGCTAGGTTGGGTCGAGTTGTGTAACAACCTGAGATTTTGGGTGCATGTACACACGCACGTGATTATGTACACTTACATTAGCTTAGGCATACATATGGAAATCCATCTCAAATCTCACCTTTTATGTGTATTCATAAAACTGGCCATGCATATATAAGATTAGAGTCCTAATAATTCAATTAGTTCACTTGTATCTAGTCATCCGGCCGCAAATTACACTCGTATTCGTCAACTAGCTCACCTAATTACCAAAACAAACTATTCAATTTAAAGCTCATAGTGTACACTTCAAATTTATTAGTTAGTTTATACATAAGACTACACACTTTCTTAAGGACCATGACTAAGTGAGAGCCGTTAAAATGAATCTTAGCCACCATTGAAAATCATTAGTCAATATTGAGCTCTTTTGATAGAACACGTTAAATTGAAGTTTCGCCTAAATCGGACAGTTCAAACTATGACCATCTATAATCTTAAATTTTAAAACTAATAATAATGATAAAAGAAATTTAAATTTAAATAAAACACGATCCCTATTTAGATGCATTGCCGCACACATTGTTTCAAAGCCTATACTTTTTTAAATGCCGGATTTTGTGGTGAATCTAAACTACCCATCATTCTGACATTTTTGCAGTGGATCCAACTACCCATAATCTGGAGCAGCTATCCAAACGGTCCAATAGGTGGACCCATTGATATGCTCCAAGCCAATCTTCTAACACCAGCCATCCTAGAGTCTCAGCCACACATCAATTTGTCAGATCACTAAGCTCCACCACTCATCCACCGTTTTCAAATATCAACCCTCCATAGTACGAGGGCCATCAATCTAAACTATCCATTAGTGATGCCACCTGGTTTATAGATCTGCCTTTCTTTTGAGTTATACTCTAACTTAATGTTACAAAACAGAATATCGGTGTGGATATCTCTGAATCCCTCTTTAGTGGGTCCACCACTAAAAAGACAAATAAAAGAGAGAGAGCAAAATACGTTGCTAAGATAACCAAGCAACCCACGCTGTCTAACGTGTACCTATCTTCTTGTTTGAGAGCTATGCAAGCCTTGCTGGAGGACCGGGACCCGCCAACCAAACCCAATTTACTCTAGGGGCTGGAGCCCAAGATCCCATTAATCTGGTCTGTAGAGCATTCTAAACCTACAAACACAACCATCCAGTTTGAAATAATCCAGCAAACTACATCTACATTGTTGAAATTAGTAACCACTCAACGGTAAGTCAAGATCAAACCACCGAGGTTGTCCAAACATCCACCCCTGCATCATAACCATCCAGCCATAAAATACATTTCAAAAGTCCAGCTGATTATCATTCGCGCATACAAAACTTAAAGTTAACGTGAGTAGCAAGGAGGCTCAGCCGTATGTATTTCCCTACCATTTTTCATATTCTACAGCCCACTTAGATTTCGATCCACCTCAATTTTTGTGTTTGTGTCCAATCATGATTTGGCAAAAGAAATGATTGTGTGGAATTCTCATGGTGGACCCCACCTGATTTTATGGTTGTAAGGAAGACTCTACGAAATATTTGCTTTGGTGACCTACACTATAAGAAAATTGACCTTTACCGGCGGCCAAAACCTCCCCTAAAAGGCCAAAACCGCCGGTAAAGGAATTAGCAGCGGTCAGGCACGTGCCACTAAAAGGGAGCGTCGCTGTATCATTTACCGGCGGTCGCCTCATTTTATCGGCGGTTTTAACACCCGCCGCTAAAAGCTAAACTTTAGTGGATCTTTATATACTATGGTGGCGGTTCTGTGGAAAGCGCCGATAAAAATGCATGAAACATCGGTAAAAACTCAAAAAACGCCACGAAATACTACGATAAATGCCGTAAAAACGCCCCGATAACTGTTAGAAACGCCGCTGAAATATGTAACAAGTGCTGACAAGAGATCGTAGAAACGCCGGCGAAATCTTTGATAACGCCACGAATCATGCGGATAATGGAAACTCCTACTGCTGGTTTACTAATCCTCACACAAATTCCTGTTGATTCCGACCAATCCTTTCCTATAATTGCTGTCCTACAATCAAATCTCCATCAATCTGACTATCAAATCTCTATCTACATAACTATCAAAAACTTATGATTAAATGACAAGAATTTGAATTACCCAATAATTTAACATTCATCAAGACAACAATTAGCACAATATCAACAAAACAATTAATGGTCTATTTAAAATTTTCAAAACAAACTATAAATGTCTTCCTTTCCTAGCCTTCCACATGAACTGTTTCAGTAAGGTCCCCTTCTGGACCGATCATATGTCTTCCTTTCCTAGCCACATCTTCTGACAAATGTCTACAACACCAACCTCACTGGTGATCACGTGTCCACTATGTGTGATGTAGGCCCTTTTCTTGCAATGAGCCCAAATTCCTCCTTGGGAAGTTTCCCTGCAATGGGCTGAGAAGCATAGCTGATTCGGTAAGTGGCACAACATTGAGATTATACTGCTTGGAGCTGTAGAGTGCTGCAGAACCAGGCCCTCTATTTGTTGAAGACTTGAACCTTTATAGTTGAGAAAATAAAAGGACAATCAGCTTCACAAGTCGCCTCTATATTTGGGAAAATGTCACAGAAAAAAAATTTGTCATTGTATTAATTGGAACTTTTCTTCTCTTTTCTTTCTTTTTTCATTTCCTTTTTTCTTAATGATTTGCCTTCAATTGGAACTTCAATCACATTAATAAATTGTCATTGTATCAAACTATACAGTGCTACAAGGCTTACAAGCACCACAATACAACCCCTACTCAATTGCTTGTTGGTAGGTATCACACATCATAAGCAACAAAGGAAACAAAAATTGGCATTGTAAAAGAAAACCAGTAAGAAAATCACACCAAGTATGAGAAAGTTTAGAAAGAAAAAGCAAACAAAAGTCATCACCTGATATTCTTGAAGTGGATTTCGTTGCTAGTCAGGCATGTATAGGAAGCATCCAAAACCTGAAGAAATAAGAAAACTCAACAATCAGATTGTAGATGATAAATATGATTCATTCAATTCATTCAAATTCGTAAGATTCCATTAATTTACCTTAGGGCCCATTTGGCCGGTCAGATTGGAAGGGATTGGATGGTATTGAAAGGGATTGGAAGTTAAATCCCGGGATTGGCCGGGCGTGCCAAACAGAGTCGTTAATCTGATCCCAATCCCATGGATCTTAAGACAATCCACTGACAACACCATCATTACCTTTAAATCCCATCCAATCCACCCTAATCTGTTCAAATTTGCCTGGGACATGTTTGGTTCGTGGGATTGGAAGGGATGGGAAGGTTTAATCCCCGGATTGGCCAGGCGTGCCAAACAGACTGGATATAGCAATCCAGGGATATAGCAATCCCATGGATCTCAAGACAATCCACTGACAACACCATCATTACCTAGAAATCCATGCCATCCACCCTAATACCATTCAATCCCGCCCCTTGCCTTACATGAAGAGGTTATGAACAAGCCTGGAGTTTTCATGGACACTCTAAGATGTTTTCATTCTACCCTTGGAAAAAGATTCATGATTCCTATTATTGGAGGGAAAGAGCTTGATTTGCGTCTTTTATATGGAGAAGTGACTAAAAGAGGTGGCTTTGAAAAGGTTCTTGGGGAGAAGAAATGGAGGGATGTGATTGCAATATTCAAGTTCCCGCCAACTACAACAAGTGCATCATTTATGTTAAGAAAATACTACAATAGCTTACTTCACCATTACGAGCAGGTTTACTTCTTTAGATTGCAAGGCCCATTAATCCCTCCAACTGTGACGAATGCAGTGAAGAGTCCGCCATGCAAACCCGCTAACTACACTTTGGGCATAACTTCCTCAATTGGGTCGGGACCACATTCTCTCTCTCTCTCTCTCTCTCTCTCTCTCTCTCTCTCTCTCTCTTTTTTCTTTTTTTTTTTTTTTTTTGCACATAAATAACTAACTTTAATTCCAAAAGTTTGAGATTTGAACATAGAACAAATATCTCAGGCTGCAATCTCAGATTTTGATTGGACTGTCCAAACATCCCAAACAAATCAATCATCCTGCCTAGTCCATTTTAACCAGATTACACTTACAAAAGTTACACTCTTGCCCACTGCTGCTCCTGCTGTTGAACTCAGCAATGCCGACTTCAGTTCAAGAGAGTTGAACTAGAACATTTACAACAACTGCTACAGAAATCAGATCACAATCTGAGATTTTACACCACCTCAGCTGACACTGAAAGGACCGAATCCCTGTCAGCATCTAGATGGCCACCTTAGTGGGCCAAGACTTTGGCCAGCTCACCCAAAAATGTGACAGACCCTAGACTGAAGTGGGCCATGCCACAGGAAAAAGTGATGATTGAACGCTTATCATTGAAACCTTCCCTAGGGTCACTGAAGTTTTGTATCAGTCTAATATTTGTGTTTTCTGTTCATCCTTAAGGGTATAATTGAAACTGTATGAACAGTTTGGATGTCATATAAATATCATGGTGGGCCCAAGGAAGTGTCAATGGTGAGTTTTTCCATCCCCACTGTTTTGTGGCCCACTAGAGTTTTGGATGCATTCAATCCCCACTGTTTCCTGTGGTGTGGCCCACTTCAGGTTTGGATCTCTGCTTCAAGGCACATGCCTTAAAATAAGCTGGCAAAATTGATGGACTGCCTAGATAAAAACACAAATTATGGTAGGGTCCATGGAGCGTTGACACCAGCTAGCTGACTGGTGATTGGGTCACTAACCAAGCCGCATCTCCATGATACACACCATATGAACAAAACCTGGCTGCATGGTGATGTTTGCAGAACAAGATAGAGAACTCACAGTTTTGAACTTCTCCATGTTTGTCTCAAGACAACTCTCTAATTCTGACATTTTCCCAGTGCCATAGCTATTCGCCAAGTCAACGTAAGGCTGCCATGAAGAAACATTTTATGAGTGTATTAAACTTAAACTTAATTGAATACTATCACAAAAGACATAAGCATACCCAAAAAAACTTAAACTTAAGTGCCACGATACCTGCATTCACTTGCATATGCATTCCATGTTAGCACTAATGCCATTAAGATCTTTCTCAATCAAGTGCAGATTTGAGAACTTGATATGCTCTCGTACCGATAGAAGACTTTATTTATGTCAGATCTCTCCAAATTAGTAGCACTCCACACTTGCTTTGAAACAACATTTATAATTATAGAGATGATATCCTGTCAGCTGAACGAAGCAAATGGAGCACAACAACAGTAGCAGCAAAAAAAAAAAAAAAAAAGTCCATGTACCCTGAGAGTATCCAATTCAGGCCCTCCTAAGGCATCATAGTAGTGATCTATTGGTAAAACATCAATTTCAGCAGTCTGTGTACTGTTAACCTCTGGTTCTCATTTTTTTGGAATTGTATAATCATAAAGCAATGGAAATAATGTGAAATTTACAGCATTAAAAAACATAAGCCTGCTGGAAATGATATGACTCCAAAAATTCAGAACATTAGTACAGCACAGACAATCAAATAAAATAGCTTTTCCACCATCTACCTTGGGTAACAAGCCAATCCGCATCTGTAAAATCAAAGGGCAGAGGAGAACTTTAATCAGGCATGAAAGTGGAAGGGTCAAAACCTGCAAGCCATAGAAAAGCATTTACAGGCAATTTTCAGCATCCAAACACAGACTATAAACCATTTACCTGTAAATCATTTACAGTTAACCCCATTTACAGCATCATCCAAACACATCCTAACCATACCTATAAATAATAAAACTTGTCACCTTCTTCTCTAGCAAAAGAATAAAACTTGTCACCTTCTTCTTCTCTGGCAAAAGAATAAAACTTCTCCTTCTTTTTCTTCTTCTCTGGCAAAAGATTTCAAAGTTACCAACGCATCCATAGGCAATTCAATGGCTCAGTAGCAAATTGGTGAAGTAAGCCAAAGAAAAGTTCTTACCACTACTAAATCACATGCATGACTATCTTCTTGGAGAAAATTGTATAAATACAGTACCTGAGTATGGATACAGCAAGGATCAGGTACGGCAGATCCCCTAAATCCAAATTTTCATGACAGATACAGCAAGGGATTGGTCAGAACTCATAAGATAATCATGTTATGGATTGCGCCATGTTTGATTGATGCTTTCTACCTTGCCTAGAACAGATGTAAGAAAGGCAAAAGGAAAACATTTATATGGTGTCTCTCCTTTCTAGCAGTGGTGTGGTCAATCTAGAAAGGAAGAAACAACAGGTACTTCAGCAATTGCTTGGAATCTGTGGAAGAGATCTTTCATAAGCTAAACAGTTGGATCCGTCTTGGGCAATGGTTTGCCTACAGTTTAGAAGTAAAAAGGAGGAATTATTGGGCTGTTGGGTCTTTTTCTTCCTTAATGCCATCTTTAGGGGTGCATGCAATGATCTCTCTTCATCCCACATTGCTTATTCTCATTTTTCCCTCTTTTCAGTGGTTCTAATAAAATTTTCTTGTGTTACTGTTCAAAAAAGATAGCCAAGTTCACATGATGCCCCCAACAATATCAAGCAAGCTGGACTTGCAACCCAATCGGTAATATTCATTTAAAATTCTAAATAACTGATAGCTCAACAGTTTAAAAACAGAATGGATCTGGATTTCAAGTCTTGTGAAGGCAGGTCTCTTATCCATACCTTATCCTGCTGTTTGAGTATCCAACTCAGATACTCCGCTTTTGAAGGACCCACATAACATGGGTAGAAACTATTTATTAAAAAAAGTCAGTTTAAATATTTGAGATACCAATGAGTCAAGATGATTTGTAATAGTGGTGCAAGAACAGAAACTGGGCTGTTAATACAAATTCAAGCAGTAGTGGTTCACTGAATATGCTGAACATTGATTCTAAACCCCATCTGTAAATCTGGGGACCTTGCGTCCACCCAAAAAAGAAGAAGAAGAAGATACCTTTCCTTTCCCTTATGCTAATTTGGAAAGAGCAGACCAACAAAATAGTCTTTCTTTTCCCTAATGCTCATTTGGAAAGAGCAGACCAACAAAATAGTCTCACAAAAGGAACATGTGCATGCGTAACTTTAAGCAATTCCAATCCAGGTGAATCATTACTTTGAGCAATGCAATATTTGATGTTGACAAAAAGATTTTTATTTTTTTAGGTAATCCTAGCCTAAATTTATTCTCCTTCTCTAACCAAATGTGGGCCATTGACCATTTTTCTTTTGGGGACTGTTAGTTTAGAATTATTATATGGCTAAAAGCACAACTTATGGGGGTATTTATCGAATCATTACTGGGTCTATACACAAAATATGTGGCATTTGTAATGTTTTCCAGACAACTATGATTGCCTGAAGGTATTTGAGCCAAGAATGACAAGGGAAAAGCATGTACATCCATACCTGCTGCTTCTGCTTCTTCTTCTACTGCTTCGGTGACACCTTTAAGAAGCAAGCCTTTCTAGAAAAAAAAGGTAGAAAAAGATGAAAGTGAGGTTAGAAAAGTCTTCACAGGCTATTCTGCATCAACATCAAGCAAATAAAGAACCTGTTGTTTCGTAGGTTTCCTACTAGCAATACGAGAAGTTGATAAGAGCACACGAGAAATCAAGTACTCAAAAACTTGATCTTGTCTTTGAAAGTTGAGAAAATAAGATCATGCAAAAGCTTTCAAAACTCAATAAATTCGATCAAGGACTCAAAATGACTTGAAGAAAGAGATATAATAAGATTGTTAAACTAGAAAGTCAATTGAGCGTGCAGAAACTTGGAATTTTATGTTATTAACCTTAGCATTCTAGTTGTATGAGAACATGATCACTTTGGACTTTTGCTCCCATCAAGTCCATGATGAAAGACCAATAATTATGTTTGTCATACATGAACAGATTGCATAAAAAAAAAAAAAATTAAGCAAACAAAGATGTTCCATAACTCAAATAGTGTTTCTTCTATCAAGATTTGAAACAGGAATTCTCATGACTGCTTGACAGAACTTCAGGCCAGCTACCTACATGACATCAACCCTCCTTTTACTTGGTCTGGGGACTGGCTGGCTGAGAAATTGCTGAGAAGGACATTTGAAATTCCACGAATTTGTAACACAGTATTCATGTGACAAACGTTTTTAAAATCTTTTTAGTGCCCATGGACGAAAATTGAGAAATTTGGGGGGAAATCTGATACTGGAATGGTACCTGAGACATGGCAGCCGCGAGGACGCCGGGATGGTAGAAGAGAACTGCTGTAGTGTACAAACCTCAACTGTTTGAGAGCTAATGTTGACTTTTCACATCTATGAAAGTACATAGATCAATTTCACTTACAACCAAATAGAGCGTGGGCCATGCCGACTATGTCAAGTGACCTGAAAATTAGTCAAGTGACTTGAAAATAAGTCGAGTGACCTGAAGATTAACGTTGTATGTAAAATAAAATAGAAGAAAATGACACAACTCATCTTGATGCCCTTTTCCCTCCTCTTTTACCCGGGCTTGGGACCGGCAATGCAAGAAGTTACATTGGCGGAGTTAAAAAAGGGCTTAAGCTCCATTTGGTTTAAGAAAAAATTATATTCATAAAGATTGATGTGATGACCAAATGGAGCCTAAGACTGATATGCAAATTTACTAAAAGGTATGATAGGAACTCTTACACTACAAATATGATGACTAAGTGACCGCATGTAAAAAAAAAAAAAAAAAAAAAAAAAAAAAAAAAAAAAAAAAAGAAACAGAAGAGATTAAACTAAAGACATGCAAATGCAAAAGTCAAATCACAAATCATAATCTTATAAAACTAAGATTAAATTAAAGAAATTAGATGAGTTTAGATGTGCCCTCTATAATTAAACTAAGATAAAAATAAACTGTTTAGATGTGTCTAACTCAATCCAAAAGTCTGAAACCATGGATCCCTACTACCCCCACTTACAAAAGATGTTTACAGTTCCAAATACTTAATAAAAACTTCTCTCATGTAGTCATCATCCATTTTTGTCTGCAACCTATAAAAAATAACAAAAATAAATCAATTACTATTCACAATCTCATACAATAGAGGTCAGGTAATAAAACAGTATATACACTCATAATCTGAGTTACACTATCTAAAATTAAATGTTCAGTCATAAATATTTCCTGCAAAACCAACCATACCGAATGAAATCCATATCCATCCCCATATGAAGCAGCAAAGCCCCCCTCTGTTACCAATGCTCCACCCCAAATGCTCCACCTTCAGTTACCAATGCAAAGACAAAAGTTTACAAAACAAAATAAAATAATCAAAAAATAAATTTGATATAAAATAAAAGGAACCAATAAATACCTATAACTAGCAGATGGAGGAGAATAGCTATGGAATTTTTTTAATTATAAATATGTGGACAGATTTTTATAAAACTGCATCATAAGTATCATAGCATGCAACTCAATATGAGCCTTTTTACAAAAGCATTAACTAGCATGCAACTCAATATGGATGAACCTGAATTCAGCACAAGGAAAGCCATATAGTGGCTTGTACCTGATGAACAACTTTGATCATGCATCCATGTAAGCATTGTGGACCCCTGAGCCTACACTCTATATAGTTACTTCCACTTTGAATAAGCATAATACAAGTCAAACATTATGAAAACCCTTCTCTATATTGAAGCAATGAAGATTGGTAAGAAAAATAATAATAATAATAATAAGCCAAGGGTGTGGGGCCCTTGCTTTTGGTGATCCTTACATGGAGTGGACTTGCCTGATTTTTGGACCGTGACATCACGAAATTCCAGTTGAAGCCTTTGGTAGGAGTCGGCATCTAATTTTAGTAGAAACGGATTTTGTGGTGTGCCAAATACCACCTCAGTGATGTCTTGGCATCACCAAGTTATGGGGTCACCAAGAGCTGGAAATGGTATGAAACAATGGACCCACCTGTGAAGTTGCAAGGAGCTAATATTTCGTGGACCACACCATAGGAATTTTATATCAAGATCCAACAAATGAAGTAAATACAAATCTTGTGGACCAAAAAAATAATAATAATCTTATGTGGACCACGTTAGGGAGAAAATGGTGATTGAATACCCACCATTAAGAACATCTTGGGAAGTAATGTTTATTTTCCATCCAACCTGCTAGTAATGTCACAAAGACTTGGAGGAAGGGATGGCACAAATATCAGCTTGATCCAAAACTTTCATGGCCCGTGAGAAGTTTTTAATGGTTAATCACCACTATTTCATGTGGTTTAGTCCACCTAAGATTTGGGTCTACTTCATTTTTGAGGTCATGCCATAACATGAGTTGTCAAAATGGATTAACAGTGTGAGTGTAAAGAAAATAAATTATAGTGGGTCCACAGTTAGAGAATTAGCAAATGTATCAAATTAATATATTTCAGACATTTGTTAATAAACAAATTGTTTCAAATTCAATACTTAATGTTTAGACTTTAGCCTCTCTTTTGGGTAGTTACCAAATAGGTTTTCATACTTTAAATTCAAATTTCAAACTTTAGATTTAACAAAAAAGCCGTAAGCATTATTTTCGTATTAAAAAAAAAAATATGAAAAAGATATTTTAGATTCCACCGCTATGCATGTGGTGTATAGAAGATACAAAACATCTATCTATCTAGTGGCACATAGCATCGATGGGTCTCAGCCCAAGAAATTGCACCACCCTCTTGATCTGCAAACAAATGGTCACAGGCAAAAACTGATGAAAAATGATAGGCAACTGGGTAAAAGTGCAATCCCCAGATACTTACAGTTGTCCAATTTAGACAACTTTTGGTCCATGGCCCATATATAGTATAGACCAGAAAATGGATGGTCATGATTGCATTTTGCTCCATCTGATGCATTGACGCATGGGTTAAAAAAAAAAAAAATCAATTTCAAATTGATTGCCTTCATGTCATCTAAGCCATATTCCAATTAATTGGCGTTGGCTACGTACGTATACTGTTCAGAGCATTGATACTCCACAACTCCAATTTCTTATAGTCCTTTTAGAAGTGGCTTCAAATCAGAGCATCCATCAATCCACAAATCAGAGCATTGATACTCCCTCTACTCTCCTCTCCTTTAGAACGTAAGTACTCCAACAGAAAAAACCCTTTGTGTATAACCAGCCATTTCCTTTCCCTTGTGTGCTTTTCAATGCAATCTGAGAATGTAGAGGTTTGTCAGATTCTCCAACAATGCATGAGTACAGATTTCCATAACAAAATTGTAAAGATTGTTCACTAACCTAGGGTAGGGACTTCCATAAAGCTGACCCCAAATAGTTGGGACAAGGCTATGATGATAATGAAGTTGTGATGCTAGTGATTCCATCAGCGGCTAACAAGGAGCAAATCATACTGTTTCTTTCTAGCTGAATATATACTCAAAGACAGGTCAAATGCAGCAGAATTTTGAAGTTTACCAGTCCAATGCAACAAGTCAAGGAGTGCCCTGTTCACTCAGTACAAATGCTTGAAGAAGACTCTGTGCAGCATGTGTCTGCTCAGGTGTTCCAAATATTATAATCGCAGTCTCTGTTGCTCCAGGTCTGGGTTCAGTGATGGTAATTTTTGCACCCTCCTTAAATGGTTACTTGTATCAGACTTGAAATCATGGACCTCAACAATCTGTTGAAATCCACCCTCCTTAAATGCATGTTTGAGCTTTGCTAAATCAGACAATGATGTGTTCGGTCGAATTCCATCATCAACAGAAATTGTAACATGTTTCTCCTTTCCAGTTTTTGCATCTATAATCTTCATTAACATGGACCCATCAAATCTAAAATACATGCCATCTAGCATTAAATTCTAAAAATCCAAACATTGAAAGAAAGCTAGGATCATTAGAGCCAATTCAATTCATAGTCTGATACAAATGTCTCTAGGATAAGCTGAACATACAAATTGACGTGCAGGGCCTATTGAGTTGTTTTAATGACATTCAATCCTTCCATCAATTCAGTCTGATACAAATGTCTCTAGGATGCACTCTAAAACAAAGAAAGAAATAAAGGTGCATTCAAGAGAACCATCTAAATTAATTTCCACCTGGAGAAAAATCTGAAATATGGTTGCACAAAATATGACAGGAAGCGGAGCAGATTCATGTATAGAGGTGGGCAAGCATCTATTACTCTATTCATGATCGATATTTTACAGCCAACTACAAGCTTCATGTTGGGTGTAAACACGGAAATACTCGAATCTTACGCAGACACAGCAATACAAGTTCGAAATTAAGACTGATGATTACTTTACCTATCTCTTCTAGCTGTTTTGGAAATACTAAAACAACTGAAGCATCAACCAGCATTATCCTTTAAAATCGCTAGAAACTTCTCAACCTGAAACAAAGGGAAAAAAACAAGGAAAAAAAAATCTGATCAAAACCTGATTCAAAGCTCTATTAGAAGCCATACATATCAGTTTGAAAATCATTTGGGCATTTCCTACTTACCCTTCCTAATGATGTATGATAATACATATGCCTTTCCAACCTTCCAAGATCTAAGGCCCCTCCTAATTCTATCTTGTGACAGCATCATCATTCAACAATCTCTAAAAGTAGATTCTCAAGTTGTCACAAAATCCAGTCCTTCATTGTCGTCGTCATCTAAAGCCTTAATGCCAACGTATCAAAATATCCAGTTATAAATTTAGGAAAAGAAGAAGGCAGACAAAACATTGACGCTAAACTAGACTCATATGGTTTTGATTCAATCTGAACTTCCAAAAAAAATATAAAAAAGAAAGTTTAAGTATAGCAAGAAGAACTTATAAAAGAAACTGAATTCCATGATGGTTTTGATTTTATATGAACTCCTAAAAAGAAAGAGAGCTATGATGAAAGAAACAAAAAATAAAAATATAAAAATAAAAAAATCATTCAGCTTTGTATTTGTGCAATGGTAAGTTTGTTTTGGCTTCATTCAGCTATGTATTTGTCTTTGACATCTTGTTTTTGCTGATGTTTGGCAAGTCTTCATTTGTCTTAATCCTCTATATGATATTTCCTAGATCTTTGGTTTATCATAATGCCTGTTTTTTTGTTAGTGGCAACTTTAAAATACAAAACATAATCTGAAATGGTGTAGCTATTGCAGTAATGTTTGCATTCAAATCTTCTTCTTCCTTTTCATTTGTTTATCACCCAATGTTCAGTTGCTGCATTTGTTTTTGTTAACTTCTCTCTCCCTTGTCAATCACTTCTATTTAACATTTCATTAGGGATGCCATATATCAGGCCCACAAAACCTCACATAAACCCCACAAAATAACATTATAAACCTCTCTCTTCTTCTTTTTATTTTTTATTTTTTATTTTTCTTTTCTTTTCTTTTGTTATTGTTCTCTTTTTTTTTTTTTTTTTCGAAAGGTGATAAACTTCAAAATTCAAAACAATCAAAAGGACCACTATAGACCTCTGCATTCTTAAAACATCAAATCAAATGCACGCAAATTTAAATCCATGAATCCATCAAATCACCATAGAAGAGCAGCCAAAAAGACTCCTCTGTGTTAGTGCTGTTGTTTTTTTTTTTATATATAAGCATTTGATTATACACGTGGATGATCATGCCAAATACCATAATTCCTTTTCCCAGGGCATTCTGAAAACACCTGTGATGAACCAAATGGCATGGTTAAAAGTAGTAACAAGCCATTAAGTAAGACAAAACAAAGCTTATGAACAGATCCATACCAGATGGACCTCCAAAAACTTTTCAAAACAAGCTAATGAATCAAATGGCATGGTGAAAAGTAGTAAGACAATCGGTGGCGACTTGAACTTGTTTGAAGAGATCCTTAACCAGCTGATGAATCAAATGGCATGGTGAAAAGTAGAAAGACAAACAGTGGCAACTTGAACATGTTTGAAGAAATCCTTAACTCTCTCCCTCCCTCTGTGAAGTGTCAAAATGCAGAATCCTCACCAATCAATGGCTAGCAAATTCTGACAATATTGAATTGTAGACTAACTGAACGTATCAGATTGGAAACAGTTACAGACTGCCCATGTCGTGCATGTTGAAAACTGAGTAATGGATAAGATATTTCAAAACAAGTGGTTTCAATTTGTGGTGAGTAAAATGCTATGGTACTCTAGATGGTATATTGTCATCATTATCATCATAATGGGCCATGTCAAGAAAATCTCCTTGATAGGAGAATCCTGTTATTTCAAATCTGGACTCAATTAGATGGTATATTGTCATCATTATCATTATAGCCTTGTCCCAGCTATTTGGGATCTTTTTTATGATTGCTTGGCAAAGGTTCAATGCCCATCAACAAACCTAACATCAACCCTCTACCCAGGCTTGGGAATTCGGATGGACCAGATGGAATTTAGTAGCCTACAAAAAGATGGCTAAGAAGGTAAAAACAGCAACCCCAAATGCTCCATCCCCATATGAAGCAGCAAAGCCCCCCTCTGTTACCAATGCTCCACCCCAAATGCTCCACCTTCAGTTACCAATGCAAAGACAAAAGTTTACAAAACAAAATAAAATAACCAAAAAACAAATTTGATATAAAATAAAAGGAACCAATAAATACTTGTAACTAGCAGATTGGAGCAGAATAGCTATGGCATTTATTTTTTATAAATATTTCAATAGCTTTATCATCACTAAGAGGATAAAAATCATAAAGACCTGCCAGATGTGCTTCTTTGGGGCGGAGCCCATCATCCTCTAAATCAAAGCAATCCATTAAACTATTGTGTTTAGAACCATTCAAGCCTCGCAGCCTCTGCAGATCTCCTTCTAGCTCCTGAATCTTGGACACATAAGTCTTCAATAAATCAAAATCCTATAACAGCACATTAAGAAATTAAAGCAGCAACAAAAGAATTTTTTATGAAAGAAAATTCAATAGCTGCAGTAGCATGCTCAAAAACTAAGAAGAAACCACTTAGAGCAAACCTTCTTCCCCTCAACATTATCAATCTTATCCCAAGATTTTCCATTTCGAGCCAATTCAATTTTCATAATAAGCTTATCTTTATCAACTTGATATATTAAGCCATAAAGGGCTAAAGCTTATAAGTTGACTTGAATGGTTGAATATGTTAGTGAAGAATGGACAAACTTGCTCTAAAATGACTAAACAGAATTTACATAAGAAAAATATATAATAAACATTGATATCAAACAAGCTCCACACATGGATGTATACGAATGGAACAAATATATTAAAACATATAAACTTGTAACAAACAACAAACCCCACAGATGTATACGAATTAGTGCATACACCAAAAAGGCTATGACCTCTTCTTTACCCAGTCCATCTTAAAATACAAAAAACAAAACCATTTTGATTATCTAGTTTAACGAAACTTCATTAGAATATCCTCTATTGCGGCTAATAAAAGTTGGAGAAAAGGTGCAGTTGTTTCAGTTTGTTTGGTTTCAAAACATGACATGGAAACAAGGCAGTTATTTCGCTTTCAAAACATGACATGAAAACAACTAGACTCATCCATGCAGTCTAGAGAGTACATTAAAATGAATCAGACAATAGTTTAAACCAATTGAGTAAACCTGAGCATCTATAGCACGTTGTTTTAAATGTTCACGAGCATTTTGACGCTCTTGAAGGGCTTGGTGTAGTTCAGTGTTGCTAGCTTCAAGCATCGAGTTCTTGTGCCTGAGAACCTAAGAAAGATAAAGAATTCATCCATAAGGTTTGTATCCATATACTAAGCAGTACTTCGTGACATCTCCATTACAGATTTTACCTGTAGTTCCTCAAAAGGAGCAGTGCCTTCACCATGAAAATAGAGGAGCTCAGCTTGCAATTGCTGATTTTGGCTCTGCATTCTTTGCATCTGTGCTGCCATAGGATCGCGATTTATCTACATACACAAGATAGCAACAAAGACTTAATATGTTACAAGAGAAAGAAACCAGCTTCCTATTATGAAAGTAAACTTATGATTGCTTTATTTTGGATGTTGCGAGCACGATTAGCATACTTCAAGGTATTCAATGTCTCCTGAGCATTAGTCTCTGCTGGGCTAACGCAAGCTGCCATAAAAATGTTTTGTCAAAGCAAGCAGCAAGATGTTTCATAAAAATAACACAAGAAACCAAAAATAAATGTATAAATGAAATCGCTTCTTAGCAATTAAGTTGAATAGAAATATTAAAGCAACTCACCAATCATCACAGTTCTGTTGTTTCCCCCTAAAGAATCCTGAAAAAAGAATAATAAAGATCTTCTCAACATCAATGGCAAGCAACGTCACAATTAAGACAAGACCCAATGGTTGGTCAGTTTGAGTGGAAGGTAAAAGCAAAGTAAACAAATTGAAGCATAAAGTAGCAGATGACCATCATTATCTTCCCCAAATGACTCATAGAAGCGGGAAAAAAAAAAAAGAATCATAGATTCAACAGAAAACTGCTAGTCAGCAGAACAAAATATTTATTAACTTCAAGATCAAATAGACCCTAAGAGCTCCACTAGACCTTTTTTAATCTAGAAAAAGATATCCCCCCATCAATTCTTGGGGAAGTAACACCACGAAAATTCTAAGTGATGTCTAGCAGCTACTAAATTTCAAGTTTTCAATTCAATACAGGCTTAGAGCAAGGCAATGAGCCTGGAAGAATGAATATCATGTCAGAACAATGAGATATGCACTTGGTCAAAAAAAAAAAAAAGGCTGAAAGCCTGCCACCATAATGCATTAGAAAACAGTTGCACACAACGTTAGCCAACAATTGGACACTACTAAAATGGTTGTGTGATAGTGTTCCCCAGTGGAGGTCAACAGAACCATACATAACTGAATGTCTAATAGCTTCCATGTACAAGCATGTATGAGAGTAAGATTGCCATGTGGATACACCGGATGCCAACCCAACCTGCCCTGAATATATAGCTCTCAATTTATTGAGAAAACTAACAAAATGGCTTTCCACATGGAAATACAGAGTTGACAACAGCAGATTCAACAATGCCAACAGTCAAGCAGCTAAAAGGTAGCAACAAAGTGACATGCACAAAATTAAAGACATGCATGAGATAAATGCGTCCAACCTCGGAAAATGATAACAAAGCAAATCTCTGATATAAACAATTTCTTGCAACCAAGTAATCTGACAAGGCTCAGTGGTAGACTCACAAGAGTTTCAACAAAGAGGTCATGGGTTCGAGTACCCATTGTGGTGTGTGGGTGGTTGTGTGTGTGTTAAAAAAAGTTATCTGACAAGGCAAAGATAAGTGGAAACGAGAATATAAACAAAAAATTAATCAGGAACAAAACCACTCATTTTCAACATTTCAGTCAAGCTTTGTAATCCTATACTAAGATGGCATCTTATCCTTCAAATTCAAATATCTTTGACCCCATAAACACAACTGGTCCAATCCCACAGAAAAAGTTTCAATCTGCCTGTAAATGCTTAGGCCCTGTTTGGTTGCACTTGAGAATGATTTCATCTCATTTTAGTTAAAAGAAATTGTGCATTAGAAACATAGCTTAAGGCACCAGGTTGCATCCACCTGTATTCAAGGAAGCTGAACTGAATGCTGAATCAACCTGATTTTTGGATTGAGGCTAAACAAGGGCATTCCCGTCAGGTACTCCACACCACCGCCATGTTGCTTTTTTTCTTTTTTGTCTAAGTGGCGACTAAACAGGGCCCTATAGAATCGAATTGACGAAGGTACGAATAATCTTTTCATGAAATTAATTTGAATTAAAAGTCACATAGTTCTAAAATCTATCATCCCCGCAGCACACATACTCATATCGCATTTTTCTTTTGTTTCTTGCAGCAACTGCACGCACGCATAAATACACGCATGAAACGATTTCAAGCATTTTTTAGATCAATCGCATCAACAAAGCAGAGAGATTCAACAAAAAAAAAACCCCTAAAAATTACAAACCTACAACTCTTATGAACAATCAAGAAATTAATCAGAAGATCAGCTGACAAAATCAGATTCCAGGTTACAAATTCCACAGAACTCTACAAAGATTGCAAGAAAACGATAAAAAAACACCAGATCGGAAAAGAAAGATGGCAGAAACACATAAATAGCATGAAGAAAGAGATTCAAGAGATAGGGACAAGATCTTACCGAGCAAAAACGAAAAATCTCTTCTTCTTTTTCTCTCGCAAAGAGAGCGAGGGAGATCAAGAAATTAATCAGAAGATCAGCTGACAAAATTAGATTCCAGGTTAGAAATTCCACAGAACTCTGCAAAGATTGCAAAGATTCCACAAAACCAGATCTAGTGGAAGAGAATGAGGCTCCTGTCTGTGGAGATACTGTCTCAGAGAACCCCCTGCCAAATACTCGGTGATGATGCTTCAAGAGATGGAGGGAGAGGAAGGGAGAGAGATTGAGGAAGGCATAGGGTCGGACAAGCGAGATGGGAGAGAGAAATTGAGAAAGGGAGAGGGCCGGACAAGCGAGATGGGAGAGAGAGATAGAGAAAGGGAGAGAAGAGGCGTCCCTGGCGAGGAATAAAAAGAGGGGAGAAGGATTTCGGAGAGAAGAGGTGCGCGGGAGAAAGAAGCTCCTTCTGGAGTTCGGGCGGACGATTTGGGGGTAAAAATATAATTTAGGTTTTTTTTTTTTTTTTGGAACGTGCGGCGGTGGCTTCATCCTACACGGGCGGCCACATTAAAACGCCCCACATTTTCATCCACAGTGGCGTTTGTTGTGGCTGCCTGTGATAAAAACGCCCCTAATAAGGGAATTTCTTGTAGTGCCAGCCTCCCCGTTTTCTACGCATGTTGCCTTCTTCCTCAACTGCTTCTCCTATTTCTTCTTTTCTTCAACTTCTAAGTTATAAAACCACTTGTAGTGGGTTCACAACCAATTGAACAAAATCGTCCATACAATAAAGTGGTCAACATGCACTGATAGAATTTCCAACACCCTTACCTTCTTCAATTGAGAAATAAGATGTCACACTTCTCACCTTTCTCATATCTTAGAAACGAAGGCTATCTCTTATAAATCCAACCACTCAAACGATTCGGGTTTTCAAGCCATTCATCAAGTGCCCTTCGATGTATCGCCAATTTCAACCATTCAAGTTAGGAAATCCGTTATCATCAGACTGCCTGCCAACTCAAGATACACAACAACAACTCTAGTTACTTGTGGTAACATCTCAAGACTCAATTAAGTAACCCAATGTGCCTCATGATTAATTGGAATTAAAATAAATTATTTGCGATGGTTTAAATGATTGACGTACTGATTTAAGTGTTTTGTGTAACTATTGTATGATATGGTAAATTATATGCAAATTTGTGCCAAATTGCATGAATGATAATAATTGTAAGTTAAATTAACTTATCAAGATAAGTAACTATGACAGTTATGAAAAAGATACATTCATATATCATCCATCTTTCATTACATTTACATAATGCATGGTTGATCCTAGGGGCCTTTCCTAAAAGAAATATCGATCATGGTAGAGCGTTACCAAATGCGAGTTATGCCCAAGTCTATCAAAAGGTGGAATCCTACCCAATGGGTGGATACAGGTTGACGACATCCAACCTAAGCGGATAGATGATCATCCCATCTGATGCATTCATACACCATTTGCATCCATATCATTGTGTATACATTTTTACATTTAGTACTTTGTATTGTTTTAATTGCCATGATTATGAACCATGCTGGGTTATTTTACCAAGTCTGACCAGCTTATCATTTTATTAATGAAAAAATCGTACAGAGGAATCATTAGTAGATGATGTGGCGCAAGAACCGGTAGGATCCACCTCACCTAAACACAACCCATGTGAAACATGGCCATACTTGTCTGAAGATGAAGTGGCGGCATTAGACAATTTCTGATTATGTGATTTATTTGCTAGAATAGTTTGATTAGCATATAATGTATATCGGTATTGATTTTGAGATTTTAATAAATTGTTTAGATTTATTTCATTGAAACCATGTTAGTATGGAATAAACGTATTTATAGTATGATGATATAATAAATGAATGATTTTTAAGGTTTACTTTATTTTAGTAGTCGTCAAGATCTATAAATGCTTAGTTGATTAGTGCTAAGTGTTATGTATGTGTGATTGAAATTATGGTAGAACTTATAATAAATGTAATTATCACATCTGATTAAAATGATCACAATATCAAATTAGTACACTTTGTGTATGAGTTACGAACAAAAACTCTGGTTCGAGGGTGCACAATCTGTACCCAGATTTTGGGGTGCGACAAGTTGGGTTGGGAGCAGGCTCGACTCGACTCGAGGTAAGCTTGCCTCGAGCTCGACTCGACTCGAGGTAAGCTCGCCTCGAGCTCGACTCGAAAGCTTGGCAAATAAGTCAAGCTCCAATTATAAGCTCAAGGCTGAGCTCGAGGAGAGCGCGGATGAGTCAAGTCAAGCTTGGCCCACCTTGACTTGACTCGGCTCGATGTACAACCCTACTTAAATCCTTTACCCAACTTTGGGTAAATTAACGATACTTTATAAGTATAAATCTGGGTCATCTGCTTGCCTCAAGTAAGAAAATCCTATTTTCCAATATTGTAATTGGTCCACGTTATCGCTAACATTGTCAGCATTGCCAATGTGTGATGATGTATTCCAATTACATTGTAACAAGCAGGATTTTCCTACTTGTAGCAAGCAGAGGATCCAGATTCTATAAGTATATTGTAACATAGACACTTAAATGGGATGAATCTGCCAGTTGGATTGAGATGTATCTTCTTTCATGGACTTATCATCTCATCAGGTAAAGCCGGACTTAATCTTCCCTTTGATAGTTAAAAATAGTTGTAGAATAGATATTAAAATTTTAAGTAAGAAATTATACCCAGTGACATATTCAGGGGTCATTTCACATTTGTTAGGCCTAAATCCAGACCAAAATCTTGTGTTTTGCCACTGGAATGTGGGGGGCCTCAAAAATGCCACTTTTCAATTCCTCGTTAAAAGCTGGGTTACAAGATCACAGGATTCACAGTCCACTTCATTGGTCATATTTTAAATGGCTCTCTCTCTTTGTAATCCACAGTCGCCAAACACAATTTCAGGGTTTCCACATACTGAAAATCTAGGTTGCCAAACACAACTGATATAATGACAATCTCAAGGACTTCACATCCTGTCTTCGTACTTCTATAAGTTTTTATTGATTTATTTATTTAAATATATTACAAATCCAAACTGCCAAACGACCATTTGGTGTTGGCAGTACGGTCATGAGGGCCTTGTATTGCAAGATTCTAACAGTCACTAGAAACAATTCAAAGTGATTAAGGGGCCTCTAATTGAATTACAGGAAAATCAAAGGAACCGTTACAAGGAAAATACTCCAAAAACTTACTTTAGAATCCGATTGCAAACAAAGAACCACCAATCTCACGACGCCAATTGCTTCCTCCCAGCACTGAATTCGTTGATGCTACAGAGGAATCAGAGTCCTCTGGTTTGGGAAAAATGTCAAACACGTTGCAGGCGGTTTCTCATGCATTGTTACGTCGCTACCATTCTATCCATATATCTGTCGATTGCCCGTTCATAGATTTCGCAAAAATAAAAAGAAGGAAAGGGAAAAAAAATGCTTGACCTCCGATCTTCCTCAAATCGCATCTTGAGAACAATCTCCCCTCCCTTGCCATTCCATGTCAGGTGCGCCCACATGAAGCTCTCGAGGAGAAGCAACAAAAGCCGTCCATCTTTTCGGCCCTTGCTTGGGTTCTTCCGGATTTGTGCCGATCAGACGAGCGCGGGAAACGACTTGCCTGTAAGGTTGTAACCCAAAGGAAAGCGGATTGCATACTGTGTGAACTCTGTGGGGCCTACCATGGATGTACGTGTCCCATCCATGCTGTCCATTCGTTTTTTATATCATGTTAAGGTCATATTTTCCTAAAATCTAAGAATTTACAAATTTCAAGTGGACCACACCAAATGAAACAGTGGAAATAATGATGTCCACCGGTGAAACTTTCAAAGTGCCAATGGTGATGTTTATTTGTCATCCAACCTGTTCATAAGGTGACACAAACAATAGATGAAGGGAAAAAATAAATATCAGGCGCTTGATCCAAAACTTTAGCGGTCCCCAAGAAGTTCTCAAGGGTAGGTGTTTAATTTGGTGTGGTCTACTTGAGATTTGAGTATGCTTTAACTTTAGGGCGTATCCCCTAAAATTATCTGGAAAAATGGATGGACGGCATAGATAAAATACATAAATCGATATCAAGGTTTGCCCCCACAGAGTTTCCTCAGTACATTTAGGGTACTTGATCAGATTTTTGGGTGTTCCAACGAGAAAACACTTACGCTATTAGAACTCATGCCTTATCGAGTGTTATGACTTGAGTTTTGGCGATGGACGTGGGATCGAGTGAAGGGACGAGGTGAAGGCAGAATGGAATTAGGTGTCTTCTTTGGTCGACCAATGGTGAGAGAAAAAAGACTATAAAATTGTTAAAGAGATCCAATCCCTACTGCAGACAGCTGTTTGGAGATAAACTTCATGTCCTTCATTCATTTCTCCTTTTTGTACAACTGATTCAATTATAACCCACT